>JACBWW010000027.1:11367297-11417540 GCA_020086605.1 Lanius collurio
CCCCGGGGAGGCGGGGCGGGAGGGCGGTGCGGGGATGGACGGTGCGGGACCAAGGTACGGACGGTGTGGGGAACGGCTTGGACGGTGCGGGATGGAGGGATGGAAGGTGCGGGTTGAAGGTCCGAGCGGTGCGGGAAGGGCTGGCTAGTGCGGGAAGGGGCCGGCTGGTGCGGGAGGGATAGTCGGACCGCGCGGGGTGTGTGGCCGGATGGTGCGGGGTGTGTAGCCGGACGGTGCGGGGTGTGTGGCCGGATGGTGCGGGGTGAATGGCCGGACGGTGCGGGAAGGGACTGGCTGGTGCAGGGCTGGGCTGACTGGTACGGGAATGGGCAACAAGGAGTTAAGTGGCTGCGGAGCAACCGGGCTCAGAGTGTGTGTGCGTGTGTGAGTGTGTGTGTGTGTGAGCTCCAGCACCCCGGGGGCGTGGCCCAGCCCACCCCACGCGTGTCCGTGCGGGGCAGCGGCCGGTGCCGGTGCGGGCTGCGGCGTGGCGGGGCCGCGGCTGCGCAGGGTGCGGGAGCCACGGCAGAGCCCGGCCCCGCCGCTGCCTCGCTGCTCCCCGCAGCACAAATATCTGCGTGTGCGGGAACCCCGGCCGGCTGCGGGACCCGCGGGGCCGGGATCGAGCTGCGGGGCCGAGGGTGGCCCCGTTTCCCGGTGCGTGCCCTCCGCAGCGAGCCGGGGCGGGGGAGCGGCCCCAGTCCGGGCGTGCGGGTGTGCGCTGCCCGCGCCTGCGTGTGCTCCGCTCGGGGTGCGTGTGTTCCCCTTGGATGTGCGTGTGTTCCCCTTGGATGTTTTTGTGCTCCCTTTGGATGCGTGTCTGCTCTTGTTCGGGTGTGCGTGTGCCCCGCCGGGGGTGCGTGTGGTGTGTGTCACATACACGCGTGTGCAGCGGTCGGTGGTGATGTCCCTGCGGTGTGCAGGGCGTGGGGCTGGAGGCGTGTGCCAGGGAACGCACAGGGGGGATGGAGGGAGCGGGCACGTGTGGGGAGCTGGGTGAGCACGCCCGTGCCCGGGCTAGCTGCTCCTGCCGGGCCCCAGCCCGGCTGCAGCCCCGGCGGTCTCTGGGCACCTGTCCACGTCCCACGAGTGGCCACCGGCACCGAGCATGGCCCTGGCCTGTGTTTGCTGTGCCTGGGATGTGCCCTGTCCTTCCCCTCAGCCGGGATGGTTTGCAGTGTGCGGGCAGTGGCTGTGGGCAGAGCTGCCCGACCCTCACCCCTCTTCCTGTGCGTTTTCCCGTGTAAATGTGCTTCAGGTTGTCAGAGCCAACGGGGCTGGGGGGAATGGAGCCGGCAGGGAATGGAGCTGGCTGGCAACGAATGGCAGCACCTGGCAGGTCAGTGCCTGCTGTCCCTGTGTGCCACCCCCGGTGCCCCTCCAGCTGCAGCAAGGGCCTGGATCAGTCCCGGGATGGTGGTTGGGTCATTGCACTATCATTAGACTTTTGGAGAGGCAGACAAATGCCCTCCATGTGCCAGACCCCTCCAGGAGAGGTGCCACATAACAAACTCTCCTGTGGGCCTTTGCCATGACGCACTCTGGAAGCTCCGGTCCAGGATGAGCCCCAGGCAGGAGCAGGATTTAGAGCCTTGTTGCCATCATTTCCATTGGAGTTTGGCACCAACATGCCTTTGAGGAGCAGAGCCTTGGTGACCTTCCTGACCCCGTGCCTGGTGTGGGGCCGGCACCTGCGGCGCCAGGAGCAGCCGTGCCCGTGCAGAGGCGCGGGGCTGGCGCTCCACAGGACCTGGGCATCTTGGAGCACTTCCTGCAAAATGGACTCTCGGAGCCTTGCGAATCCACCTCCGACTGCTTCTCCTCCGAGGAAGCAGAGCACAGAGCCAGCTCAGGGCTTCTCGCAGGAAGCTGTTGCCTGCTCGGAGCTGCCACTCCTGCTCTGGGACATGGGGCTGCTGCTTGTACCGGCAGGAAAATGGGGCTTTTCCAGCTGTGGGCTTGGCAGATGTGGCTCCGGTGCCTGCAGCAGCCCGGCTCCCTTGCTCCTCTTCGTGTCCATGACGCACGGTGTGGTTGGAAGCACGGCTGCGAGCGGCGAGGAACAGAGCAGCTCCAGGGAAACGTGCCACTCTGCAGCAGGAGACTCCTGCACCTTCCCACACCCTCGTGCTGGGCCCAATTTCACCCTCGGAGCATCAACATCTGGTGAGCCAGAAAAAAATGTAAATTGAATAACCATCAGGAGTAATTGGAGACCCGTTTGGAAATTGGTTTGCTACCTGCATGCCTCCCAGGCAAGCTTTTCCCTGTTAACCATTGTGCATCTTTGCATGAAAAACGAGGCTTTATTTCCAGCCTGGGTAGCGGCAGCGCAGCGGGATCGGGATGAGCACGCTGTGTCCCCTCCAATCTGCCCACAATCAGCACCGAGCCGCTGCTGCCACCGCCGCAGAGATGGAGAGCCCTGGATCCAGATGGCAGCTGCCTTCCTCCCTGCCCGCATCCTGCCCTCGCCATCCGCAGCGGAGGGCAGCGGAGCAGGGCAGCGGAGCAGGGGGCAGCCCGCCAGGCCTGGCCCTGGGAGGGCCCTGTCCCCACAGCCACCTGCGTCCCCCGTGCTGCTGCCCAGCTCAGGCCAGGGCCGGCAGCTCGTGCCGAGCGCTGCCAGCCCCAGGCGAGGCACGCTGGGCTGCCAGGAGCTGGGCTGGCTCCCTTTGCTCTTGGATGGGGTTCAGGGAGCTGATTCCGAGCTCAGCGGGGTTTTTCTTGCCCTGTTTCCAGCCTGGATCCGCAGCTGGCTGTGCTTGGACCAGCCATGCTGGGTGGGCAGCCCCTCACAGCAGCACCACAGCCCCTTTGGGAGCAGGGTGGGCTGTGCTGGGCACCCAGGGTGGGCTGAGCGTCGCCCACCTCCCACCCGGAGCCTGTTGGAGGGGGGCTCTGGTCGGACTCACTGAGGCAAAGGGGCTGCAGGCGATCTCAGGCTGTCCCTGGGGTGGTCAGGGGCAGTCAGTTTGAGCAGTGAGGCTGCTTTGTTATTCTCATTTTGGGGGTGTGTTTAGCTCTGTGCAGAATAGAGGTGAAGGTTCTGCTCAGGTGTGGGAGGGAAGTCCTTGGCTCAAGGTTTGAGGTGCTCAAAGCTGGGTCCCCGCAGCAGTTTTGCTGAAACCACACTCCAGGGGTTGGCACCACCCTCCTGCAGCCCGGGCTTGGCTCCTGCTGCTCTCCCTCCAGTGCCGTGGCAGGGTTTGTGGATGCCCAGTCCTCACCTCATACCCGCTCACAGCTCTGCTCTGGGAGGTCACCCAGGTCCCTCTGTGGGCACAGACTGTGGCTATGCCAACCATGCAGCTCCCAGGGGACACTGCTGTGGGCTCTGGGTGTGACCTCGTGTGTTGGGTGTGCAAGAGAAGGTGCTGAGCCCCTTCTTGCTGCAGAGACGTTGTAGAGGGAAGGTTCCCACCATGCTGAGCGCTCCCGTGCCTGCTCTGGTTCTGCTCAGGAAGGCTCCCATGGATGTCAGCCTTTCCTGTGGTTGCCTGGTGGGTCTGGACCATGGGCTGTCAGGAAAATTGTCCTTCCTGAGAGCTTTGCCCAATTGAGGCCAAGAGGGCAAAGCTGCTGCAAGGAGGCACAGCACAACTTCCACAGCTGTTATGGAGATCTCGTGGCAGAGGGTTGGAACCAGGTGATGTTTAAGGTCCCCTCCAACCCAAACCAGTCTCTGCTCCCATGATTCTATGGTCTTGGTGGGTTTATGCCCTCTGGGCAGAATGGGATGGGGCGTCAGAGAGACAGGCAGCCCCAAATCTACGCTCTGCTGGCTGTGGGATGGTTTAGATGTTCCTGGGCCTGGCTTCTGCAGTCCCTGGGATGTGTGGGCCCTTCTGTACATCCCTTGATCGACTCCCACAGGGAAGGACCCCATTCCCTCAGGCCTCCAACAGCTGCCTTTGGGTTTGGTGTCTTTGGTACATCCTGTGCTGTCCATAGGGCTGTTGCTGAGGACTCAGAGGAGCTGATCTCTCTGCAGGAGCTTTGAGGTGACACTCGTGCTCAGAAGGAGTGGTAAGGCCCGTGATGAGCATCGTGAGAGTCCCCTTACACCAAGTATTTAACATCCCAATCCCTGAGCTGTTTGTCTCTGTGTGTCTCTGCAGGGCAGGGACCACCCACACCCTTTCCCCTGGCAGGTGACAGACAAGTGACAGCACCAGGCTCCAGCCATTCCAGGGGGGGCTGCACAGCCTGGCTGGGGGCTGGGAGGCTTGGATCCCCTCCCCACTGCTTCCCTCTCAGCTGGGCTGAAGTATATTCTTCACCCACAGTGCCTCAGGGCCTTGGCAGAGGAGCAGGTGCTGGAGGTGGTCACTGATTCCTCACGTTGGGTCCTGGGGTGGCCCAGCTGATGGCCAGGACTCTCAGGGAGCAGCTTCCCTCCACTGGGTGAGCTGGGAACTACCCACAGCGAGCATCCCTGGGGTGTTCTAGGGCATCATCCCCTTGTGCCCTGAGGAGCCTCCGTTGGTGCCTTCTCTGGTGTGAGACCCCCTGTGCACCTGGGGTCCCCCATGGGGAGGACAGAGATGAGCTGGTTGTGTGTGAGCCTGCTTTGGGTCAGAGCAGAGTCCTCGGCTGCAGCTGCAGGGACGCTCACAGTTTGCTTTGGGAACATCCTCAGGGTGCCAGTGCTTTCCACCATTTTCTTACCCCCATGCTCCCTTGGCTCAGCTCCATCCCCTGCGGTGTCCTGCCCTGTTCCCACTCACCACAGTCCTCTCTGAGGGCTGGGACAGCCCTGCCGTGTTCTCCTGTCCTTCCCCCAGCTGTGGTGGTGGCTGGGGTGGGGTGGCAGGGGCCTGTCCTGCTGCTCTGTCAGCAGAGCAGCACCCCACGAGGTATTTATAGGCTCCGTAATGTTATTCCCCTGCCAAACTATTACGGAAATAGGCTCGGTGTGTGTCATAGGAGAGAGGATTTTAATGGCACAGTTTTCACTGCGGGAATGAAGGTGATGCTACCTCACTGTTTTCCTTGACCGATTAATCCTTCCCATGGCGGAGATGGGATGGGTGTTCTGGGCTTCAGCTGGGACGCCGTGAGCTTGGCAAGCCCTGGACATGGGTGGGACAGGGATCTGCTGTCCTGCCCCACCCCAGGGACCACCTCCCACCTGAGCAGAGCTGCTGGAGCAGCTGGGGCTCGGGGCTGGGGTTGGGACTGAGCAAATCCAGCTGATGGACAAGGTCCTTTGTGATTTTCTTGTTTTGAAGAGTTTGAGGCGATTTTCTGAATGATCAGAAAGGGCTGGTTTGGCATTTTCTAAATAGCCCACCCTCCCTCTGTCTCAGCCAGGCACTGCTGCTGCTTTGGGAAGAGCTCAGAGCCCAGTGATGTGTTCGGAGGTGTCTCAGCTGGCTGCAGCACGGGGCAGCTCTCAGCTCCCAGCCACTGGTACCATTCCCTGCCTGCTGTGGGGAGAAGCCTCTGGGATGGGAAAACCAATTTCATGGCAGGCCAAGGTTTGGATTGTGCTTTCCAAGCAGGATACTGGATATATGGAGGGACACAGACAGACCTTGGCAGCACAGAGGTGTGTCCTGCCCCTGTGACACTCCCTGAGGGGGTGATGCTCATGGAGGAGTGATGCTCATGGGAGGGATGAGCACAAGTTGTGCTCCCTGCACGATGAGGCAGAAGGGATGGGCAGGCCTGGGCCACCCAAGCTCCCCATGAGCTCCTCAGTCCTTTCCTGGGACAGGCCAGGCTCAGGAGTCCTGTCCCCAGCCCTGAGCAGGGGACAGTGGCCCTCCCCTGCCCACACAGGAGCGCAGGTGGGCTCAGAGCCCCTGTGTGACCTGGGGACAGGAGGCTGCTGCTCTCTGGGCTCCCGAGGTTTGGGAAGAGCAAGGCCTTGGAGCTGCAGCAGCTGCTGCCCGGGTGCCCATGGCCCTCATGTCTCCTGTCCTCTGCTTGGAGCTGGGAGCTGGGGAGAGAAACCTTCCCCTGCTGTGGCTCCCTGGCAGCCAAGGTGTGGACAGCCCTGCTCCTGGGGCTGGTGGCCAGGGGTCAGTGGCTGCCTCCAGCCCCCCAGCAGTGCTTCCCACAGGCAGCCAGGCCTTGCAGAGCCAGCTTGGAAACTGGGAAGTGCTGAGCTGGAGAAAACGCCCTTCCCACACATGGCAGCCTGCCCCCCTCCCTCCCTCCTGCCCTGCTGGCGCTGCTGTGGGAGCTGCAGCTCACAGCCAAGGGCTGGTGCCCTTCGGGATGGGCACACCTGAGCTCCGGGGCAGGG
Source organism: Lanius collurio (assembly GCA_020086605.1). Classification (NCBI taxonomy): domain Eukaryota; kingdom Metazoa; phylum Chordata; class Aves; order Passeriformes; family Laniidae; genus Lanius; species Lanius collurio. The sequence goes on from JACBWW010000027.1 coordinate 11,373,554, forward strand.
AGTGGGTGCCATGGGTCCCTCCTGCCCACAGCTCCCCTGCCTCCTGCCTTGGGAGAGGGTGCTGCCGGTGGCACTGGGGTGATGCCTCCCCCTGCCTGCCCACACCTGCATGGCTCCCACCCCCCAGGCTGCCTGCCCTCGGCCTTTCCACCCCGCAGTTTTCCAGGCAGGCATTCCTCTCTCGGGTGGCTGCTTATCCTGAGATCAATGCTGAGCTTTCTCCTCCTCCTCCTCCTTGCTGCACTGTCCCTTAGGACGGACCGTTCAGCCTGCTCCTCCTCCTCCTTTTCCACTTCATTAATGAGTCTCTTTGCACTAAGAAGTCGTGATAGCTGCCAGGGGACCTGGGAGGGCTGTGGAGAGCAGTGGGGAGGCCACCAGCCCAGCTCCTGGGATTTAGGATGCTGAGCACTGGGGTTGGGATGCTGCAGGGCTGCCTCAGTGCTGGCTGAGCCCCTGGCACAGCACGAGGGGTGTGGGGGAAGAGGGAGGGGACAGTCAGGGGGTCTTTTGCCCATATGCAGTGGCAGGAGGCAGAGAAAGCAGCTTGGGGCAGCTCCCAGCTGCTCTGCCATGGTTTTGCCCCGTTTCTGCCATCCATGGTGTTCCTCACCCTGCTGCAGGGCTCCTCCTTCGGGGCTGCCCTGGGCAAGGGGTGGCCACTGATTCTCCCACAGAGGCCCGTGGATCTCACAGGAGATGTCCACTGGCCCTGGTGGCCTTCAGATCCCAAGGGCAGCACGTGGCAGAGGGTCCCGGGCAGCCCCCAGCCCCACACCCAGCACCCGTCCCCAGCACGTGCCCACTGGCAGCACGAGTGTGACACCTACACGTGGTGCCTCCCCAAAGACGCTGGACTTTGCAAACACATTCTGTGGGCACTGCTTTAATTTCCCAGTGTCTCAACACTCTCCCAAACCTGAGAAACTGAGATGGTTTCTGCTCTGCAGAGAGGGAGGCTCCTGTTGTCGCTCTCTCACATACGCATGCATTACACACACAGGGACTCTGATTCCTCTCCCTTCCCACTTTCCTCCTCCAAATGACTTCAAACACTTTATGAAAATGTTATTTTCTCCCAAACTGTTGCCTTTCTGCCTTGCTCTCCTGAGCAGCCTGGTGGCTTTCCCTGGGCTCCCAGTGTGCTGGGGTAGGGATGTCCCTGCGGAAGGGGGAAGGTGCTGAGGGGGACTGAGCTGTGCTGGAGGGGGACACCAAACCTGCCCATACTTCTAGTGGGGCTCATCTGATCCGTCAGAGTTGCTCTGGATTGAATCATTGAATCCCAGAGTGGAATTGAAAGTGTTGAAAGGACATTACAGACCATCCAGTGCCACCCCTGCCAGGGGCAGGGACACCTCCCACTGTCCCAGGCTGCTCCAAGCCCCGTCCAGCCTGGCCTTGGGCACTGCCAGGGATCCAGGGGCAGCCACGGCTTCTCTTGGCACCCTGTGCCAGGGCCTGCCCACCCTCACAGGGAAGAATTTTTTCCAAAAATCCAATGCAATAGAGCAAACCCCTCGTGCAAGGTGGTGCAGTGAGGACACAGCTCAGAGGTGCTCTCCACGATGCTGGGGGGGGTCCTGTCCTCCAGGAGCACATGGGAAGATGCCCCCAGCCCCATGGCAGCCTGACTTCCCCAGGCAGGACCTGTTTCCCGTGTCCATGGCAGGCTCTGCTGCCAGAGCACCCTGTGGGCACACAGGGCCCTGGGCCAGGCTGGGGGTGGGCTGGAGTGCACCCCTCTGCTGCCTGTGGCAGGGGCTGACTCACGGCGCTCTCCCGTCACAAGCAGATGGATGATTTGATCACCTAGCAACCGAAATAAGTTGGGGATTAAACCATCATCCCCCTGGGTGGCAGGGGCCAGGCAGCCCCCAGCCACTCCCCAGTCCCTGGGCTTCCCTGGGATGGGGCTGGGGGAGCCCTCTCCTGCCAGCCCTCTGGAGGGGCACTGTGCCTGCCATGGCACCCCAGCGGCAGCTGCTCCAGGGCCGAGCTGGGTGCAAGGAGGGAGACCATCCCCCAGGACCAGCTCCCAGGGAGGTCCAAGGGGCATCTCCAAGCATGCACAGAGGGGCCAGGTCTCTGGCACCCTTTGGACAGGCTGCTGACTATCTGGAGCACCCAGAGATCCTGGATGAGGAGAGAGAGGATTGTGCCAGGACCTCCAAAGGGAAGTTTCTGGGAGGTGAACACAGAGAACTTTGGATGGGATCCACTGACCCCTTGTCACCCCCTCCACCACCAGCTCGGAGTGTCCTTGGCTCCAGCCCACTCCCTTGCCTGGTACTGTCCAAGCAAGAGAATAACCCTGGCATGGTGTGTTCATTCCAGTTGTTCCATCATGAGCAGGAGGAATTTCCTCCTGGCAGAGCCCTGGTGCTGCCTGAGGTAGCATTTACCTCCTGATGGCTCCAGCCACCTCCAGAGGATCTTGGCACAGGGCTGCTATCCATGCCCCATCCCTGGAAGGGTCCAAGGCCAGGCTGGATGGGGCTTGGAGCAGCCTGGGACAGTGGAAGGTGTCCCTGCCCATGGCAAGGGTGGAATGGGATGGGTTTTAATGTCCCTTCCAACCCAAACCATTCTGGGATTCTGTGATCCTACCACAGCCTTGAGGGGGATGGGACCTCCTGGGGCAGGCACTGAGCTGAGCAGGAAAGTGAGTGCTGGGCAGGGAGAGGGGCAGGAGGAGGTGTGAGGACACTGTCAGGTTTGGGGTGCCCATGGCACCCATTTGGAGCTAGGGGAGTCTCTGTGCTGCAGAGCCCTCCACAGCTCTGTTACTGGTGCCTGGGGGAGGTGGGGCAGTGGGGACACACCTGCCCTGGCCACAAACTCCAGCATCCTGTGGGAGGGCACTGCTGGGCTGGCTCCTGTCCCCAGCACGCTGCTCTGGTGTTTGGACCTTGTGGCAGGGTGGGATCGCTCACAGCCCGTGGGGAACCCAGTAAGAGCCAGGCCGTGGTCTGGAGGGGGCATGGAGACCACCACACCATCAGAACTGCCCCAGATCCGTGCAAGCATCTCCTGCCCAGAAGGAAGCTTCCATCCGGGCTGTGCCAGGCCATCCTGGGTTCAGAGATGTGGCTGCTGTCCCTCCTGCGGCCGGAGGCTGCGGGGCCATCCCAGTGCCAGGCCGGGGCCAGGCTGGTGCCAGTGCGGCGCTGCCGGGCCCAAAGGAGGGCTCAGGAAATAGGGCAGCCCAGCTGCCAGCTGCTCTTTGTGGGACACAGCTGATATAATTAGATGAGACGCCCTGTTCCGTGCCGAGGGAGCCGCTGTGGCCCGCGGCCCCGGGAGCCCCGCAGCCCTACTTTGGTGGCACTGCTTGTCCCAGCGAAGGTGAGCCACTGCCAGCGGGGAGCCCTGCCTGCTGGGCGCCTCCCTCGCTGTCTCCAGGCTGGATGGCCACGTGTCCTCTCCTCTGCTGGGGGTTTGGTGGCTTTGGGGGATCTTGCTGACCTGCAGGAGAGGGTCAGGGAGGAGATGATGGCAGAGGCCAGGCCAGACCCTTGTCCCACTTCCCTGTGGGGCAGAGTGACCAAATCCAGTGCCTGCCACAGCTGCAGGACATGGGATTGGCATTGGAGCCAAAGCCCCACAGGCAAACCAGGGATTGGAGGGGTCCCTCTGAGTCAGGCTTTACCTCCTTAGAGAACACCCCAAACTGCATCTGCTCTGCCTCTGGAGAGCCCTGTCCTTCTGAACACCCGTCCTGAGGTTCAGTGATGCCCATGCCTGAGGCACCCAGCATAGCTGTGCATCCCTGCCCCTGGGAGTGACCCCCAGAGCATTCCACACACCCTGGGCTGATCCGCTGGACCCTCCAGGACTGGTCATCCCCAAGAAGATGAGTTGGAGCTGTTTGGGAATTACCAGCTGGAGCTTTCAGAGGTGGGGTTAGGTTGGATCTCAGGGAAAGGTTCTTCCCTCAGAGGGTGCTGGGCACTGCCCAGGCTCCCCAGGGAATGGGCACGGCCCTGAGGCTGCCAGAGCTCCAGGAGCGTTTGGACACCACTCCCAGGGACTGTTGGGGTGTCTTGGGCAGGGCCAGGGGTTGCACTCAATGATCCTTACAGGATATTGTCAGGATATTCTGTGGTTCTGTAGGAACCCCTGCTTTGTGGTTCTGACCTCAAAACCATCAAATCCAGCCATTTTTGTCCCTGCCAAGAAGCCAGGAATGTGTTTGGCATCACCATTCCTCCAGCCACTTCCACAGGGATGGGCTCAGCCCAAGTCAGGTCCATCAGGATCCCTCTGCAGGCTCCCATCTGGGTCTGGGGTGGATCTGTGGGTGCTGCAGGAGCATCCCAGAGCCCGTGGCGAGAGCAGCCAGGGCTCTGTGGGGAGAGGCAAATTTCAGAGAAAGATAAAAGGAGTTTTATTTCCACAAACGTCTGTTTACACTGGGATACTGGTTTCCACTGGAGCTGGGAAGCTGCTGGAACCTCCCTGTCTCAGAGGGGTGTGAAGGGATATTCTGTGTGTCTGGGGCTCAGGGCTGGGGTCTCAGAACTCTCCTGGCAGGGAGAGGGGCAGGAGGGAGAGGGGCAACTGCTTTGACTTCCCCACCGTGGGCAAGGAGTCACCCCCGAGGGGTTGCCTGGGACTGGGGGCACGTGGGGGTCTTTTCCCTGAGGATTTCCATGAGGAGAAGTCACAGCACATTGTGGCCTTTGGGGAAGTTGGTGGCAGGAGGAGCCTTGGCGCACCCCCAGTGCTGGCCCTGGGCAGTGCCCTGAGCTGTGGGGTGCCAGGGGGTGCAGGTGGGGCTGTCCTGCCCTGGTGCTGGCACAGGAGGGTCCCTGTAGCAGCCTGTGGTGAGGCCCCAGTGTAGGAGGGGAACCTCCCAGGTTTTCCTGAGACCCACTGGGCTGTGACAGAGCTGTGGGAAGAGGGCAAGAGGAGCAGGGGTGGCAGCAGGACTGGGTGCTGCTGGGGGCTCCCATGGCACAGGGCATCTCCTGCCATTGGCAATGCTGTCAGGGGCTGGGGCAGGCTGGAGGGAGAGGCATTTTTAGTTGGAAAGACAGAATGTGGAGAGCAAACCACCACTGTGGCTGGAGAGGACTCAGCTCTGCCCTGGACCCAGCCCAGGCACCCCTCAAAGGGAGTCCTGGTGGGGGCTTTGTGGCCAGGGAGAGCCCCAGGCCATCCCTCATCCTGGCCACCCCTCCTGTGCCTCTCCCCGAGGATCAGAGCAGCTGCTGCCCAGCACGGTGCCCTCAGAGCCCCCAGACCCCCATCTGCCTCTCCTGGGGGAAAACTGTCCTGTCCCTCGACCTGTTTTGACCTCCAGTGCCATTCCTGCTCCTCCCTCGCTCTGCCGGTGGGATGGGATGGTTTCTGCTCAGCTGGATGCTTTTGGGGAGGGTGGCTCTGTTTGTCCTCCCCTGCAGGTGTGAGGGACCAGCTCCCCAGGGAGCCCTGGGGGCTGCTGGCACACTGGGGAAGGGCAATCTCACAGGATTCACAGGGACCAGGGAGGAACAAATCCAAACCTTGGATTTGAGGAGTTCATCCCAGGTTTACATCATGCTCCAACTCTCCTGTTTTCCCCAGTGATGGGAAAGGTGAAACTGGAAAGGAGGCAGAGAATCAAACACAGGGCACCTGCACCCAGGAGTAACAAGTGTCAGAAAAATGATCCTCAGCTGGCAAAGCAGGCAGGGACCTGTGGGGGGCTGGAGACACCCCCAGCACAGCTCCTGCTGAGAGCCTGGGGGCAGGATGGGCTCTCCACTCGGGATGGGAGCAGGGGGACAGGGGGAGCCCAGGGGTGTGGGGGCTGTGCTGGGCAGGGGCTTCTCATCAGCTCCCCGAGCATCTCGTTCTGCCAGTACCATCTCCTCCCCAGCAGGGAAAAGACAATGTCTATTTTTTCACTGAAATTCACTGGTTTTCCAAGTTTTATCATAATGGGAACATGGAATCTTGCTTTTCCTGGAAGGTCATGGATCTCCACATGTGACTGGCACAGTGGAGGGGCTGCAGTTTGGTCAGTGGGTGTTCTTTCCCCAGCTGCTCTGCTGGGAAATAGGTGGCTGCAAAAACCATGCTCAAGTGCTGTAAAAATGTGGCTGCAGGTCCTGTTCTCTCTCAGATCATATGTTTGTGGGCATAAAGAGCTTTTAGAGGTAGATTAACTTCATTAAAATTGAAAGCACTCATTAATGGCACTGTAACTGCTCCGGTAATGGCTGGGCCAGGCTCTGTGGTGAAGCTGCTCCTCTGTGGGTGCCTGTGCCTGTAGCTGAGGCTTCCCACCCCTCCCTCTGCCCTCCCAGTGGCTTTGCAATCCCATGTTGGGTGATGCTGCACCAGGGCTGTGCCAGGGCTGGCTCAGTGCCCAGGTGGGAGACCCCATGGTAGGTCCTACCCAGCTGGAGGGCAGGGGGATCCCTACCCTGGAGCCCTGGGGATGTGGTTTGTGCTTCTGGCTCTGTGCTCTCTCCTGTGGAAAGTTTTGGAGCACTTTGGGAGGGAGCTGGGCCTCCTGGCTCTGTGCCCATCACTGGGGTGGGGTTTGGGAGGGGTGTGATGCTGGGGAATGGGGACCAGCACTAGGATGGCTTTTGGGAAGGCCAAGGCTGTAGAGCTGTTCCCGAGGTGCTCCTGGGCTCACCTGGGCTCCTGCCTGACCTGGAGCAGGTTTCTCACCTGGGACAGAGGGGCCTGGTCCTGTAAGGAGCCATAGGGACACAGGGGCCCTGCCAGGGACAGCGAGAGCTCAGAGGGGGCTGAGGCCCCTCCTGGGCTGAAGGAGGAATCTAGAGCAGCCTCCACACACGTGGCATCGCCCAAACCCTACAGGCTGCTGTCCCCATGCCCAGCAGGTGGGCACAGGGCAGGGGGTTCCTCTCAGATTTACAGCCATGCCTGGTTGCATCCCATGGCTCTTGGCGACTCCGGCCCAGCTCAGGGCTTTCCTCTTGGAGTCCTTCCCCAGCCGGACCCAGCCCTCTGTCACCAGTGGTCAGGGGGAGCTGGGGTGCTTGTGCTGCTGCCCAACCCCTGCTGGGACTTCCCAGTGACGGGAAGGAGGGTCCATGTGCCCCTAAGGCTGCACAGGTGGCCCCAGGCCGGCGCCAGGCTGCCCTTCCCCGGCAGCAGCAGCAGCAGATCCGATTTGTCTGCCCTGCCTTCGCTGGCCCCACTAAGCAGGTTTTAATTTTGTTAAATAAATACAAAGTAATGGCAGCAGGGCTGGGAGCCAAAGGGCCTGGGGACATCCTTGGGAGCCGGGCGGGCTCTGCAGCGGGGCAGGAGCGGTGCTGGGGGCGGGGATGGGGAGGGCAGAGCTGCTGGCAGCAAGGCCAGCGGGGTGGTCCTGGGGATGGTCCCAGGCTGGCTTCTGGAGCAGATGTGGCCCCTTGGTGTGCAGTGCCTTCAGAGCAATTTCTAAATGGCTGCTAAACAGCACTGTCAGACGCACACTCGTCTTCCCGTCCTAATTAGTGGATCAGACAGTAATTTGTAATCCGTTTGAATAGGAAGATCTGAGTGTCTCGCCCTGGAGCCTGGGCAGGACACTGGGGTGGCAGCGTGGAGCAGAGCTCTCAGGGCAGGGATGAGGGCTCCTCTTGGTGCCTGCAGGAACTGCTCTCCCCTCTCAGGATCTGTGAGCCCTCTGCTTTCTTCAGAGTTTTGGCATTTTCATTCCTCTTTGTGGTACCCAGCACAGCACCCCCCGCAGCAAAGCCACAGGTCCCTCCTGCTGTCCCTGCAGTGGTGGCAGTGGCAGGGCACAGTGCCTGGTCACCAGGGCCCTTTGCAGCACTGGAAAACCATCTGGGCATGGCCACACCAGAGCTGGGATGGGCTGGGGCCAAGGTAGCCCCCAGGGCAAACCCATCCCAGCAGGGGTCTGGCCTTAGGTGTGCTGGTGTTTGTGTTTTCAGTGCTGAGGATAAAATGAGACCTGGAGCAGGAAGATGGAAAAAAAGCCAAAAAGCTGAAAAACAAGAAGTGAGGGAAGAGGAGATGAGGGTGTGAGGTGAGCAGAGGACGAGGCAGAGAGCAGGAGCAGCCCAGGTGTGATGGGCAGGGAGAGCTGGGGCCATCCAGGGCAGCGTGTGGAGCAGGAGTTTGGTGTGATGGCCACAGCTTATCCCAAGTGCCAGTGCCTCTGTGTGACCCTCGGACAGAGCACAGGAGCAAGGCAGGGCTGGGGATGGAGGTGGGGGTCCCAGGGGGTGACAGCAGCCTCCCTGCACTGCAGGAGCAGTGGACAGGACAGTGCGGTGGGGCTGAGCCAGGGGAAGGTGACAGGCAGTGGGGTGGCCTCGGGTGTTGGGCTCACAAATAGCTCTGGCTCCATGGGCAGGGCTGACAGGCAGGGTCGGGCTGTGGCAGACCCAGGGGCAGCAACACATGGGACAGGGTCACACTGCCCTCACCACGGTGGCACCGAGCAGCTCCTTGCTGGTGGTGTCTTTAGCATCAATTAGCTGGGGAAAAGCCTAAGTGTCCTGCATGCATTAACCTTTAGAAACGCCGGAGTACGAGGAGCAGCCGGGAAGCTCAGGGGAGTGGGGCAGGCACGGCTCAGGGTGACAGCCCCGAGTGAAGAGCCTGGCACGGGGACACGGCCCTGGGGGCAGCCACCCGTGGGGCAGGCGGGGGCACAGAGCCGTCCCAGGTGGCAGCGCAGAGATCCTGGTGCAAGGCAAGAGCTACAAGCAGCGCCTGCAAGGAGCAGCAGTTCCCTGCGTGCTGCATTCCCCGGCCCTCGGCGGAGTGTGGGTAATGGCAGCAGTGACTCACCGCGCTTTACTCACCGCTAATGACGAGCGCTGTTCCGGGTGACTCCGGCTTAGACAAACCCAGCCTCTCCCGGATTAACAGGGCAGAGCGGTCTGGCGCATTCCGAGAGGGCAGGTGAGCAGCACGGATGAGGAGAACATCATCTTGTCCATGCTCCCCCCCCCCCCCCAGCCCCCCCCCGGCTCCCCCGATGCTGAGGGTCTGCAGCAGAGCAGAGGGAAAAAGAGAAAGGAAGCGATTTTGAGGGAAGGCTGCAGAGTCACTGGAGGCTTCAGTAGCCACATGCTCCAGGTTTGGATCTCGTTCTTGTAAGCCCTCCACAGCCGCACCCCGAGACGGCTGCCCATGTGCCCGTGGAGGGGGCAGTGAGAGCCCCCAGCTCCCGGAGGAGCAGCAGGAGGTGTCTGCAGGGTGGAGCAGCAGCATGGCCGGAGCAGGGAGTGAGGAGCCCCAGGAGCTGCTGTCACTGCAGTCCCCGCTCTTACAGAAAGTTCTGGGTCAGGAGGGGAGAGCTCCTTTGGGGGTACAAGCCAGGCCTGGCTATGGGTGGCTTGCAGGGGACAAAGCACAGGAGCAGGGTCACTGTGAGGAGCAGGGCCACCATGGAGCAGGGTCACTGTGCGGAACAGGGTCACCATGGAGCAGGGTCACTGTCCAGAGCAGGNGCAGGGTCACTGTGCGGAACAGGGTCACCATGGAGCAGGGTCACTGTGCGGAACAGGGTCACCCTGTGGGACAGGATCACCGTGCAGGTCCGAGTCTTCACGTGGAGCAGGGTCCCTGTGGATCCCAGTGACCATGGAGCAGGACCTTTGTGCATGTCAGAGCCTGGATCCAGAGCGGAACAATCTCCAGCTCTCTGGAAGAGCCTGTCCCAACAGCGTGCCCAGCTCACTGCCCTGCTCTTGCCCCCGGTGCCCCCAGTGGGACCTGCTGTTCCTGCTGATGGCAGAAGGTCCCAGCCCGACCCCTGTGCTGGGGTGAGTGTCCCTCGCACCCCCGGCCCCTCCATGCACTGTGAGTCACGGAGCTGGGATGAGCAAGAGCCTGAGGCAGTCACACGGAGCCGTCATCACTGCCGTGGGCTTGCCTGCCAGCCTGCCACGCTTGTCACGCTCCCCAGGGACGAGTTGGTGGCCCTAGGCATCACTGGCTGCTTTAGGCAAACAGGGGCCGACCCACCACGGGCCCTCCCCTCCAGCCGCTCCACGTGCACTGGGAATGTTGGCACCAGCATTAGCACTGGGTTTGATGGTCTGGGGGATTGGTGGGATCAAACCCTGCTCCCTCCATGTGCTGGCAGCACACTCAGTTCTGGCTCCTGCAGAGGGACCTGGGGGATGTGAGGAGTCAAGGAGGTGCCAGGCTGGTTGTGAAGCTGCTGCAGGAGCAGGATGGGAAGGTGGAAATGGAAACGATGCTGGGGTGTGACAGGTGGGGAGGGGCCCTGTGGGGAAGGACACTGAGCTCTGCCTGCTATCCGAGTTGTGCTGCTTCCCAGGGGATCAGGGGGCTAGAGGGGCTCCTCGGCCATCTGAGCTGCTCTGTCCATCCTCCATGGTCACACCGTGCCCATGACTGCAGCAGGATGTGTCCCTGCTGGCACCAGGGCCAAGAGCCAGGGGAACACCTGAGGATCTGAGAACAGTCCTTTGTCTGCCTGTCCATCTTTGGATGCTGGATACATCCAAACCACTTCTGGGATGCTTCCTGCCTGTGCTCATCCCAAGATGTGTGGGATTGGAGGGGTCAGGGCTTGGTCCCTGGGGCTGGGGAGGTTTACTGAGGCCAGGGCTGGAGGCTGGAGCTATGCTGGCCATGTTGGCAGGGCAGGGCAGGGGCTCATCCTCCATCCTAACCAGGAATGTGTCGGCTCACTTGGCTCAGAGACCCTCAGTCAGAGGGTCTGGACAGAGGGAACAGTGGGAGGTTTCTGGGGGCTCTACAGGCACTGTGGGCCCGGAGCAGGGACTGCAGAGGCGCTGCTGCGGGCAGGGACGTGGGGTGTGGGGAGTGCCAGGCTCAGCAGGGCAGCCCTGGGACCTGCCCTGCCAGTGGGTGAGGGGTCCCTGCAAATCCATCCTCAAACTGCCTTAGGCCAAACCCAGGGCTGGGGCTGCTTGGTTTGCTCTAAGGGGGTCCTTGGCAACTGCCCCACACTCTGCCCAGGCTGCAAGGTGTCACCTCTGGGCACAGACCTGCCACGGCTGTCCCCAGGGCTCAGTAGGTGGGGGTCAGCAGGACCCTGTACATCCCTGGCACTGCCCATTTGGGGGCCCAGCCTGCCCAGCCCAGCTCTGCGTGTGTGTTGAACAGTGAGAATTCATTTTAAGATGTCTTTTCCCCCCTTTTCTCCCTGAATGAGCAGATCTGGGACAGAGCTGGCTGTTTGTGTTTGTCACACACGCACACGGGGCTGCGTCTGTGCATTATCCTGACATCAAAGGGGCGTGTGACGCGTCTGGCGGCACAGGCAGGAGGGGACACCAGCTTTTGGGAGAGAGGAGGGTGTTATCAAAGGGTTACAGACAGCTCCTGGAATGGAGAATGAGGAATAAGGATGGAGAGCACAGAGAGGTGCTACAGAAGCAAATTTTCCCCCGGTCTTTTCATCTTCCCTCCTTATTACAGCAGGGCAGGAGCGAGCCCCTCACAGCAGGGGCTTGATTATTATTTTAAGGCAAAGGAATCTGCACATGAGATAGGTGGAGGGAGATGGGGGTTTGGGGAGGAGGCAGAAGGACACACACACAGCTCTACCACGGTGGGGCTCAGGGTGAAGCCAGCACCCAGCCAAAATGGTGCTGAGCTCCTCGCTGTGGGGACATCTGGGTCACTGCCTGAGCTCCTGGGCAGTTCAGCACCTCCCCACCGAGCAGCCCAAGCATTTGGAGGGCAGAATTCAGTGCCACAGGAGCTTGGGAATCTGGTGAGCCTTTGGCACCCAGGTCCGGAGAGGAAGGTGTAAAACGGACCTGGGCAGGCACTGACCTGGCTCTGCCCCAGCTCCTGAGGATGGGCAGCCCCCGGAACCCGCACTCCCTGGAGTCCCTCAGCGTGTCCAGGCCTCAGCCCTGCCTGCTGCCGGTCCTGCCTGCCCTTCCTCCCCGCAGGGCAGGGTGCAAGAGGCCAGAGCTGCCCCCATGTCCCCTCCTCTACCACAGAAGGGGATGCCCAGCTCGTCCCCACGCATGTCCCGTCACTGCCCATGACCTCAGCTGCACCCTGTCCCTCTCTGGGGCCAGCCAGCCCTGCCTCCAGCCCCAGGCTGCTGCCTGGCAGCCGTGAGCCAGCTGACAGCTCCGTCCCGGGGGCTGCTCCATCGGGTGTTCCCGGGGACTGCCACCCCAGAGAGCTTCAATGTGCCCCTCCTCTCTGCTCCACCTCTCCCCACACCAGGGAAGACAGCGTGTGACAGTGGCAGTGCTGCCACTCTCCAGGCTGCTCCCTAAAGGACCTCACATCCAGCCCTTGCTCCTCCCGGAGCTCTGCACGCCGGAGCAGTGTGGCTCAGTCCCCCTCTCCATGGCACAGCTGGCACAGGGATGCAGCCAGACCTGGCTCAGGGCTGTGCTGCCATGAAACCGGGGTGGAAAACTGCGGGGGAAAGACTTCCAGGGCTGAAAGTGGGAGTTTCTGCAGGGAGGCAGTGCTGGGGGTCTGGCGGAGGTGACGGCGAGTCCCAGCTCGGGAGCCGCAGGTCGGTGCCCCCGGAGCTGGCAGAGCTGAGCTGGCAGCGGGGAGCGGCGGGGCTGGCAGTGCTCCCGTCCCTCCCGCTGGAGGATCCTTGTGTGCCTCGGGGGAAGCCTGGGAGGCAGAGGCTCGGCTGTCCTCGGAGCAGCCAAGGTCGTTCCTGGCAGCCGTGCAGATGCCAGCTGCCACGTGGCCCGTGCCCGCCGGAGCGCGGGGTAATTAGCTGGAAAGACGGTCAAGCAGCATGGGAAATGGGCAAGGAAAGGAGGGAAACGGCGGAGCCGTGCCTGGATCGGGGACTCTCCAGCCCAGAGGTATCTGCATGCCAGGCTCCCGGTGAACCCTGGAGCGGCTGGTGGGCACGCATGAGCTGTGCGGGCACCGGGGCTGTGTGGGTGCCCACAGGCCCTGCGTGCCCCACACGCTGCCCGGCCTCCCCGGACAGGCGAGGTTTGTTCCAGCTCAGCGCCCTCGTTGCTTTCAAGGGGAAGAGTCGATCTGATCCAGCTGGGAAACACGGAACAGCCGCTCTGGGGCCGGCAGCAGATGGAGGGAACAGCCTGGCGAGTCAGGCAGCCATGGCAGTGCCCTCAGCCATGGCAGTGCCCTCAGCCATGGCAGTGCCCTCGGCCATAGCAGTGCCCTCAGCCATGGCAGTGCCCTCAGCCATAGCAGTGCCCTCAGCCATAGCAGTGCCCTCAGCCATGGCAGTGCCCTCAGCCATAGCAGTGCCCTCAGCCATGGCAGTGCCCTCAGCCATAGCAGTGTCCCTCAGCAGTGGCAGTGCCCTCAGCCATGACAGTGCCCTCAGCCATAGCAGTGCCCTCAGCCATGGCAGTGCCCTCAGCCATAGCAGTGTCCCTCAGCAGTGGCAGTGCCCTCAGCCATGGCAGTGCCCTCAGCAGTGGCAGTGCCCTCAGCAGTGGCAGTGTCCTCGGCCATGGCAGTGCCCTCAGCAGTGGCAGAGCCCTCAGCCATAGCAGTGTCCCTCAGCAGTGGCAGTGTCCCTCAGCCATAGCAGTGCCCTTGGCCATGGCAGTGTCCTCAGCAGTGGCAGTGCCCTCAGCCATGGCAGTGCCCTCAGCAGTGGCAGTGCCCTCGGCCATGGCAGTGCCCTCAGCAGTGGCAGTGCCCTCAGCCATGGCAGTGCCCTCAGCCATAGCAGTGCCCTCAGCCATGGCAGTGCCCTCAGCAGTGGCAGTGCCCTTGGCCATGGCAGTGCCCTCAGCCATGGCAGTGTCCTCAGCAGTGGCAGTGCCCTCAGCCATGGCAGTGTCCCTCAGCAGTGGCAGTGCCCTCGGCCATGGCAGTGCCCTCGGCCATAGCAGTGCCCTCAGCAGTGGCAGTGCCCTCAGCCATGGCAGTGCCCTCAGCAGTGGCAGTGCCCTCAGCCATGGCAGTGCCCTCTGCCATGGCAGTGCCCTCAGCAGAGGCAGTGCCTTCAGCCATGGCAGTGTCCCTCAGCCATGGCAGTGCCCTCAGCCATGGCAGTGCCCTCAGCAGAGGCAGTGCCCTCAGCAGTGGCAGTGCCCTCAGCAGTGGCAGTGCCCTCGGCCATGGCAGTGCCCTCAGCAGAGGCAGTGCCCTCAGCAGAGGCAGTGCCCTCAGCCGAGGCAGAAGTGGAGCTGCTCCTTCACATGGAGCTGCCTCGGCTCTGTCTCTGCCCGGTGGTTCCCTGCCCCGTGGCACTGGGGCTGCCTGGCCCCCGGGGCTCCCCCAGGGCCGGTTGTGCCCTGAGCCTTCTCCTGGTTGAATCCCTAATGGGTTCCGAGGGCGAGTGCGGCCCGGGGTGGGGCTCGCTCTGGGACGGGGACAGGGGCTGTCCCTGCCCTGGAGGGGGGAGCTGGTGACTCAGACCCCAAACTGGGGACAGCTGGTCCTGCTGTCCTGGTGTGCTGGGTGACTGGACTCCTGCACCAGTATTCCAGCATGGATTTGCCGTCCTCCGTGGGTGTTTCCAAGATCCTGGACATGGTGATCCTGCCAGCTCTCCTCCACGGCTGGGTGGGGGCTGGTGCTTCTTGTGGTGTGCATCTCACTGCCCAGATCGTGCTGGGGATGATCCAGGGTGTTTTTCCGGGCACTGATGCTGCGAGCCTGGCACTGCCATAGCCGTTGCCCCCATCCCTGTGAGATGGAGGCTTCTGGGCTGCTCCATCCCCTTGTCCTCGTGTGTGGGATCAAGGGGCCGTGAGTCAGGGCTTTGGGAGAGCCAAGCACCATCCCTGGCTCTTCTCCTGGGTCTCTGGGATCTCTTTGGCAAGGCCTTGCCCCTCTGTGCCCCATGATATCCAGGTGCAGGTGGATGTAGGGCTCACTGGGCATACTGGAGAAGGTGATCCTGCTGGTGTTGTGCCGAGCTGGGATCTGCAGCATGTGGGGACACTTAAAGTGTGTTTGGGGACAGCCCCAGGCCAGCCTCATGCCACTGTCCCCAGCGTGCCCACTGGGATCAATCTGTTTGCGGTTCTCAGACTGGGAAACCTCCTGGAAAATGCTTTGGGGTCTTATGGGCACGTGGGGTGTTCAGGGCACTGGGGCAAACTGGTTTTTTAAGGAAACCAAGTAGGACGGTGCAGTCCAAGTAGCAGTGACCTGCTGGGACCAGCTGAGTTTCAGAGCTGGTAGGGAATGGTTTGGGAGGCAGCTGGAATGGGAGGCTCTGGCTGGTGTTCAGGGATGAGGGAACCGGAGCTGGAGCCTGTTGGAGATGCCTGAATCCCAAAGGAAGAGGCAGCAGGGTGTGAGGAGATGGTCCCTGGGCTGTGCCAGGAGAGTGTGGAGGTGTCCTGGTGGTGGCCTCGTGGGCAGAGAGGGTGGCACAGCACTTGGTGCCTGGTGATGGGCTCCAGTGACAGCTGTGGTGAGGCTGGGAGGGGCAAAGTCACAGAGGGGACGTTGGGGTGGTGGGACTGTGACATCCTGCTCTGCCACTCTGGGGTGACAGGTCTGGCCCTCCTCAAGGGGCCTCACCTTGGCTCCTCTGCTGTGCCCCACCATGGGGGGACCCATCCCAAGGTTCTGCCCAGGCTGCCTGGAGGAGCAGCCCCCACTTTGGGGAGGGCTGGATCTGCTCAGCCCCTCGTGCGGAGGGAGGATTTGGGAATTCTTCTTATGAACTCAATTTACTTTTTTCCGACCCAAATGTCTTTCCCACCTTGCCAAGGCAGCATCTGATCAGCAGCAATTAGCAAAGCAAACTGCAGTAATGACCTTCCTGGCGTGTCTGGGCGGTCTCTGTGTGCCCTCAAGGAACACTCACCAGATGTTTGGGGAGCTCTGCAGGGGCAGTGCCAGGGCCTGGCAGAGCAGGGGAAGGGGCACTGCTGGGGCCATGTGAGGTGGCAGCAGTGTCACCTGGGCACCTCTCTATGAGCCTCTGCGTCCTGGGGAGGGGACAGAGCCTGGGAAGGGTCTGGAGCCCCAGGAGCAGCTGAGGGAGCTGGAAAGGGGCTCAGCCTGGAGCAAAGGAGGCTCAGGGGGGACCTTGTGGCTCTGCACAACTCTCTGACAGGAGGGGACTCAGGGAGGTTGGGCTCTGCTCCCAGGGAACAGGGACAGGACGAGAGGAAATGGCCCCAAATTGTGCCAGAGGAGGTTTATATTGGATATTAGGGCAAATTTCTTCATGGAAAGGCTGGTCTGGCATTGGCACAGCTGCCCAGGGCAGTGGCAGAGTCATCATCCTTGGGAAGTGTTCAAAAAATGTGTGGATGAGGCACTTGGGGACGTGGGTTAGTGGTGGGCTCGGCAGTGATGGGGTAAGGGTTGGATTCAGTGATCTTAGAGGGATTTTCCAACCTTTATTTCCCTGTGATTCCCAGCCCCCATGGCTGCCCAGGCTCTTTCCGTGGTTTGATCTCAGCTCTCCTCACCCTTCTGCTGCTCACCAGTGCATCCAGGGAAAGGCTGGACTCAGGCACTGCTTTCCCATCCATCATCAGTGATTCTCTTTTCATTTGCTTTTTGGGCTTCACCTTTTTAATCCAGCTGTCTCCTGCCTTACAAATGTTCTTCTCTCAATTACTTACACCAGGCCGCAGGGCTGGCTCCATCCATCTCTGACTGAGCCAGCGGAGCACAGGAGGGGCTACCCCAGCCGCTGTCCCCTGGTCACCAGCCCCCACTGGTGCCAAACTGGTCACCCTGGCAGGAGGGGCCTTCCCGCTGAGCTCTCAGCACTGACCCCATCCCGAGCAGCTCTGCCCATCCCACACAAGGCTGCTCCAGGTGTGTGGGAGCAGGCAGCTCCCCCAGCCTTCCCCCAGGCGGACACTTCTCCTTCCCCCTCTCCCCCACTGCTGCTGTGGGGATTCTCTGTGCAGGCACACGAGGCAGGAAAGGTGCCTGCCCTTCCCAGAGGAACAAGCTGGAGAGCAGGCAGCTTCTTCCTGCCCTGCAGCAGCTCCTGTCCCACCCCTGGGCTGGAGGTCACCCAGGTGGGGATGGCTCTCGGGGAATCTGGGGCTCTGGGGGGGAGCAGGGCACTGCAGAGTGCTCTGTGCCTCTGGGCCCACGTTCCAGAGGCAGGAGAGGGACTTCCCAGAGAAGGGAATGCGGTGGCTGCCTGGGGCTGAGGCGCAGTCGGAGCTGGGGGGGCCGGGTCCCCTCACTGGATGGAGCGGGAGCTGTGGGACAGATCACACCCTCCTCCAAGGTGTCCCACTGAGCACTGTGCTGTCCTTCCCGCTCGGAATTCCAGGCTCCTGTTACGAGATGAGAACTTTTGGAGCCATGCTCTGTGTGCTGTGCCCTGTCCTGCAGCCATGGAGAGCCTGCTCGGGTGGGCAGGATGGGTGGAGCTGCTCCCAGGTGCCAGGCAGGGCACAGCCGGCTCCCTCTGCAAATCCCAGACAGGGACCAGCTCGGACCATCCCTGCACCAAGGCTGCTTCATCCCTACTTAATGCTCTTATCTTGAAGGCTCCTCTCCGATTAAAGCTCCAGCAGCCAGTTCCCTCCCTGGATTTATTGCACTGCAGTTTTCTTTCCCTAATCTGATCCGGGTGTAAGCTGCTCTTTGGGAAGTGCATGGGGAGGACAGATGTGCCCGTCACTGCTGCAGCAGCCAGGCTGGCAGGGAGCAGTGGGGACGTGCCCTGCCCTTCTTGGTGGCACATCTGGCTCTTCTCAAGCCTTGAACCACATTTCTGCTCAAACTGCTGAGAGCAGCTTGGTGGGGTCCCAGGTTGGTTTGGGCCCCTCACAACAAGAAACACATTGAGGGGCTGGAAGGGAGCAGAGCTGGGAAGGGGCTGGAGCAGCAGGAGCAGCTGAGGGAGCTGGGAAAGGGGCTCAGCCTGGAGAAAAGGAGCTCAGGGGGGACCCTGTGGTTCTGCACAACTCCCTGGCAGGAGGGGGCAGCCGGGGGAACAGGGACAGAAAGAGAGGGAATGGCCTCAGGCTGGGCCAGGGGAGGTTTAGGTTTGGGTATTAGGGCAAATTTCTTCGTGGAAAGGGTGGCCAGGTACTGGCACCGCTGCCCAGGGCAGGGGTGGAGTCACCATCCCTGGAAGTGTTCAAAAGCTGTGTGCATGTGGCACCTGGGGACTGGGGCTCCTGGTAAACATGGTGGCAGTGCTAGTTTGGCTTGGTGATCTGGAGGGTCTTTTCTACCCTTAACAGTTCTCTGCTCTGTGCCAGGGAAGGCACTGGGGTGAATCCACAGCTCCCTGGGCTCATGTGTGTGTTGTCCCTCCCCAGCCCGAGGCCCCCGGTGAGCGCGGTCACCAAGCTGCCACCCGGCTCTGCCACAGCCAGCACATGGGCCACCAGCATCCTCCAGCCCGCGGATGACAGCAGCGTCCTGCAGCAGCTGTGCCACCTGGGAGAGCTGTGCCACCTGGGAGAGCCACATCCAGACTGTGAGTGCTCGGGGCAGGACTTTGGCAGGGACACGGTGTGGCTCCGGGGGTTCCTTGGGTGAGGGGCGGGAGGAGGCTGTGGGTGCTGGGGATGGTGTCCTCTCTTGGGGTGCTGTTCTCTGCCCACTGGGAAGAGGCTGAGCTCCCTGTGGCAGCAGAGGCACTGCTGGCATGGCAGGGACACAGGGCTGTTCGGGGGGCAGGGCTGAGCTGGTGTGAGGTGCTGGCAACGCCCCAGTGAGGGGACAGAGGGTGGCTGGAGGACACTGCTATGGACGCTGCAGGACACTGTTGTGGACATGGGTTTTGGGTGTCCCTGGGGCAGGGAGGGCTGTGGGCAATGCCAGAGCCCAGCAGCACCGGGGGAAAAGTCCACAGGGAGCACCAGCCATGGGCTCCGTGGGGGCAGAGGGGCTGCCCCTTGCCTTGGTTTGCTCTCTGCTCCCCACCCTCAGCTTGGGATGTGTCCCCCAAGGTCTGGGTTCGCTGTGGGCAGAGTGGGCACGAGCGGGAGGCAGTGGCTGCAGCACTCTGACAAGCCAGAGGAGGAGGCTCCTGCAGGGAAGGTGGCAGCCCGTGGGCAGCCTGTATTCCTCCCTCAGAGAGAGGCACGAGCTGTGCCAAGGGCAGGGCTCTGCATTGGGCAGTGTCACTGCAGCTGCTGGCCCGTGGGGAAGGGACACGTTCTGGGAGCAGCAGGCAGGGTGAGCAGGCAGGGCAGACCTACAGGGGAATAAATCCCATGGATTTCCTGCATCAGGAGAGACTTCCCAGTGTGTTCCAGAACGTGCCACCAGCTCCCTCAGCTCAGCCAGACCCAAAGGGACTGGGTCTGGGTCTGGCCTCCCAAAGGGAGATGGACAGAAAACCCAATGAGCATCCAAAGCTTGTCGGGGGGTTTTCCTTCACAGCCTGTCAGCACCTGTGGGACCCCGAGGGGTGCAGGAGCTGCTGTGGATGCCCTGCCCTGCTGTGCCACCACCTGGGAGTAAAACACAGCTTCTCCAAAGAGCTCAGAGTGTTGGCAGTTCAGGGCCCTCAAGCACGGGGCTTCCTCAGTGCAGCTGCTGCTGTGAGTTGTGTCACAGGAAAATCCATGGGGGCTTTTAGCCAAGTTGATCTTTTTGCCCCACTTTGGGCCAATAAAAGGGGATCTTTGTGGCCTTCTGGGGCCCTTGTGGAAGAAGGGGCCCCTGGATCTCTGCAGGCTGGACTCTGGAGGGCTCTCCCCAACATTGAGGCTCTGGCAGTGGTTGCAGGGATATGAAGGAGATCCAGGGATGAGGATGGAGGTCAGGCATCCACCCATGGGTGGGGGGCTGTGCCCCTGGGGTGGCTGCTGTGCTGGGGTGAGGATTCAGATCCTGCCCAACCCAGTCACAGCCCCTGTGTGCTGCAGGGAAGCCCTTCCTCAGCCCTCCTCCTCCCAGCAGCAAAGGCCACCAGTGCCAGCTGGGCAGTGCCTGCTGAAGGCTGAGACAGCCACACCCCAGGCAGCACCAGGGACCGGGACAAGGGACAGGAGGTCAGGTGGGTTTGGGTGTTCCCTGGAGGTGACGTCAGGAGGGAGGGTGACACAAAACTTGCTTTTGGATTTGGGAAGGGAAACCTGGGAGCAAACGGTCCCAGTCCCCATGGGGCACAAAGGTGAATGGTTCACAGGGTAGAGTGATGTCCTTAGGATGGGAGAAACCTCTGGAAATGCCCCTGGGCACTGGAGGGTCCCCACGCCCCCTTGGTGGGACTCCCCTCTTCCACAGTGGGAGCAGCAGCCCCAGTTCCCTGCCCCCAGCAATCATGAGCTGCCTCCTTCCCTTCACTGCAGCTGCTGGATTTCTCTCTGGGTTGTTTTTTTTAATGTATGTGACACATGTTTGGTTCGAAGAGCTTAATTGCCTCTTGGGATGCGTTTCATTTATTCATTAAGAGAGAAATTGGAGTTGTTGGGTTTGCTTTATTTTGCTTTTTTTCCCTTCTTTTTTTCCCCCTTCTCCATCCTGTAAGGAAAGGATGAGGAAAAGAAATTCCACATATGCCTACAGCAGGTGTGTGCTCAGCCTCTGTCCTCTGTGGCCCCCAAGCTCTCTCCTCTGTGGCCCCCAGCCTCTCTCCTCTGTGGCCCCCAAGCTCTCTCCTCAGTGCCTTTCAGCCTCTCCTGTTGCTCCTGGCCAGGAGAGGGGTGATCCCTCTCCCCTGGGCTGTGAGAGTACGAGAGCCCTCAGATGTCACTGCTTGTGTTGCTCAAGGGTCAGGCCAAGGCTGTGTGCATGGCACATGCTCCTGTCCTGCCTGTGCCACCCTCTGCCTGGGAGTGGTGGCATTTCCTGGTTTGGAGAAGGCCAAGGATGGATGTTAAGGATTGGTGTCTGTTGCCCTGGGCCACGTTTTCAAAGCAATGTCTGTCCAAACAAAGCTCTGCAGATGTGTCCTCTGGCTGAAGCCAAAGCAGGAGTCACACCCCTTCTGCCCTGGGGAGAACCCCCAGGCACACTGGAGTGGGTACGTGGAGATTCACTGGGATAAACAGCAACCCAGACAGGCGATGGATTTGGGCTGTGTGGGGATAAAAGAGGAAACGGTGGCCAGAGGGATGGCTGGTGGCCAGAGGGCAGGCAAGGATGGATGGGTGGATGGATGGATGGGTGGATGGATGGATGGATGGATGGATGGATGGATGGATGGATGGATGGATGGATGGATGGATGGGTGGATGGATGGATGGATGGATGGATGGATGGATGGATGGATGGGTGGATGGATGGATGGATGGATGGATGGATGGATGGATGGATGGATGGATGGATGGATGGATGGAGGGAGGGATGGATGGATGGATGGATGGATGGATGGATGGATGGATGGATGGATGGATGGATGGATGGATTTGTTCCAAAGAGCTGTCTGAATCCAGAGAGGTGAGGTGGTGGACACTGTGGTGAGGATGGGGCAGAGCCAGACCCACAGGGTGCACTGAGGGCAGGTGGATCCCATCCCCACACATCTCTCAGTGCTTATTCCCAGAAGCTTTGGTGCCTGGAATCCTCCTCCAGGACCCTGCCCCAGACAGGGCTCTGCTGCCATGGGTTGCTGTCCCTTGTTTTTAGGGTTTGATGTTTTATTCTTCCTCCTCCTCAGCTCTCATCAGCATGAACATTCCCACAAGGAATGGGTGGGCTGGGCCAAGCCTGCAGGAGTTTTCTGTCCATTGTGAGAGCCACTCCCTCCTGCCCTACACCTCCTTTGCTCGGTGTCCCAGTGCCCAGAGCAGGGACAGCCATGGATTTTAGGGGCAGATGTCCTCCTCCTGAGAGGCTCCCTGCACATTTACTGAATCTGAGCTCCACAGTGCTCCTGCCCTGGGCTGACCCCCGAAGACTTGTCCCCTGAAAGGACCCTAGGACACTGTCCCTGGATTCCTCCATCTGCCAGTCCCTGAGGAGCACAAATCCAGTCTCTGTCTCCCTCAAGAGTTGTGCCAGATGTTCAGGTGGCTCCCAAAACCCTGGCAATTCTGCACCAGCAGATGTGGGGGTTGTTTCTCTGTGGATTCTGGGAAGATCTCCCCAGCCCAGCTGGGCCCCGTGTCTGGGAGGAGAATGAGCTGCCAGGGGCTGGTGGTGTGGGGATGCATCAATAGACTGGGAGTGGCAGTGGACAGCTTCCAGCCTGGAACCACAGCTCTGGCAGAGTGCAGCCCTGTTCCTGGGGCTCAGCACGGCCCCTGCCCAGGCACAGGTGAGCAGCTTGCCTGACAGCAGATGCCAAAATGGAACAGATCCCCCCACCCCAGTCTGGCTTCCCCCAGCCCTGGATCCACACCCCCGTGGCCCTGACACCCCTGCAGCACCTGGCCCACGCTCCCAGGGATGCTCCCCCTGTTTCCCAAGCCCTTGTCCTGCTTCCAGCCAGCCGCCGCAGACCAGGGAGCCTTCTTCCCTCTGCCTCCTCCTCCTCCTCCCACTTCCCAGGTCTGGAGGGAGAGCTCAGCTGGGGCTGTCTGTGCCTGAGACAAGCACAGGAAAATGGGAATGGCTGGTGCTGCTCCCAGCCAGGCTGCCTGCCAGGGAAGCTTTGGCTTTATCTCCCGAGCCAGGCACCCTGGGAACGGTACCAGGGCCTGCCTGGGGCAGGAGAAGGTGCTGGGGCTGCTCTGGACCCCTGGGCTCACTCCAGAGGGGTTGTTTTCCTTCCAAGCAGCACTGCAGCACTCACACAAGAAGGGATTTGCAATGCAGAGAAAAACCTCCCACCCGCCACGCGGCAGCGTGTGGGCAGGGAGCGGAGCAGGGAGCGGNGAGAACTCTACCCCCTCCCTAAGGGTGGGGTGGCAGGAGGGGAGGAATTTTTCCAGTTTCCAAGAGGAGGCAGAAACACCCCCCTAGCCTTGGAGAGCTGGGACCCCTGGGACTGCACGGCAGGGCTGTGTTTTCTTGCTCAGAGCACAACTGTCAATGGCAAAGTCTCGGCACAGACTTCAGTGCTGAGAAACACTGTAGGCTGGGACATTTTGGAGAAGATTTTTAGCTGCAGCAAAGAAATTTGGCAGCTTGGAAGCAATCTAATCATCCTCCTCCCATATGCTTGGTGCTATTTAAAAGGGAGCATGTACCCGATTCCTTCCGACCAGCACGCTGACATTTCCACAGTGCGTTTGGAAATAAATTTGGCATCCGCTGTCAGAATCTCAGATTGAGCCCAGTGTGGCTAATTTGGGCTCTGAGTGCCTCTGCAGAGCACCTTTCCCTGCTCACAGATCCCCGAGGAGCCACGGCAGGGGCTGCTTCCCACGGGCACCACCAGGCTTTGGGGCTGGGGAGCACGAGAGATTGGGGGCCTGGCTGGTGGCTCAAGCCCTTTCCTGCAGCTCCCAAAGCTGAGGAGGCTTCAGGGTGGTTGCTGTGCCTGGCTCTCCTGAGCCCCTCTCCAGAAACCCCTCTGAAACCTCTCCTGCCTCCTCCTGCCCAACACCCAGGGCTAGCAGGCTGTGCAGGGGCACTTGGGGGGCATTTAGGGTTCCCCCACCTCTCCTGCCCCATCACACAGCTGGAGGGCCAGGGGATGCCCAAGGGAGTGGCAGCAGTGTCGTGATGGCAGCGCTGCCCCACGCTGTGCTGGGTGCTCTGTTCTCAGCTCCAGCTGCCCACCAGGGAAAGGGGCAGGAGAGGGGGGGCTGCTCCTACCTGCCCTGTGGGGACACGTGTGGGGACCTGGGCAGGACTGTCCCCATCCTGCAGATGGGGCGGCTCCAGGCTCCGGGATGTTTGAGGGGATGTCTGGTGTCCTGCCCGCCTGTCCCTGTGGGTTGGGTCGGGGTAGATGGGCTGTCCCTGGAGATGACACCAGGTGCCACATCTCTGAGCGGGAGCTGTCCCCTCCCCTCATCCAAAATCCCAGATCCCCTCAGACCCCCCCAGCCCTGCCAAGCCCTGCCCTGTCCACAGCTGGGACCCACACAGGGCTGTGAGCCCACCCATCCCAGGGGACAGCCTTCCTCCCCTCCTCTTCCTTCCGTGGCTTTCGGTGTTCCCCAGTGCTGCACTGGGGTGAGGGTGGGAGAGGAGAGCGGCTCGGAAACATCTGGTGGGATTAATGGGGACTCCGTGCCCGGGAGCCATCCATGTGTCCCTGCCCTGTGCCATCAGCCTCGTTAGCACCGCTGGAGTGGGGATCAAACCCAGTGAGCCGTGAGCCAGAGCCACTCCAGGGATTAGGGGGAATTATGTAGATGGGAATCAGGCAGCAATCCAGGCATGGACAATGTCTTGAGGGGGTGGCAGGGCTGGAGCTTCACCGTCCAGGAGGTTTCCTGGGATCTAATTAACAGCTCAAACAGCCCTTCCTGGGCTCTGCACCGCCCTGGCCGCTCACCTGCGGGCCTGCCCTTGGGTACAGGGGACACCGAGTGGCAGAGGGTCCTGGCGCTGGGAAAGAAATTAAGGTGGGAGAAGAACAGATCCCTCTGGTGCCAGGTAGGAGGTGGGAGCTGATGTGTCCCCTGCCCAGGCTGAGCACTGGGGTGCAGGGCTGTGCTGGGGACAGGCTGCTCCCCCTGCTCGGTGCCTGGCAGCCCCTGGGAGCTTCCTGGTCTTGACAGGAGCTGTGAGTGGAGCTGTCCTGCCCTGGAGAATGGCCTGCCTGGATAGCTCCTCCTTGTCACCTGAGGGTGACAAAGGCTGCATCCCTCATTGCAGGGAAGAGCTGGAGCTTCTTGCACGGTCTGATCCAGACCCAGCGCCTGGTGCAGGCCTTTGGGGCCGTCCTGGCCCAGCCCAGCCCCGCAGCTCCTCAGGGCTCGCTCCCGTGGGCCAGGGCAGGCTGACATGGAGCCCTGTGCCCGGATCTCTCCTGGATCTCATTTCTTTCCCATTGCTCCGTGGTGACATGCAGGTGGGATGTGCTGGCCAGGAGCAGTCCCATGCCCAGCACTGCCCTGACCACATCCCATGGCCTGGGAACAGCTCAGCAGGGCCCAGCACCCCACCAGCACCCTGGGGTGCTCTGTGCAGAGGGTCCAGGGACGTGCTGGGAAGGCTCCTCCAGGGTTGGGGCTGCAGCTGAATCCCTGCCAGAAACCAAAGCCAGGCTGGGCTGAAAGGGGAGGATTCTGATCTTGGCCAGTTTTGCATGTCCCTGGCTGAGGAACCTCTGCCTGGCATGCCACAGGGCTTTGCTTGTGCCTCAGGACAGGCTTGAGACCAGGATAAATCATTCCTGATCCAGGAGGCACCTGGGGAGGGATTCAGCTGCAGCCCCAGCCCTGGAGGAGCCAAGGCTGCTCCTCTGGGCTGATGTGGAAGGGAAGGGGAAGCCTGGGCAGCTGCCCTGGAGAAAAACCCTCTGGAAGGGCTCCTGGGGCTTATCCCTCTGTCCTGCACCTGCCCTGTACAGTGGGACCCCCCTGAGCTTCCACACTTCTGGGACCCTTCACCCCCAGGGTGGCCCTGCCTGGCCCCTGCCCTCTGCCCTGCCTGGCCAGCTCCTGACCCCTGGGAGTGTCCCAGTCCCACCAGGCATGACCCCATCTTCCACAGCTGCCCTGGGTGAGCAGCAGACACACCCACAGCCCCTGGGACCTGCTCCCCACACCCCAGCACAGCACAGGGGGCTGCAGGCACCTGGGGGTTGCTCGCTCCCCTATTTTCAGGTCGGCTGAAAGAGTCAAAGTTGCAGAGAAGTGATAAAGGGAAGTGGAGAATCATGGAATTATGGAATCCCTGAATGGTTGGGCTTGGAAGGGACTTTACAGACCATCCTGTTCCACCCCTGCCATGGGCAGGGACACCTTCCACCATCCCAGGTGCTCCAAGCTCCGTCCAGCCTGGCCTTGGGCACTGCCAGGGATCCAGGGGCAGCCACAGCTGCTCTGGGCACCCTGTGCCAGGGCCTGCCCACCCTCCCAGGGAACAATTCCTGCCCAATATCCCATCCATCCCTGCCCTCTGGCACTGGGAAGCCATTCCCTGTGCCCTGTCCCTGCAGACCCTTTGTCCCCAGTCCCTCTGCAGCTCTCCTGGAGCCCTTTTAGGCCATGGAAGTAGCTCTGGAGCCTCCCTGGATCTTTCTGTTCCCCAGGCTGAACACCCCCAGCTCTCCCAGCCTGGCTCCATAGTGAGGGATTCAGAGTAACCTGGCTCTGGGAATGAGGTGGTGAAGCCTTTCCTGTGCAACCAAGAAAAACTTTGTGGGTCCAGCTGATCTCCATGGGTGGATCAGACTCTGGAACGTCATTTTCCCACACCCTTACACCCTCTGCAGTGCCCTTGAACAGCCTCCAGTCCCTGGTCAGGCCTGTGGCCTCCCACCAGCCCTGCAGGGATGTGCTGAGCAGGGCTGGGTGCCCTGGGCAGGGCAGGAGCTGTGCCCAGCTGCTGAGGCCGTGGCACAGGGTGCCCAGAGAAGCTGGGGCTGCCCCATCCCTGCAAGTGTCCAAGGCCAGGGGTGGAATGAAATGATTTTTAAGATCCCTTCCAACCCAAACTATTCTGGGATCCCCTGGTTCCATGGTGCCCAGCGGGTCCTGCCCTGGCTCTGTTCCCAGGAGCCCAGTGAGGGCAGGGCAGTGAGGGCAGTGCAGGGCACAGCTCTGAGTCCTGGGGCCACAGGGCTGGTGGGAGCCCAGGCACTCAGACAGACATTCCCAGCTGCCTTATGCACCACTCTGCTGCCATGGATCTGTCGGGATGAAATGAGGAGTGACACCTGCCCTGTGTCTTTTTGTTGGCACTGCTGTTCTCTTTAGCAGCGGGCTGTGAGCTGTCTGCCCTGCCCAGGCACTGGGGTGCCCCCCTTTCCCTGGCTGCTGGAAAAGGAGCCAGCCCTGGCTGCTCTTTGTGGGTACACTGGCATCAGAGCAGCGGGCACACACACCCAGGGTGGGCACACACACCCCAGTGGGGAAGGGCTGGGTGGGCTGGGCTATTTCCCAGGCTGGGAGGAAGTGAGTGACAGATGTGGTCTCCATGGTGACCCACAGCTGGCTGGGCAGCAGTTCCAGTGTCCCCTCCTCCCGAGAACCTGGGTAATTATGGATGCACTCAGAAATGTGCACATCCAGACGTGCTCGTGTTTCAAAACCATGGAGATAAGTGGATACAGGGATAATCATCCCAGAGGCTGATCTGCTGGGGCTTCTGCCTCTGACGGTGTGTGGCCATGGTCCCCCGGGCTGGGATGGAGGATGGGGATGGAGGAGAGGGAGGAGGAGGAGGAGGAGGAGGAGGAGGAGGAGAAGGAGAAGGAGAAGGAGAAGGAGAAGGAGAAGGAGAAGGAGAAGGAGAAGGAGAAGGAGAAGGAGAAGGAGAAGGAGAAGGAGAAGGAGAAGGAGAAGGAGAAGGAGAAGGAGAAGGAGAAGGAGAAGGAGAAGGAGAAGGAGAAGGAGAAGGAAGGGGAGGAGGAGGAGAGGGAGGAGGAGGAAGAGCTGCCAGTGCCAGCACACACAGATTCTGTGGTTTGTGCTGTGTTGTTGCAAACTGGGGGTTCAGGAATGTGCACCAGGCTCAGAGCCAGCTGGGAATCCCGGTAAATCCTAAAACACTTTGGGTTGGAAAGGACCTTAAGGCCCATCCAGTGCCACCCCTGCCATGGGCAGGGACACCTTCCACCATCCCAGGTTCCTCTAAGCCCTGTCCAACCTGGCCTTGGGTACTGCCAGGGATCCAGGGGCAGCCACAGCTGCTCTGGGCACCCTGTGCCAGGGCCTGCACACCCTCCCAGGGAACAATTCCCTCCCAATATCCCATCCATCCCTGCCCTCTGGCAGTGGGAAGCCATTCCCTGTGTCCTGTCCCTGCAGACCCTTTGTCCCCAGTCCCTCTCCAGCTCTCCTGGAGCCCTTTTAGGCCCTGGAAGGGGCTCTGAGCTCTCTGTGGATCCTTCCCTTCTCCAAGCTGAACAACCCCCACCATCCTGGTCAGGAACACCATCTCCCCACACTCTGCTCCATGGCTCCCTTCCTGCTGGAGCCCCAGTCTGAGGGATTCCTTCCCCTGGGAATCCTCCCCGAGCACTGCCAGGCTCTGGGGGCAGCTGGCACAGAACCTGCCCCACTTTCCCTGGGGAGGAAGGGGCTCATCAGTGAGGGGAGGAACACGCAGGGACGGCCTCTGCGAACCCCCTGTGCCTGTTATTGCTATAATAAGTCTCAGTCATGTGTCTGGAAGGGCTGAAGGGAAAATCTATTTTTCTCCTGTTTTCCGGCTCTGCCTGTGTGACAGGGGCTCTGCGGAGCCAGCTTTTCCTGGTGTTTGTGTGGGTTTGCACATGGCAACGGCAGAGAGAAAAACCTTTTATTTTTTTTTTATTTTGAAGAAGAAAAAGCAAATGTGATTGTAAAAAGCAGCTCGAGTTTGCAGGGAAGAGCGGGGAGAGGGGCAGGAGCACAGACAGGGATGGAGAGCGCTCCGTTCTGGCACCGCCGTGGTTTCTGCTCGTCCCACACAGCCCAGCCTGGAGGGTGTGCTCCAAGGACACCCAAACCCAGCCTGGGCAGGTTCCTCACGGCCAAGGGGAAGCAGGTCAGCCTCAGGCTGGAATTCTGCAGGGAATTTCTGTGCTAGAAAGGATTCGGGGTTTCAATGCCTCGGTCCTCAGGCTGTGCCAGGGAAGGTTTGGATTGGCTATCAGGGAAAATTTTTTCATGGAAAGGCAGTGGCACAGCTGCCCAGGGCAGTGGTGGAGTCACCAACCCTGGAAGTGTTCAGAAACTGTGTGGATGTGGCACCTGGGGACACGGGTTAGTGGTGGCACTGGCAGTGCTGGGGAAAGGGTTGAATTCAATGATCTCAGAGGGCTTCTCCAACCTCAATGATTCCATCTTTTGGGAAGCTGTGGTGGCAGAGGGAATGGAGAGGTCAGGCTCTGCCAGGGCTCCTGGAGCTCTCTGCTGAGCCAGCAGGACCAGCACCTCACAGGTCTGGTCACCACTGGTCACTGCTGGGGCCCGAGGGCACAATGCCACCACAGCCTCCCAGCCACGTCAGGGCCACCAACTGCTCGTGCCAGGCTGCTTCTTGCTGATCCTGCTGCTCCTGCCCTGGAAGGCCGGGCAGGCTCTGGCACCCTCCCCGCTCGCTGCCCACCCGGCTGCACCAGCACTGCTCCCTCGGGAAGCGTTCCCAGCTCGGACCATCACGTCCCTCCCACGGCTGCCGCATGCGTCACTTTATTCCCCTTCCTCACACAACTGCCCTTTAGATATTTATACAGTGTGATCCTGTTCCCCCTCCAGCACTGGCTTTCTAGGCCACACAAATTAAATTCCCTCAGTCTCTGCCCGTAACTCATCCTCCCAGCCCTGCCTCCCTCCGGCTGCGGGGCTCGGGATGGCTTTTTCCTTCTCGGGGCCTGACGTCTCTTTCCCTGTAAGAGCCTCCCTGGGAATTGTAGGGCACGCTCCTACCATGGCATAAAAATAGGATTAGAAGCTGTTTTGTCCACTGAAGGATTGTTCTGGGCTCCCACCTGCAATCCTTTCTGTGCTGCCTTCCCACACAGATGCTTCCAGCTCTCCGTGGTTGCTCTGGAGTCAGCCGTGCACGGCTCCGTGTCCACCTCCTGCAGCACCTCCTGGGGCACTGGGGGATCCTGGGGCACCCCACAGCTCTGTCCCTGTCACTAGCCCTCAGAGGCCAGGCCTGGACAGTGCTCCATGACCAGCTGGACAGGGAGGTGTCACTGCCTGCTCCACATGTGCCCCAAGTGCCCCACACCATTCCTGGGGTGGCCTCTGCCCCACACCAGGCCCCACCCCAGAACTGCCCCTGAGCCTGGCTATGGCTCTCGTGCCCTCCAAGTGCACCATGACCTCTAGAAATGAGTCACAAAACCCCTCTGCCCCACATCTGGTGTCCCTCACCTGTGGGCCCCTTCACCCCTCAAACCCACACCTATGTCCCCTTGACCCCAATTTATTTGTCCCTGCTCCCCCTTAACCTAAAATCTGTGGGTCCAAACACCCCCCAGAACCAATCTGTGGGGCCCAGCTCACCCCTGACCCCATCTGTGAGGTTCAAACCCCCATCCAAGGATCCAAACACTCCTCAACTCCTCACTTAGAGATCCCAACACTCCCTGACCCCCATGTATGAACACAGCCAGCTCCCCAAACCCCATTTATGGGGCCCAAACACCCATTTTTGTGTCTAAACACCCCCTAAATCCCCACGTATGGGTCCCAACCCACCATCCATGCCACACTTATGGGTCAGGGTCACCCAGGCTGTGTGGTCCTGCAGGTGACACCCCGTTACTCCATGGTGTTGGGGTGTCACAGCTGCTTCAGGGAATTCACCTCCTTGTTGATGTCCTGTCACTTCTCTGGGACAGAGTTAAGTGACACAGGGAGGGAAGATGTGGGGCCTGGGTGTGAGGTCTGTCCTTCCCCCTGGCTGGGGCATCTTGGTGTGGCCCCTGAATGCCAGTGCTGGTGTGCACCCATCGGGAATTCCTACCTGGATCTCCCGGGACGCCCTCCTGGCTTGAGGCAACCCCAGGTGGCTCTGGGGTGGTCCCTCACTTGAGCAGTCACCAGGGTGTGCCAGTGCCCCCCGGGCAGTGTCTGGCACCAGGGGCACAGCAGAGGCTCCTCCCTCGTGCCAGGTGACCCAGAGGGGATTTGGGGTATCCTGGAACCGCAGTTCTGGACAGTTTGCTTGGAAGCCCTTGGGGAAGAGCGTGTAGGAGACAGGACTGTGAGAGGCCAGCTGGGCTTTGCTGTGTCCTTCTGCAGCCCCTGATCTCTCCCTGGAATGGCAGGGACTCTGCTCCGGCCCCTGCCACACGCTGCCAGCTTGGGGCTGTGGCAGGAGGGAAAGCACAGCGACATCACCCAGCTCCGGGGTGTGACAGAGCTCACAGAACCCAGCGAGTGCTCACTGGGGGTGAGCCCATTCTCACAGCAGCCACGTTCCCTTTGGTTCCTGTTTTCCCAGAAAATGAGATTCCATCTCCAGCTGCTGCTGCTGTTTTCCTCTGGATGCAGAGCTGAGTGCCCAGTGCTCACAGGGTGCCCGCAGCAGAGCTGGCAGAGTTCCCTGCCTGGCACAGATCCCAGCTCCCACCACTGCTGCAGTGACCAGAGGTGACCTCTTGGGAGAAATTTGGGGGTTCCCATCAACCAAAAAGGTTTCTGCAGTTCTTCCATCCATAATTGCTGGGGTTTGTCTGTGTATTCTGCCTGGCTGTGCCTTCCTCCAGATCTGCTCCTGAGGAGCAGGGAGCTGTCTGGGAGCTTGGCTGGTGCTGTGGAGAAGGGGATGAGCTGGGGGTTGGCACCCACCGTGTCCCTGTCCCTCCTCCTCGAGGATTCTGTTCTTCTCCCGTGATGTCTCCTTGTTCCTTCCTGGCCTTTCCCTCTGTGTGAGCTCGGGCATCCCTTGGTTGCTGCCTGCAGGATGTCCGGGGTCTGCAGAGGGTTCTGGGGGATCACTCCATCCTTTAGCAGCCTTCATCCTTCCCCTGCTGGGGTCAGGACTGGGGAGGATCCCCCCATCCTTTGGGATCCCTTCATGCTCCCTTCACCCCCGCAGCCCACTGGGCCCATCCCCCCTCTGTGAGCAGTGTCACCCCCGGGCCGTGTGGGGCTGGACATGGATCACACGGACAGGACAGCCACGGGCCAGGGGAGGATGTGGGGTCTGGCCAGTGCTGTGGGGCCTGAGGAGCCCCAGTCCCAGGCTGGGAGCACCCCTTGTTCCGAGAGTGCCCCAGCTCCCAGCAGGCAGGGAGGGCTCACCAACACTCAGCCCCTGTCACAGCCCCGGGTCCCAGGGCTCTGGCAAGGCTCAGGATGCCCAGGCCCAGCATTCATGGTCCTGCCAGCACTGCCCAGCCTGGCAGGGGCAGCCCTGGACTCACCACTGGCCTGGAGGAAGGGCTTGGTGCCCCCCACCCCAGCACTGAGTGCCCTGGGCTGCCATTCCCAACACCCCTGTCCCACCTCACCCTGGGCTCCCACACCATTCCCATTCCCCCATCCCACTCCACAGAGCCCTGAGCTGCCACATCATCATCCCCTTCCACTCCAGCAGCTATCAGGGGTCTCTGGTGTTCAATCCCCTGAAATGCCACCATGCCACTGTCTCTTATCCCTGGCATGTCAACGTGTTCCTCCTGGGAAGGATGGAAGAGCCTCCCCTGAGGATGAGGATTGCAGAGGCCAGGTTAGCCATGCAGCTCCCAGTGCAGCTCCCTTGAAGCCAGCCCAGGCTGGGCTGAGCTGCCCAAGCTGCTGGGGACACGAGGGACACACACAGAGCAGCTCGAGGGGCTTGGACAGTTTATCAGGGTGTTGGAGCCAATTAAGTGCTAATTATCTGAGATGCTCCAAAGTGTCCCTGTCATGGAAGCCTCGTGTCCCAGAGCCTGCCTGGGGACATTTATATACCCTAAATGCACCAGCTCCATGGATCCACAGCCTCGTGTTGGGTATTGAACCCGTGGGCTGATGGACCCAACAGGAACGTGTGGGTTGGGAAGGGGATGGAGTGTGTTTGGCATTGGAGGCTTGGGTTGAAGGAGGGCACTGGTGGGATGCCAGGGCAGGAGCTGGCTCATGGATGCCTCAGCCTGATCCCAGCACTGGCAGGGTCCCTCCCATGCTGGATGTGGCTCTGGGGTGTCTGTGGGGACAAACTTTGTGCTGTCCTTTGTGCCCCCAGCCCCACCTCACTCCTGCTGCACTCTGCCTGTTCAGGCCTCTGAAAGTCTCGTGTTTCCATCCTCGCTTTCCTTGAAGGAGGAATCTCTGCAGGATTTATCCTCTTTAAGTCTGACGGAGACTTTGCTGGCACTTGGAATGTCTGTGCCTTCCCCTGGCTCTGACGGGGCCTTTGATGTCTCTGTTTAATTCCCTCAGTGATGCTGGGGAGGTCCCTGCCTGCCAGAGAGGGAAGGGCCACCCCCTTGATGGCCGTGTAAGCCTTTGGGAAGCCTTTGGAGCTGGGGACATTAATCCTGAAATGAAAAACCTACATGGACAGAGCTGGCTGGAAAAGGAAACCACTGAACTACTGGGAAGGCAGTGGAGCTGGGGGAGCACATGTGGGGCTGGGAGCCCAAGGACAGCACGAAGGGGGTGGGATGTGTTTTCAGCCTCGCTGATCCTGATCTCAGTGTAGGATTTCACTTGGCAGTGAGGCTCCTGGGTGATCCCTGCCGTGCCAGACCTGACTCCCTCTGCATTTCCAGGTTGTGGTTCAGATTTCTTTCTCTGGGGCTTGTGCGTTTCTGCTGCAGAGATAAGGGCAAAATGAAATCCTGTTTTCCAAGCTCTGGCAAAGCTGTCAGCAACAATGGGAAAAGCACGGTGTGAGGGCAAGGAGCAGGAGGCTGGAGAGGCAGGTTCCCAGCACAGGGACAGAGCCACTGTCTGTCGGGAGCATCCCAAGGGGGACAGTGGCTCTCCATCCTTTGGCAGCACAGTTTCACCATCCTTGGCTTTTTTTGCACATAAAGCATCACTCCCAGGAGTGAAGAGCTGGAGCACATCACTCCACACGCATGGAAAAAGGGATTTTCTGCAAGGCTGCTGTGGGATGGCAGGCAGTTCAACCCAACCTGTGCCCCTTCCCAGCAGGGACAGTGTCCCTGGGTGCCTGTGCCTGTCCCCTCACCGTGGTGGCACCACGGCATCCCATCACGGGCCATGTGGTTCTCTAGATGTCTGGAGAAGGCTCCTCTGCCCAGAAGGGACATCACCCTGGACACCCTGGGCAGGAAGGACACTGCCAGGGCAGGGCAAGCTGGGCTCAGGCTTGGGGACAGGGTGGATTTCAGTAGGGAATGGAGACTAGGAGAGGGCCAAAGGCTGTCCATGGAAAAACCTCTGAGTGGTCAGGGACATCTCCCAGGCCAGCTCCTCCAGAGGCACGTGAGAACCTGCCACATCCATCAGGTGATGGGAGAGGAGCTGGGCATGGGCTGGGCAGCTGGGCTGGGCAGCTCCATCTTCTCACACACACATCAACCTCCCTGTGCCACAGCTGCCAAGTGCTCCTGGGACATGGGGAAGGGACTGTGCCATGGCTGGAGCTGGTACCACAGGCACAACAGCCTGAGCTGTCTCCTGGGCAGCACTGGGAATACTGGAAGGGACGGCTCTCCAAAAGCCGAGTGCTGGTCAGAGAAACCATTCTCGTTCTCAGAGACAGGAACTGCCCTGCACTAAAGCCAATTAAATTTTACAGGCATCTAAAAATTTAATTTCACTATAATCTCCTTTGCCAGAGCCACAGGTCCCTGATAAATATTTTATTTTCCTCCAAGTAAGAGGCTTTGGGATAATTAAAGCAAACAAGGAGTCCTCCTCTCCTCTGAGCAGGGGCAGGGCCGTGGTTGGTTCCCGATGTTCCGAGGCAGGAGATGCTCCCTGCACTCCGTGTGCTCTACGGGGCTGTCTGGGAATGCGGCTCCCAGGGAAACGGGAGAGTTCTGCTGCTTGCAGCAGCTTTAGGAAAGGATGAGTGGAAGGTGATGAGATCACAGCCTTCACTTCTTCAGGTCCATTTTTCCTTGAAAGGAAGAAGTCACTGCCTTCCTGGCCATGTCCTGCATCCTTCCTCGGTGCTTTTCGCTCTCCTCCCCGGGGGACATTTTAAAAGGATTCTTTCCCAAGCTCATTGCAGCTGGTGGGAAATGCAGCAGCAATTGGAGATGCCATAGGTGGCACTTCAGGCAAGGAAAGCTCTTCCCACCTGGCTAAGGCAGGGAAGGGTTTTCTGTGCACTCACAGCTGGGGTTCCTTGCCAGATAGCTGAGCAGCAGTAGCTGCAGGAAGATGGATGTGGAAGAAGCAGGTGTTCCAAAGGATCCCTGTTCCTGGTCTTGGCAGAGCCTGGCTGAGTGCGGTGGTTTTGCCACAGAGTGAGTGGCTGCACTGAGCAGAAAAATGGGGCTGTCAGGAAACACCGTCAGGAGCCAGGCTGGGAGAGCTGGGGGTGCTCACCTGGAGGGGAGAAGGATCCAGGAGACCCCAGAGCCCCTTCCAGTGTCTAAAGGGGCTCCAGGAGAGCTGGAGAGGGATTGGGGACAAGGATCTGCAGGGACAGGACACAGGGAATGGCTTCCCAGTGCCAGAGGGCAGGGATGGATGGGATATTGGGAGGGAATTGTTCCCTGGGAGGGTGGGCAGGCCCTGGCACAGGGTGCCCAGAGCAGCTGTGGCTGCCCCTGGATCCCTGGCAGTGTCCAAGGCCAGGCTGGACAGGGCTTGGAGCAGCCTGGGATGGTGGAAGGTGTCCCTGCCCATGGCAGGGGTGGCACTGGGTGGGCTGTAAGGCCCCTTCCCCAAATCATTCCATGACTCTGTGATTCTATGAATATCAGACATCTTCCACTCCCCCGGGTGTCAGGCTGTGCCAGAGGAGGTCAGAGCAGGAGGGATGGATGGATGGATGGATGGATGGATGGATGGATGGATGGATGGATGGATGGATGGATGGATGGATAGAAGGATGGAAGGATAGGTGGCAGCGATGGCTGGGTGGCCCCCACTGTCCCCTCCCCCTGCATCACCCCACACAGGACCTGGAGCACAGCCCAGAGCCCTGGGCTGTGACCCTGCAGGCAAACCAGACAAGCATCCCCCAGCTTCCCCCAGACCTTCCTCTCTCAGCACCCATCCAGTGACATCCTCAGAGGTGTCACAGCTCCCAGTTGCCGTGGAGGGGCTGCTGATGGGGACAGAGCCCTGGGACTGTCCCCCAGGGCAGGGCTGAGGGTGGCACATGCCAGTCCATGGCCGTGCAGAGCCAGCTCTGTGAGCTGTGATGGGGCTTTTTCTTTCAACTTTTTTTTTTTTTTGGCTCTCTAGGATCCTGCTTGTAAAAACAGCCATAAAGAAGTTAAAACGCAATGTGCTGGCTCAGAGGAGTCGTTCAATATCCTTATTAAAGATCTGCAGTGCTGGAGCTGGAACAGCTCCTGGCGCTCTGAGGACACCTTTCATCTCCCGAGTTCGAGGCACTTTACAAGCGCTAATGAATTAAACTTCATAACAGCCCTGCACGCAGAGCCCCACACACCAATTATTCATCTGGGGGCACGATGCGGGCATTAAATAAAAATAATAAGCTGGTTAATTCTGCCTCTGCTCCGGCCTGGGGATTGTCTCCAAGCTGATTTCAATTCCTTCCCATTCATCCAGTGCTAATGGTCCCTGGTTCTGCTGTGCAAGGGAGGAGAGCAGGAGCTGGCAGCGAGTTTGGCACTCGGGGTCTGAGCCGGGGCACTGTCTGGGCCCTGCTCCACTCCAGCCAAGCACCAAACCTCAGCTCCTCACCCAGGAGAGCTCTCAGCAGCTGAATCATTTCATGTGAGTCCTGGGGGTGTCCTGTGCAGGGCCAGGGGCTGGACTCAATGACCCTTATGGGTCCCTTCCAGCTCAGGAGTGTCTGTGAGTTTGTGATTCTGTGATTCTTCCCTCCTGTGCTGGAGCAGATTCCCTGGGGCACTGCTGAGAGGAGCAGAGGGAGCTGATTTGGTTTGGCAGCCAGTGGGGCAGGCAGAAGGTCCTTGTCCCAACTCCTGAGCTCCAGGAGGGTGATGGTAGCTCTGGGAGGAGGGGGCTGAAGGCTGAACGTGGTGGGGACACGACTGGGCAGCTCTTACAAAAACATCTCACAGAATCATGGAATCATTAGGATTGGAAAAGCCCTCTAAGATCATCGAGTCCAACCATCACCCAGCACTGCCAAGCCCACCACTGACCCATATCCCCAAGTGCCACATCCACACATGTGTTAAACTCCCCAGGTGATTCCAGCCCTGCCCTCGCAGCCCATCCCAATGCCTGGCCCCACTTTCCATGAAGAATCTCCCCAGCTCCTACAAAGAATCCATGAACTGTCTTGACTGAGCTGTCACTGGAACAACAAAGGTGAGGGTGACAGTAATAACTGGAGAACTGCCCAGCAGCCCTGTCCTGAGGTGTCCCCTGCCCCGTGTCCACGTCCAGCCAGTGGAGAGAAACTGCCACAACTAGGGAGTGATGGCACCAGGCACTGATGGCACCTGGCACCAAGGCCACGGGGCACCAAGGCCACAGGGCACCAAGTCCCAGCCCCAAGGGCTGTGGGACCTGGGAAATGGGGAAGCACAAAGGGTTGGTGCCTGTCCAGGCCCCTGTTGCTGGCACACCTCAGGATGTGCTGGAAGCTGGGATGGATGAGCCACAGCCTGGAGGTTGCTGGGACACCTGTCTGTCCTGGCTGGCATGGTTGGTGAGGTGTGTGGATATCAGGGATAGCTGCCTGTGCAACCAGGGGCTGGTGGATCTGCTCCAGGGAGAGCAGAGCAGGGTGGACCACAAGCAGAGGCACCAGTGAAGGGGTGAGAGCACAGCAGAGCTGTGACAGCCCAGGCCAGGCTCAGGCTGTGCCCTCAGGGGCAGCACTGGACACCTGAGGGAAGATGTCCCTGCCCATGGCAGGGGGTTGGAATGAGGTGAGCCTTAATGTCCCTTCCAACCCAAACCATCCTGGGGTTCTGTGACACACAGATGTGCTCTGTGGTGGCCTCATGGTGCCCATGGAGATGTGAGAGGTGTCCCTGCTCTATCTCTGGCGGCAGCACCTCCGTGGGGTTGGGATGTGACCCAAAAGCAGCTGTGGGGACACGTTTGCCCAGTCCCAGGGGGATGGCCAGCCCACCCTGGCAGTGGGGTGGCAGTTCCAGCCCTCTGCAGCCATGGGATGGCTCCTCACAGCTGGACAGACACTGGAGTCCCACCCTTGGAGCCACTGGGGTGATTCCTGGGGACACTGAGGATGGCCCTTCCCATCCCTTCCTGAGCCCCTTTCTCCTGGTTTCCATGGTGAGCTTTTGGGCAGTAATTATAAGGAGGAGGATGCTGAACTCTGCTGTGTTCGTTTGTGCTAAGGACACCTCACAGTGGCCATAACTGCAGCAATGAACAGCCAATAAAATAAATCTCCAGTTGGAGCCTGAGTCTGGGGACTGGGAAGGGAGAAAATTAGAGGCAGGAGATCCCAGGAGCTGTCTGTTCTGCAGGGGTGTGGGACACGGAGATGCTTTGCCTGGTATGTGCCATCTCCCTGTGCCCTGGAGCATGCAGGTGTCTGATTGCTGAGCAGTGTCGGGCAGGACGGGCACGGTAGGGTTTGGGTTGCCAGGGGTTCCCACGGCCGAGCCGGGAAGCACATCCCAGAGGGACGCTGAGCTCCACCCCAGAGGCAGGAGACAGCAGCCCTGAGCCACCACGGGCTTTGGGATGGAGCAGCCGTGTGTTCCTGGGCTGCTGCGGGGCCGGGCACGTGGAGGGGGGGGTGACATCGCTGTCACAGGGCTCTGTTGGCCCACGGGAGGCGGGGGTGACATCGCTGTCACAGGGCTCTGTTGGCCCATGGGCAGTGTGGGCTGGGGCTGGGCCTGGGGCTGGACCCCCCTGCTCTGCCCCGAAGGGTTTAAGGAATGCTGGGGAGCAGAGCCCCCGAATTACATCTTGATTTTGCCTGATCATTTCCATGTCACTGACCAAAAACCAAAATGATTTCTATGGCATTCTGAACATAAAGAGGTGTTTGGGAGCCGGGAGCAGAGAGGGAGCAGAGGGTGAGTGAGTGCGTGTGGAAATAGCGTGAGATTAATTACAGGAGCAACAACTCCGAGTGTTGATAAATCCCTCCCGTCAGGAGCGTGCCCGTGGTCCTGTAACTATCTGCCATTCTCAAGCTGGGATGAATGAAGCAGCTAATTGTTCGCTGTGCTGAGAGCAATCCTCGGGGAGCAGCACATGCCACGGAATGAGTCAGCTCCGTGCTGGCAGGGCTGTTATCAAATATTAGAATATTTAGCTGGGCCATCTCTACCCGGGCTCGGCGGCGACGGAGAAGGGTGTTGTTTTCGTCAGTGTATAAAGAAAGAAAGACATCAGATACTGTTTGTTTCCTGATGAGTGGAGATCTGGCAAAAAGCAGGATCGTTTCACTCGTTAGTGCACTTGTGAAATGAGTCATGTGTGCTTCAGCACCGCTTCCAGAAACTTAATTGAAAGTTCTGGTGTCTGTTGTTGTACGGGGAGAACCATATGCTAGTGAAAGACAGGGCTTGTTTTTTATAGTCCAGAACGATTAGAACTGCATCAAATCCCAACTGTCNNNGGGAGCTGGGGGGGCTGAGGCTGGAGAAAAGGAGGCTCAGGGGGCACCTTCTCGCTCTCTTCAACTGCCTGGGACAGGAAGGTGCAGCCAGGTGAGGGTCAGGCTCTGCTCCCAGGGAACAAGGGACAGGACAAGAGGAAACAGCCCCAAGCTGTGCCAGGGAAGGTTTAAGTTGGCTATTATGGAAAATTTCTCTATGGAAAGGGTGGTCAGGCATTGGAAGGCACTGCCCAGGGCAGTGGTGGTGCCAGGGTTCATTTGCCTGTGGTGCTGGGGCTCTTCCTCTCACTGCTTGGTTCATACTTACATTTTACAGTGGCCAGAAGGGAAAAATGAGCCCAAGTCTGTCAGGAAACTGCTGAGGTGAGGGTTGTGAAAGC
This sequence comes from Lanius collurio, assembly GCA_020086605.1. Lineage (NCBI taxonomy): Eukaryota > Metazoa > Chordata > Aves > Passeriformes > Laniidae > Lanius > Lanius collurio. Next base: position 11,412,880 of record JACBWW010000027.1, read on the forward strand.
CATAGGTGATCATTTCCTTTGCTGTTTAGCAGTTGTGTATTTCCCCCAGAGCCTCAAGACAATGTTCTTGTCCTTCATCTCTTCTGTGGTGAAACACTGTGAGAAATCACAAGCATCTCGTTGCTCTCACTAAACCTTTCCCTGCTGTAGCTGAGGCACTTACAGCCCCAGGCAGGGGTTTATTGGCCATTTGCTGCAGCATCTGTGGCCACAGTGACCTCTGGGCCCTGCTGACGTGATTGCTTGGTGGATTTGTGGAGGAGACCTAAGAAAGTGAAGTCCCTCGGAGAAATCACCTGGAATGAAATTCCTGCCCATAGACAAAGGCAAAACTGCATTTTTGGAGGAATTGTGTAAGGCAATGTTATTCAGTGATCAGCAGTGATGGCCCTGCCATTGATCCCACTGATCCCACTGATCCCATTGATCCCACAGCATTGTCCAGATACAAAAACACTAAGTCCCTTCAGTGAGGTGTGTGGGCTGAGAACCCAACCTGGGACCCCTGGCAGGGCTCTGTGCCTGCCTGCAGCCCCTACAGGGCTGGGATGGAGCGTGGGACACGGTGCCATGGCGTGGGACACGGTGCCATGGTGTGGGCTGGCTCCTGGGGACACCTGGCCAGCTGCAAGCAAAGACAAAGGGCTCTCCCTACCCGGGGGGACTTTCTGTGGCTCATCAGGGGTTATGGCAGAGAGCCCAAGGAGCTGCAGGGAGCCCAGGCACAGCTGCCATCAGCTGGGGCTCCTAAGAGGGAGATCAAACCAGAGCCTGAGCAACACTCCAGCCCCTCCATCCCCCGTGCAGGGAGGGTGGCCATGGTGGGCAGGGACACTGATGGCACTCCCAGGCTGCTCTGGGTACACCTGGGTGTCTTGCTGGCTGTTTTTGTGAGCACTGCCAAGTCCTGATCAGCAGCATCTTGTGGGGATTGAGTCTTGCAGGAGAGCTCTGAGAGTTCTCCCCCAAAGAGGACAGTGCAGGGCTCTGCCAGAGCCACCCCAGCTCCGTCCCTGGGTGTTTGCTTGTGTTTGCTGCTGGCTCCTGCAGTGCTTTGAGCCCTCGGCAGGTCTGGCACCCAGAGAAGGTGTTGTGGTGTGAGCTGGGGGACCAGAGTGGTTATTTTTAGCTCTCTGGAGCTAAAAATAATAATAATAATAATAATAAAAATGTCACACTCCTGTGCCCCCTGGCTGGCAGGGGAAGGGAGGCCCCACTCCAGGCTGGGCAGGGGCTGAGCTGGAGCCCAGTCCTGGCTTTCAGGCCCCTGTGTCACACAGCACAGCTGGCTCCCACTGCCACAGCCCCTTCTGCTCACGCTGGGAGGGGCAGGGAGGGGCATTCCCAATGGAACCATCACCTGTGCCAGCAGGGTGGGTCACTGGGAACAGCCAGGGAGCCGCCCCCTGGTCGGTCAGCTCTGGGAATGAGGAGTGACTGCAGATAAATGTGGGGGGTTCTTCCCATTCGTGAAAATAAACAGAAGTCCCTGAGCTCCCTGCTGCAAACTGTGCAAATGCAGACCTCGTGCTTGTGGCTCCGAATGTCAGCAGCTGTCCCTGGAGCTGCTGCTGCTGCAGGAGCAGAGGCTCGGGAGCCTCCGGCACCTCTCGCCCCCGGATGCGCAGTGCCTGCCTGCCCAGCTGCGCCTGCTCCCGGGCGGGGAAGGTGACATTGGGCTGGCAGGAGCACGGTGCCATCCCGGGGACTCGGCAGGCAGGATCCTCGGGCAGGCAGCTGCCCACGGTCCCAAACGCAGCCAAGCAGGGAGCTGGAGCTGACAGGGTCTGCGGGGCCGGGAGCCTCGGCAAGGAGCCCCTCAGCCATCCAGGGAGCTGCGGCCAGCCCTGTGGCCTCGGGAGACTCCCAGGGCCTCTCTCTCCATGTGGAATGAGTTCTCAGCAGTGCCCTCCCATCTGGCTGCTCCTGGCACGTGGCACGTTCTGCCCTGGGCAGTCCTGGCTTCAGCTGGCTCTGCCCGAGTGCTGGGTCTCAGGAGTACAGCCCACACCAGCTGGGGAGGCTGGGGACCAAGGATAAAGTAGCCAGAGGTGAGCAGGAAGGGCCATGAGAACACGTGGAGAACGTGAGGCAGAACTGGGAGGGGCACATCTGGAAGGGAGCCCTTGTTTCTGCTCCACGAACATCAGGGCCAAGAGAGCTCCACAGGGAGCTCAGCATTGTTCTTTGGGGCCTGTTACTGCTGGGGATGAGGAAAAGCAGGGATTGTGAGCAGAGGCCAGTCCTCAGAAGCAGCTGAGTGGGACTGGAAAGGAATCACCAGCTGTGGGAGAATTTGTGGCCAAAGCCTCAGCAGCTCAAAGCCACCCCCTCAGCAGGGCACTGGGTCTGAGGGGGCTGCAGGGGCTGTTCCCATTCCTGTGGTCCCTCCGTGCCATGCAGGTGTGAGCAGGGTAGGATTCCTGGCAGTCTCTGGTGGCACAGAGCAGTGCCCATGGCACCAGTGCTGAGCCCATGGCACAGCAGGATGACAGAGATCCCGGGGCAGGAGTTGGGCTGAGCGCTGCTCCAAGGGACAGCAGGGGTGCAGGGTCCGGGCAGGGATTCAGGATCAGGGCAGGGATTCAGGATCAGGGCAGGGATTCAGGATCGGGGCAGGGATTCAGGATCAGGGCAGGGATTCAGGATCGGGGCAGGGATTCAGGATCGGGGCAGGGATTCAGGATCAGGGCAGGGATTCAGGATCAGGGCAGGGATTCAGGATCGGGGCAGGGATTCAGGATCGGGGCAGGGATTCAGGATCGGGGCAGTGCCAGGAGCACGGGGAGAGCATCCCCTTGCACCCTCCCCACGGCAGGTCCTGCAGGTTGAGGAGGCATTGGCAGCTCTGGGACAGGATCCAGCCCTGGCAGGGCGGGGGGAGGAGGGAGCAGGACCTCGCAGGATGCAGCGGGTGCCAGAGCTTTGTCACATCTGTGGGCTCATGAGTGGCTGCTTAGGGACTGGGAGAAGCTCTGCCCCTCTCTCTCCTGTGCCAGGCAGCAGAGGAGGATCTGTGCCAACCCCTCCCCGCTGAGTCCCCTTCCCCTGCACGCCCCCAGAGAGTAAGTGATGGCATGAGCTGATGCATCTCAGCCAGAGAGCTGTCACACAGGCCCTGACCGTCCTCTGGAATTCCGAGCTGGCCTCCCAGCCTGGAGAGCTGCTGGAGCTTCCTGTGGGACACCACCCTCCCATCTGCACTGCTCCTCTCCAGCAGCTAGGCATCTTAACAGGGACCAGGGACATTTGGTACGAGAAAAGTATTTTCTACAAGAAGGGACTTGTAATAGCCCTTTATGAGTGAGGGTTGTTGAGCCCTGGCAGTGGCACAAACCTGCTCTGGGCATTCCAACATGGACAGGGCACAGAGAGCTCCGTGCTGCAGCTGGGGCTTGGACTGCCCACACTCCCCAGCCCTGGTGCCACTTGACCCTCTCCCATCCCTCTCCTCCTCCTGGATCACAGCAGACCCAGGCAGGGATCCCACAGAGGCAGAAGCAGACCCTGGAGCCTTCCCTTCCTGTGCTCTTTGGGCTGCTGGTCCCTTGTTTCTCAGCTGAGGTCAAGGGCTGCCCTGCATCTCTCACCTCCCTGCCAGCCAGGTGTGTTCTGCTGCTCGTGGCTGGAGCCCAGCCTGTGCCACAACAGCCATGGGACCCCAGGAGCGGGACCAGCCTCAGCCTTTCCCCACACAGCTCTGTTCTGCTCACTCAGTCTGCAGTGACAGGGACAGCCTGAGCTGGGCCATGTCCCCAGCCCTGGCAGGCAGGAGGGGGTGGGTGGGCGATGTGAGGCTGGCAGGGCTCAGCCACTGAGAGCCTGGAGGTGCCAGACTTTGTGTGCAGGAGAGAAAAAGGGCCTGCCTGGGCCATGTGCTGGAAGGGCTGGAGGCAGAGCTGGGGCTGATGGAGGGGCTGGGCCTGACAGCAGGGACAGGGCTGGTGGCAGTGCTGGAGCTGGTGGCAGTGATGCCATGAAGATTTTTTGCTTTTTATTTTATACCCCTTTCATGCCTTTTGCAGCTTCTGTTCCTGATGCTTTTGCCTACATTCTTGGACTTGTTTGTTAGACTAGGAGACTAAATATTTTAGAAGCTTTGTAAGTAGAAATCAATGTGCCCCAGACCCCAAGGTCCTCTCCAGAACACATTCTGTAAACTGAGATAGAACCATCCAGGGGAAGGTTCCTTGGGGAGGGGGGGCTCACTCAAGCCTTTCATTGGGGAATTGTGATAGATATGCTAATTAGTAACACCTGTAATGTGATACCAGATCTTTCTAGAGGGTGCATTTGATGTGGGCATTGGTGGGTGCGTTTGCAGGTGCACCTGACCTGGACATGTGCACCTAAGGATCCTTAAAATAAATACCAAGGTAAAATCCCTTTTCCCCTTCTAACTGTGTCTGACTCTTGATTTTAACACCAGGAAAAGGCATCAGCAGTGCTGGGGCTGGTGGCACAGACAGGGCTGGTGGCNGACAGGGCTGCTGGCACAGTCAGGGCTGGTGGCACAGACAGGGCTGGTGGCACAGTGCTGGTGGCAGTGCTGGGGCTGGTGGCAGGTGTTGTTGTTGGGGAATTCTCTCAACAAGTATTGTATCACAAGACGTGTAGAAATGAAATATGGAACGATACTGGGTGGATGTTCAGAGATGTTT
>JACBWW010000027.1:11437533-11468069 GCA_020086605.1 Lanius collurio
GGGTCAGGAAATGGCAAGAATGGGATCAAGCTGCTAAAAAATGTCCTGTTAGAGAGAAAGGAGAGCCCACAGCTCCCTCGGAAGTGCCTCAGGTGCCCGGAGCTGGCAGCCAGGGGCAGATGTCCTTCCTGGCTGGATTTTTTTTTTTTTTTTTTTTTTCTTTTTGGAAACATCAGGATTTGGGGTTTCATCCCTCTGCTTGGTGAGGAAGTGGGAGATTCAGCATTACCACTCTGGGCAGAGGGCTGTCCTGCCATCCCTGCCCATGTCACCTTCCCTTTTCTCTGCAGTACCCTCTGGGGTTCTCCTGTGCTGCACCAGACCAGCAGCCTCGTGGGGAAAACACCAGCAAAGCAAACCCCTCTGTGGTTCTGGGGAGCAGTGAGGTGTCCCTGGGCAGGGGCAGCTGAGCAGAAACCTTCAAGGAGCTTTTCCACTGTGCCTGGTTGGTGCAGGGCCTCCAGGAGGAATTACCCTGGAATCTGCTGCTGTGTGCAGGGGAACCACAACAAATCACATCCCCTTCTGTCTGTGTGAGGTGGGTCCAGGCCCAGCCCAAAAGCCAGCCAGTGCCATGGCAGGTTTTTGCCAGGGTTCTCCGCCTCCAGAAAACCCCCCAAGGGGACTGAGACCCAAAGCAGACTCTCCAGTCCCGGGCAGGGAGTGGGAGGAGCCCCTGGACTCTGGTTTTGGCCTTCACGGGCTGCAGGTCTCATTTGGGGCACAGCAGGCAAGTCTCTCCTTGAAAGTTGGACTGGGCCAGTTGAACTCAACTCCCAGGGAAACAGCAGGACCTTGGCTGGGCCTTGGAGATCTCACCCTCCTGGGGATCCCCTGGAATAGGTGGGCTGGAGAAGCCCAGGGGGCCAGTGGGCTGTGGGCAGGTCCCCAGCCGGCCCCAGGGGCACTGCTGGAGTTCCCTGGATGCATCTGCATCCCTTGGCACGGGAGTTTTCCTGCAGCCAGGGTCCTTCCCAAGGGCTGGCTGACGGGGGTGCTGGACACAGGGCACACCCCGTGGACCAGGGAGGGGGATCCTGGCACACAGGGAGCTCCAGGAAGGTTTAGGGATGGAGGCAAGGAAGCATTAAACAAATGCAGGATCCCAGTGAGGCCCCAGGCTGCAAACCCCAGGCTTGTTGGAAAGGAGGGGGTGCAGTGGCTGCCTATTGATGCATTCCTGGGTAAACACGAGGGTGGAGAAGGAAGAGCTCAGCTAAAGGACACGAGAACTGCTGCAGTGTTTGGGGATGTTCAGGCTGGAAACCCACGGTTTGAGTTTTCAGATCCTCTGGGGAGCTCACCTGCTGAACTGAGCAAGTAAAAATCCATTTTTTTTTAAGTCAAAGTGCTTTCTCTCAGTACTTCCCTCCAGGATGCCTCAGCAGCCATGTCAGGGTTTCCTTGCATTTAAGTTAATTCCATGATACCTACAAAATTCCATCAAAGCTGGAGTTGGAAACAGAATCTGTCTGTGAGGACAACAGGGCTCATCTTCTTCCTCCCGTTCTCCTCTAGTTTTACCCTCTCTCGTATTTCTGCCGTGGTCCTTGCTCTGCCCTGCAGCCTCCTCCTTCCTCCTGGATCACAGGATGATTCCTGGCACAGCCCCTGCCTGCCCAGCCCTGCCATGAGCAGCAGGAAGAGCAGAGGAACCACCGTGACCTGCAGGTTTTGCCTGTCTGGCATCTCCTCCAACCTCCCTTTGTGTTTATCAGGTGTCTAGAACAGAGCCCTGTCGAGGTCTCTTCCTCCCAGGAGTGCTGGGAGGATTAATTAGTTAATGTTTGCACAGTGCTTTGAAGAGAAATGCCAAATGGGAGGGTGGTAGGAGCAGAACTGGATTCCTTCATCCTGTCTCCTTCCTCCCTTCACTGATGGTGGCAGCCCCGGTGCACGTCCTGTGCCAGGTCACCTGGTGGGGACAGGGCTGCTCCAGGTGCAGGCCAGGGGAGGGGACAGCCTGTGAGAGAAATCACTGATGGGGAGGAGACCAAAAAGCAGAGAACCAGAGAATCATGGAAAGTTTGGATTGAAAGGGGCCTTAAAGCCCATCCAGTGCCACCCCTGCCATGGCAGGGACACCTCCCACTATCCAAGGTTGCTCTAAGCCCTGTCCAGCCTGGCCTTGGGCGCTGCCAGGGATCCAGGGGCAGCCACAGCTGCTCTGGGCACCCTGTGCCAGGGCCTGCCCACCCTCCCAGGGAACAATTCCTGCCCAATATCCCATCCAGCCCTGCCCTCTAGCACTGGGAAGCAATTCCCTGTGTCCTGTCCCTCTATCCCTTTTCCCCAATCCCTCTCCAGCTCTCCTGTAGCCTCTTTTGGCCCTGGAAGTGGCTCTGGAGTCTCCCTGGATCCTTCTCCCCTCCAGATGAACACCCTCAGCTCTCCCAGCCTTTCCTCACAACTGAGGTTCCATCTCTCTAATCTAAAGTTTCACCCACAGGACCTTCTTTTCTTCTTTATTCCAATCTATGCAAAAGGAAAACAAACTCCAGTTGTTTCACCAACTTTCTTTCAGCTGTCTGTGCCAGCTGCCCCCAACACAGCCATTTCTGGGGAGATGCAGCAGCTCTCCCCATCTTGGAGCAGAGCCTTCCTGCCCGAGCAGGGCAAGTGCAGTGTGTTGGTCAGCAGGGCTGGAACCCCAGCTGGAGAATTCCCCCCAGCTGTGCCCAGCCCTGGCTCCATCTCGTTGTACATCAATAGAGGCTGTGCCTGGGCTGGGGAGTACGTGTTGTAGCTGGTGATGTTAATTAAGAGGTAACGAGCCTGATGGAGATTTATTTTCAGGCTGTGTGCTTGGAACTGGTTATGCACAACTGGGAAATGGAAAATTGACCTCCTGCTCATTTTCCTGCCTTCTCCACAGCAACAGTTAATTATTGTGGTGGGCAGCAGGAGGGTTGGGCTGCTCCAGCAGCGCTGCCCTGGACAGGCCTGGCAGGGAGCAGCTCTCCAGCCTGGCCCTGGAACCTGGTCCTCACCTCCCTCCATCCCAGAGCCTGATCCAGGCAATCTGCACCTTCCTTGCCTTTTTCCCACTCCCAGCCTGTGCAGGCTCCCTCAGGGATCTCAGGCAGAGGGAGGCTGATGTGGACGTGGAGATCTTTAAGCCTGGAAAAGGAGGGCTGTGGTGAGCCTGGCAGGCAGGAGGGGTGGCTCTGGGCTCAGCTCAGACACTGGGTGTGCAGTGCTGCATCCCTGGCATCTCCTTCCCTGGCTGGGACCACGGGGGCAGGGACTGGCAGAGTTCAGCAGGCTGGAGCTCTCTCTGCTCCAGGCTGACCTGCCCCATGCCGTGCCTCAGTTTCCCCTCAGTGAGGGTGATAGTTTGAGCAAGGGTGGTGGGTTTTGCACTTGCCAGGGTTCATCCCTCTGCTGCAGCACTCTCTCCAAAACCAGTGGCTCCAGTGGGTGCAGGATGCTGTGGTTTTCCACATCCATGCAACGTGAACCAGTCCTTGTTGTGTCTTCCTCCATCTGCTCTCCATCCCTGCCCTGGCAGCAGCCTGGAGCCACTGGCTGCCAGCATGGAGCAAACTGGGCTGTGCTGGGTGGGCTGGGAGTCCCTGGGCTGGGACCCCTGTGCACCCCACACTGCTGCCTGCAAGGACACAGATGATGCCAGAGGGGTCCAGGCTCCAGGGGAAGCAGGGAAGGGCTCTCCAGCCTGGCTGGCCGTGGGGCTCCATCTGTGCCCAGCAGCAGGCTGGGGGGAGAACAGGCAGCACTGGGGGGCAGCTTTAACCCTTGGGTTCCAGGTGACCTGCAAACACAGCCCACAGCCCTCAGGCAGTGCCAAAGCCCAGCACAGCAGTCGCCCATAATGCTTTTATAATCTGCTTTCTTGGCTGTGACTGTTCTCCAAGGAAAGGGAGGGGGAGGCATGATTAATTTTCATTAGCCTGGTAAATAATAAGCTTGTTTCCGCTAGTCTTGCCCTGTAATTAGGGCTCTGGTGCCAGGGCCCTGAGAAGGAAGCTGGGATTTGCTGGTGACTCATGGGAAGCTGGGCCAGCCTGGACATCCCGCCCTGGGCAGGAAAAGGGAAGAGGCTGGAGCCCCTTGGAGAGACAGAGCTTCCCTCACTCCAGAGGGGAAAGGAGCAGGGGACAGGGTCCTCTGAGGGCAGAGGGCAAAGGCCACCTTGGGAGAGGGAAAAATCCACCCAAAAGTAGGCTATTATTCAAGGGAAAATGAAAGCAGAGCTTTTGGCCCAAGAGCTGGATGTTGACATGGATGTAGGATGAGCTCAGGAAGAGTTTGGTGATGTGGAGATGAGGAGGGCAAGCAGCACCTGGGTACTTGCTCTGAATCTGGGGCTGACCCAGAGCCAGCAGTGCCCAGGTGTCCCGAGCAGCAGGGAAACCCCTGCACCATGAGCAAACCTCTGCAGGGAAGGGCACCCCTGTGTCTGTCAGAGGGGCTGGGGCTGGGAAAGCCGCTGCTCTGGGGACTCTGTTCCCAAACGGGGGACAAAGCATCCCATGGGAATCAAGGTGGGATCATTTTCCACAGGCAAAATTCCCCTGTGGAACTTGCTGCCCTGAGATACCAGAATCCCAGAGCTAAGGAGGTTTCAAAGGAGAAATTGAAAAGGCTGAAAGGGGTGTGGGTGAGGAGGGGTCCTTGCCTACAAGAGGCAAGGAAAAAGCCCCTCTGGAAAAAGCAATGTCCAGGATGGCACCAGCACAGAGCACCTCCAGGGATGCCTCCAGCTCAGCAGCAAGGGCCTTCCCAAGGACCAGCAGGACCTGTGCCATGCCCTGCATGTGAGCCCAGTCCCACAGCCTCCACAGAAGGAAGCTCCTGCCAAGGAATGAACACACAGCCCCATCAGGGAGCAGTGTTTTCCCAACCCAGCAGATGCAGCAAAAACCCTCATTGAAAGAGCTGTTTGCTAAGGAAAAAACAACTAGCACACTAATTAAAAGTGACTGATTAAAGGACTGAAAGGGAATTACTCATCGTAATCGTTCAAGGCAGCACCTGCAGAGCTCTCCTTGCTCTCAGAGCACGAGCATCCTCCGCACTGCGCCGCCGAGGGGACACGGCAGCTCCGCGGTGACGGCGGCGTGGGGCAGCCCCGGCGGGCACGGCGTGTGCCCTCCTCCGGCACAACCGCTCAGCCACCGGCACTGCCCTGTGGCCACCAGCACTGCCATGTGGCCACCAGCACTACCCTTTGGCCACCAGCGCTACCCTGTGGCCACCAGCACTGCCGTGTGGCCACCAGCACTGCCATGTGGCCACCAGCACTACCCTGTGGCCACCAGCACTGCCATGTGGCCACCAGCACTGCTGTGTGGCCACCAGCGCTACCCTGTGGCCACCAGCGCTACCCTGTGGCCACCAGCGCTACCCTGTGGCCCCAGCACTGCCGTGTGGCCACCAGCCCCGCGCATCCCGAGGATGCAGGCAGTGACATCGCTGTGACAGCGGCCAGGGCAGCCCAGCCCCAGAGCACAGCTGAGCCAGCGGCTGCCCTTCCCTGGCTGTGCCTCAGGCGGCTTCTCCCCGAGCTCCATCCCTTGTGGCCAGGGGCTGTTCCCACCTCCGCGGGTGATGCGGCTTCTCCCGGGTGTTGCACCAGGAGATTTTCTTTGTCCCTTCCCTGCCAGAGGCTTCTCAGCAGGACCACACCACCCGGTGGTGGTGGGTGTCAGGCTTTCTGACACCCGTGGTGGTATGGCTGACCTGGTTAAGGGATTTTTTGGCTGAATTTGGTGTGGCCATGTCAGGTTGTGCCCAGCCTGAGTGGGAGATGCTGCCCTTTGGCCCTTGACAGCAGACAGGCAGTGCCAGGGGCAGGGAGCAAGGACAGATCCTTCAGGTCTGTCAGAGGAGAGCAGCTGGGTTCCCAGCAGGGTCAGGACAGGGGCACTTTGCAGCCTGTCCCCCTCCTGACCCCAGGCAGGATCCAGGGTTCCCTGGTGAGGACAGATTGTGCCAGGCCGCAGGCTGGGGACAGGCTGGGCACACAGGAGGTGGCTCTGAGCCAGCGCCTCTGGCCTTCTCCTCACTCTGCAGCCACATGCCAGCTCAGGCTGGCTGTCCCAGCCCTCTGCTGATCAGCCCAGGGCTGGAGTAAGAGCCAGCAGAGCCAGTGACTGTCCGTGGCTAGGTGTGAGGCTTTAGGACTGGAAATCAGCCTTTCTCTGGCTTTGGGTCAATGTGCCTTCACTCTTTTCCACAGTCACTCAGGCTGGATGTTAGGGGGAATTTCTTCACAGCAGGGGGAGTGAGGCACTGGCACAGCTGCCCAGGGCAGTGGTGGAGTCACCGCCCCTGGAAGTGTTCAAAAAATGTGTGGATGTGGCACCTGGGGACAGGGCTTAGTGGTGGCACTGGCAGTGCTGGGTTAAGGGTTGGACCTGATAATCTCAGAGGGATGTTCCAATTTTAATGACTGCCTGATTCTATGGACATCCTCCCAGACACCGAGCTGCCATAAACTGTCTCTTTTCTAGTGAGACACTGTGGGTGCCACACAGGCCCTGCTCCTGCTGCCTTCCCTGACTGAGGCAGGGTCTCACTTTAGCCATCATTCTGTACAGATGTGTGCAGCTGTTGAGCCACCGTGTCCTGCACCTCCAGCCTGGGCTCACACTGGGATGCAGTGCTCGGCACAGCTCTCTCCCATAGCAAGGGAACCCGTTTTCCCTGCTGATCACAGGGTGCTGGCACAGCAGCTGCCAGGCTGGGGAAGGTCCTGTGCATTCTGCACCTTCTGCTGCCTCTGCTGGAACAGATCTGAGAGCTTTACAGGTGGGTATGACTCAAACTGCTGACCTTGCCTGCCGTGACATCTGATGTCCCTTTGCGCCCTCGTTCCTCCATGAAGTTGTTGATTTTAACATTTGCTGGTTGTAGCACTCCAATTATGTGATGCTCCCAGCCAGCTTTCGGGAGCACAACTAGGTCAAATCCGTGTCCACATGTGAGCAGAGTGTGTCATCCAGGCTCCCTGGCATCGGTGGGAAGGCACTTAGAGAATTTCTTCTCTCCAAATCCCTTATCTGGCCCAGTTCTGATCTCCATATCACGATGTCAGGCAGAGGAAAGCTCCCAGTCCCTCCTGCTTGCCCTTCTCCCTCACTGTTTCAGGCCCTGTCAGGTCTGCCCCACACCCCCATGGCCTCAGAGGAAAGGTTTGCACCAGAGGAAGCTTCTCACAGGTCCCTGCAGCCCCTGCCAGCTGTGCCCCAGCTGTGCCCTGCGCTGTCCCTGGGAGCTCCTGTCCAGGGGCTGTGGTGTTGATGCCCAATCCCTCCTCGCAGCCCAGGCTGCCCAGCTTTACACACACCCCACGATGGGCCCTGAGGAGGGGACGTGTTCCCCCAGTAGGAGCATCCCCCCTCCCTGCCAGGGGCACGGTTCCCCCACTGCCTGCAGGGAGAGGCTCAGCTGTGCCCCCGCCCGCTCCTTCCCCATCCCCACCCCGGCAATCTCAGGGCTGTTTGCTGCTCTAACCCCTCCAGTGCCCTCCCCTGCCCTCCAGGGCTGCTGGCCTGGCCATGCTCCCATCTCAGGTCACAGAATCTCAGGTTTGGAGACACCTTCAAGATCACCAGGTCCAACCATCAGCCTTGTCCCACCACAGACACCCCTAAATCGTGTCCCCAAGTGCTACATCCAGGGGGCTCTGGAACACTTCCCCACCACATCCCTGGGGCAACTTGTTCCTGTGCCTGACCACTCTTTCAGTGAAACAACTTTGTCTAATATCTGATTTGAGCCAGTCGAGTAGAGCAGAGGTTATCTCTGTGTTTATTTAGCAAATTGGTGGCACCAAATGTAATATAAGATCTTAGCAGAAGGGAGGGTGATGTTTCTTTCAAATGAAACAGATTTCAGGCACTCAGAGTCACTCTCTGCTTTAGGAGATGCCTCCAAGGTCTGGCAGGTCCCACTGTGTATAAAGGAGTGCCACTGTCAGGGCCCCACTCTGTCCCCAGGGTTCCTCTCAGCTGACAGTGATGTGGGTTTGTCTCTGTGGCTCGTGAGGGTGGATCTTTTGCCTCAGCTTCTTGCTGACTTCACCTTCCACCTCAGGCAGGGTCAGTGGGTGTTGTCCTTGTGTTCAGGACACGCTCCTGTCGGGGGAGCAGGGAGAGGAGCAGCCCATTCCGTGTGCTGTAACCTCGTTTCCTGCTCCCATGCCCCAACAGGACCCTGCTGACAAAGCATCTGCGTGGGAGCCTTCTGGGCTTGGGGAGGGAGCACCTTCCTCACAGCTCAGCAGGACTTCCCACTCTTCCCACTTTTGCTCAATTGTTCCCTCTGGTGTTTTCACACACACATATTTTTCCTTTCATGCCTCCTCAGAGGGATCTTAATCCTGACTACAAATCTCTCCCCTCGTGCTCAGCCATATCTCACCTGTGCTCTCCCCTCTCTCCGCTGCTGCCTCCCGTCCTTCCCTGGAGGTGCTGCTGCCAGCTCAGCCCCCCGACATCCTCTGTGTAACAGGGGATTCTGGGGCTCCCAAACGAGCTGCATGCATTTGTTTTACCCAGAGAAATGGTGCAGAGATTAGAGGTACCAAAGCACACATTTATATGTTTCCATTCGTTCTCTTGCTGGATTTGCACACAATGATGTTATGGCCTGTTTTGGAAGGGCTGGAGGTGCCTGTACCTGATCTTACAGTTTGTACATCCAGGTGCTAGAAGGAGTTCAGGTGGGGATGAGAGCAGGAGGGGACAACAGCAGCAGAAGGAGCCCTGTGTTCAGTAGCCCTTGCCAGGGCTGGGCACCTTCCTGTGGGGCTGTGCTCTGTTTCTCACCCTCTCCTCTGCCCCTGTGCCAGACCTGCTCATCCCCCATCCCTGCAGCATCCCTGCCCTGCCCGTGGGATCTCACAGGGACTCACAGCCTTCTCCCAGAGCTCTGGATCCAGCACCAGGCTGGCTGCCAGGTCACTGTGCTTGTTCCCTGCTTCATCTCCTCTCAGGTTTACCAAAAACACCTGTGGGTGGTTTGCTGAGGCTCTTCCAAGTCTGGAGGAGAAGCAGGAAGGAGCAGGAGGTGAGGGCCCAGCCTGGGAGGGACCTCTCTTCTCACAGAGACCAGCCCAAACTGGGTTTTTCCCCAGAATTAGGTCCCAGCACCACCTGCAGCTGCCCAGCTCTGCTTGCCTTGCTCTGCTCCAGCTGTGACCACGCCAGTGTGGCCCTGGAGTGGCAGGAGGAGAAGGACCTTCCTGCCCTCCTCATCTGCTCACTTGGCTGAAACCTCATTGCCTTCCTTGGGAGGCCCCAGCAGACACTGAATAATTCATATTTCATCACTGACCTGCAGCCACAGCTAAGGTGGGATCAGGAGCACCAGCTCCATCCCTTCAAGGCCTTCTCCAGCCCCACAGAACCACCCAGGCTGCAGCAGGACAGGCTGTGGCCTCCTTCCTTGGGCCAAGAGGACAATGATCACCAGCTGATTCTCCAGTGAGGTTTGGCTGCAGAGCATCTGAGACCCCTTTCACCAAAATTGTCTTGAAGGGATGTCAGTTCATCAGCAAGACACCCCTGAGCAGGGAGCAGGAGGTCCTGGATGGACCCTTGGCTGCTTCCTCTGGCATCCTGTGCCTTCATTGCCTGGAAAATGAGGGCCCCAGCTTGTCCCCTGCTCCCCACCCTTCCCTTGGTCTGCAGTCCCCTTCCCTGAGCTTGCAGCACCCGTCCTGTCCCTCCCTGCACCAGCTCCATCCCACCCCTCCCATGGCAGCCGTGAGCATCCTGCTCCCGAGAGTGGCAGGGACAGGATGGAGGCAGGAAGAGAGGGACAGTGGAGGTGTCTGGCTGGTGGGTAACATCAGGTGGCTGTGCTGGTGACACAATTGTTCATTTGCATTTCCTTGGGCGTTGATGCTGATATTAATTAAAAACAATTACGGTGCCATTTTCTCAGTGCAAGAGCAGCATGCAAAGGGAAAAACGGTGTTCCACCCCAAAATGCTTCTTCATGCAGAGCTTCAATGGCTTCATTTAGTTGGAGGACCCTGCTGGGTGATGGGAGGCCTGCCAGCTGGGCACTGCTCCTCCACCCATCAGATGTGCCAAAGGGTGCCAGGATTGGGCTGTTCTGGGGGCCTGGGGCAGCCTGAGAGTGCTGGTGCCAGGCACAGATGTGGTGGGTGAGGGCAGCACTGGACAGGGACTTCCATCCCAGTAGCTGCAGGGTGCTGGGTGCTTGTGGTGGTACCTGTCCACCCGGGGGCATCCCTAGGAGATGCTGGTGGCTTCCATGGTGGCCATCAGTGGCTCCAGGGTGCTGCCCTCCATGGCAGCGCTGGTGGCAGTAGAGCAGGGCAGTGGCAGTGGGTGACAGTGGGTGACAGAGACAGGTGGGTGCTGACACTGGAGGCAGCACTGGCCGTGGATCCTGGCTGTGCTGGTGGCTCTGCTGTCTGGATCCTGGGCTCAAACCTGACACAGCCCACAGGAGCTGGAATTCCCTTTCCCACGGAGAGGGCTGTGAGAGGGCGGGGTGGTGCCAGTGCAGTGACTGTGCAGTGCAGTCAGTGGCACCTGGCCCTGCCACAGCTCATCCTGGCACACACAGAGCAGTGCCTGCCACCGCAGGGATACCCCTGAGCCCAGCCATGCCTGGGTTTGGGGTGGGGAGGTGTCCCTTGGGCCACAGCAGAGGCCTCCTGGGCTGGGTGAAGCCACAAGTGCCTCACCTCTGTCTCAGCCTCGGGCTCTGGCTCCCAGCAGCAGCGAGACCCTCACCACAGTGGGTTCTGCTGTGGGGACAGGTGAGCTCTGGGGACAGGTGGGACTGCCTTGCCTGGCTGTCCCAGGACAGCTTTAACAATCCCCTCTGCAGTGCTGGGGATGGAGCTGGTGGCACCCTGATGAGGGTTTGTACCCCATTTAGGAGGCCAGTCTGCTGATCTTCCCAGGCCTTCCATTCTCCTGTATGTTGGGATTTCCCTGTGAGGTCCTTGCAGGGAACACTGACCTCTTACCCTCTGCCTGCCCTGTGCCTCTCCACCTGTGCAGTCTTTGCTTCCTTGGGACAGGTTCTCAGAGGGCTGTGGGGCATGTCTGGGAGAGCACAGTGCCTGTGCCATATCCAGGCCCCTGGGATGGGTGTACCCCCCCAGGCAGGGGCTGCGTGGGGATAAAGCCCCTCTTGCTGGGTGGGGGCAGGTGACAGAGCAGGGTCTCAGGGGCACAGCAGTGTCCATCTCTCCATTCTGGGGACAAAGAGCTGCTGCCTCATCTCTGAGCACCAGTTTGGTCATCTTCTGCATCATCAGGGTGGGAATCAAGCCCAGCATCCCAATCTGGTTTTCCCAGAAAAATTGCCGAGGTTTGTATCCTTGTCCCAGCCTTCCATCCGAGCCAAGAAACTGGGGTTCACCTATTTTCACCCCTCTTTGAGCTCTCACAGACCTTCTCAAACCCAGATGGCCTTCTGCATTCAACTAGGAATGAAAAAGCTGTCCTGGGAAGGCTGTTTCCTCTCCTGGTTCCCATGCCATTCCCATCCCTTGCTTCCCTGCAGCAGGAGGTGCCCAGCTTGCCCCAGCAGCTCCCAGTGCAGGGCAGACAGGCTGTGTGTGCACACAAACCAGCCTGGGATGTCCATCGATGCAAACCCCAATCAGTATTTAACACCACTGAGAACTCAGGCTGTGCTCGCTGTGTGCTCAGTAGGGTTTTGAGGACACTAAGAAACATTGGAGTTTTTCCCCCATATTTATTTACCTGGCTTTCCACAGAGGGAGCATTTTTCCAGTGGTTTGCAGTGTGGTTGGGTGGCAGGGAAGGAGCTTCAGCTGCACCCAGTGCCCAGGTGGAGGGGTTTGGGAGCAGCACTGGCAGGGCTGAGTCCGAGCGGGCTCTGGCAGATGCGTGGCTGGGACACAGCAAGGGGAACACCAGAGGCGGCCAGGTTGTCCCCAGGATTGTCCTTCCTGCCTCCCTGGGCTCAGCCCAAAGGGGACAGCCCCCAGGGGGAGGCACAGAGGGTGACCCCCTGCCCAGGTCAGTGGCTCCTGACTGCAGGGGGACTATTCCATGATAAAGAAACAAGGGAAGGAAAGACTAAGAGCACTTCGCCACAAAGGGGTTCTGCCCAGCCCTGAGCCCCCAGCAAGGAGCATTTGGGATGTTCTCCTCCCCGCCTGGCTGACCTCCAGCTCATCCTCTCAGTCCACGGGACACGCAGAGGGACACAGGACCCAATGCCACATCTGTCCCGTGGCACTGCCACGCTGTCTGCCATCTGCCTTTGCTGGGCACAGCCTGGGCGTCAGGCAGAGCTGCCGAGGGTTTGCAGCACTGGGGTTGTGGCCGGGGATGTTGGTCAGGAGGACTCCTCTCTGACCTCTGTGACCTGAGAACGTCCCCTCTTGTCTCTGCCCCTCAGGTCTTCATGAGGGACAGCCCTGGAGCCCAGAGGGACACACGGATCACAGGATGCTGAGTCTGGCCTAGACCCCGAGCCCAGCAAGCTGTGAGAGGTACGGGGTGCCCAGGGGGAGCTTTGGGGCTCCCGGGGGGGCTGAGGGGACAGACCTGGCTCTGTGCATGTGGACAGGGGCAGGGGGGCTCCTGCAGGAGTGGGCTGGGGAAGGGATGCCGCCAGGGTGATGCAATGACAACCCTCCCCCCCCTCCTGGCGAATCCTGCAACACACCCCTCGCAAAATAAAGTTATGAAATCTCATGCCCATTGCTATAGTAACGTCACGCCTCCACCTGACCCACTTTGAGACAAAGGAAGTGTTCCCGAGCTCTGAGCACGCAGGAGCCGTGCACAGGCCCAGCCTGGGCTCCGAAGGGATGGCAGAGGGAGCTGCTGGCTTTGCCCACCTGCTCCTCTTTGCCCCAGGACCCTCAGGCAACAGGAGCTGCTTTGTCTGGGGCACTGAGCAAACCCAGTGCCAAAGAGCATCCCTGTCCCACATCCCGAGTGCAGGCAGGGCCCTGCCTGGCTCCATGTGGACATTTAGGCACAGAGCATCTGCCCTGGAGCAAAGCAGCTTCCTTGCTCGGCTGCAGAGAGCTGGTGGTGCAGCAGTGACAGCCAGGGCCGCTCAGAGCATCCTGTGACTGCTCTGCCACAAGCAGTAAGGGCAAGGAGACAGGGAACCATGGAGAGTGCTGAGGTGGGAGAGACCCACAAGGATCATCCATCCAGCTCTGGCCCTGCACTGACACCCCCGACAGTCCCAGCCTGTGCCTGGGAGCACTGTCCAAATGCTCCCGGAGCTCTGGCAGCCTCAGGGCTGTGCCCATTCCCTGGGGAGCCTGGGCAGTGCCCAGCACCCTCTGAATAAGGAACCTTTCCCTGACTCCAGCCTGACCCTCCCCTGACACAGCTCCAGCCATTCCCTGGCTCCTGTCATGGCTCACACAGAGCAGAGCTCAGCACCTTCCCCTCGTGAAGACTCCTAGGAAGTTTGACTTCAGTCTCCCCCTCTCCAGGCTGAACTTCCTCCTCCTCCTCAGCGTGGTCTTTGTCCCCTGGGAGGGGCACTGAGGCTGTAGTCCTGGGGCTGCTGATGGCTCTGGCAGCACAGAGAGGCAGGAGGACTCTGTGCTGGGCTTTGGGCAGGGTGGCAGCACAGGAGGCCAGGCAGGGTCTGTGCCATTGTGTGGGTCACCAGTGTGGCACCAATGTTCAGTGCCAGGAGGACACGTCCCTCGCTGGGAGCCAGGGCAGGTCAAGGGCAGCCGTGCTCAGGGCTTTGCATGCAGGGCTTTGCATCCCACACTCGCTCCCTGGGGGCTGTGCAGACACTGCCTCACCCCCGCCAGACCCCTTGAGCAGCACTGGCCAGAGCAGGTCAGCTTTGAGCCAGAATGTTCTCATTAGCTGCTTTTCCAGCCAAGCACATGGCCCATGTGGTCACCAGCCCGTGCCCCGAGTGCTCTGCAAAGCAGCAGGGGCTGCGGGTGGGTTTCAAAAACAACAGCCCAGCTCCCTGCCCTGGTCCTTCCACTCCAGCCACCTCATCAGTTGTCCTGCTCTCTCCCTGAAAATTCTCTTTCTTACCTGTCTCATTTTCCTCATTTGACCTACTTAATGCTTTGCACTTCCCGCTTCACAGCAAATCCCATCTCAGGGAGAACTTTGAGAAACTTCTATTTACGGACAGACAAATAGGTTGCAAGATTTCTGGGGTTTTGCTCCCTGGAGAATTGATTATATTACCAGCGACATCTGAATGGAAATAAGTTCTCTGTCTCTCTCAGGAGTTCATCTGCTCCTCCAGCTTAGACAACACCTGAAGTCAAAAATCTCTGTCATATCACAGCCTTTGACTTTCACAGCATTTGGTTTTGCTGGTAGATTAAAAAAAAAAAAAAAGGTAGTATTCAGAGCTCTTAAGGTAAGATAAATTATTCCTCGTCATTTTGGGATGGTGCCAGTCAGATCCTGTCCCTCTCATCGCCCCAGTGATGCACCAGTGGGCAGAGACACCCCTTGGCCTGAAGAACAAGCAGGACATCCCTGGTGTCCAGTCCCGTGGGGCCTCAGGAGCTGTGTGTAGATCCCACACTCGAAGGGCACCAGCCATTTGTTCCCACGTGAGGAGGGATGTGGGGAAATCCTTCCCCAGGGACACAGCCGAGGGATCAGGCTCTGCCGAGCTCAGCCACCAACGGGGCTGGCACCGGGTGTGCCTCCCCTGGTGCTGGCCCCCTGGCAGGGCGGTGAGGACGGGCTGGGTGAGCCCGGGACACCCCAGGCAATGGGCGGGCCGGCCCTCCAGGGGATTCCCCGTCTCCTAAAGAGGGATCCCAAAGGGGTGACACACCGGGCGTGCTGGGAGCCCCTGTCCCCTGCACTGCTGCGCGGGGACTGCCTGGCTCCCCTGGTGACGCTGTCACGGTGGGTGGCATCACCTCCTGCTCAGGAGCCCCATCCCAGGGTGGGCACCTTGCTCCTGCTCATCCCTGGGGATGGGCTCTGCCCCGGGACGGAGCTGCCGGGCCGGCAGCGGGAGCAGCGCGGCGGGAGGAGGTTCTGTTGTGTAATGCATTGTTCCGAGCAGGAGCCAGCTATTTTTATCGGCCACGATCAGCTTGTGAACTCTGAATCATCATTAATGCAGGGCCCTGGCAGCCGGCGGCCCCCTCGCCAGCGCCACATCCAGAGCTCCTGCTAATTCAGGGAACGTTTGACTCGGAGCGTGTGGGCAGGCCCACGTCACCTCCACCACAGCACACAAATCCTTTCAGCTCCTTGCAGCACGGAGAGGGGAGGCATTTTCCCCCTGCAGGTTGCCAATCATCTCTCCCGATTCCAGCCCGTTATTTTCGTGCTGCTGGTTCCAGATATAAAAGCCACCTCTGTGTTTGCAGCCAGCCTGGGTGGCTGGGCTGGGGTTTGCGGGGGAGCCTGAGGGCCGTGGAGCCCTGGAAGAGCTGATGGGCAGAGGGCAGGACCAGCTGGCCCCAAAGGGTGCCCTGAGCCCCGTCAGTCCGGGGGTGGCTTCCTCCTGGAGGATGTGTGCTCTGAGCAGTCCCATTTCACGGGCTGCTGCTTCTCCTGGTGTGCTGCCAGCCCCTCCCGAGCATCACCCAATTGGCTCCTGGCCCTTTCTGGCCAGCCCTGTCTCAACAGGACATGGAATCAAGGATCCAGAGGATTCTGGAATGATTTGGGCTGGAAGGGACCTTAAAGCTCACCCAGTCCCACCCCTGCCATGGGCAGGGACACCTTCCACTGTCCCAGGTGGCTCCAAGCCCCGTCCAACCCGGCCTTGGGCACTGCCAGGGATCCAGGGGCAGCCACAGCTTCTCTGGGCACCCTGTGCCAGGGCCTCAGCACCACTTGGAGAGCTCTTCAAGTGCCTTTTTCTGGGCCAAGGCATTGCTCAGCCACAGCAGCTGCATCAGCAGAGCCGGGTGGCCAGGGTGGGGACAGGGAGCCCTTGCATGGCACATGTGTGCCAAGGGCAGGGGAAAAAGCACAGAGCTGCCCATGGAGGGTGGAATGAGGCACCAGCCCAGCACTCTCCGGCTCTGAGGAGCCCTGTGACACCCAGGGCACCCAGCCACAGGCACACCCCCACAGCCCACAGGCGTGGGCATGCACCGTGTGTCACACACACCCACAGCCACACGGAGCTGTGCTTGCCCCCGTGGACTCAGTGGGGTTGGAAAAGACTTCATGGAGTCCAACCATTGACCCAACACTGCCACATTCACCACTGAACCATGTCCCCAGGTGCCACATCCACACGCCTGTGCAACACTTCCAGCTACGGTCCCAATGTGCACCTACAAGGAGCAGAAATCTGGATGAGTGTGGGGTGGTCTCAGAGCTCTGGGATCTGCCAGGCTTGGTGAGAAGGGCTGAGCCCTGCCCAGGGCCTCTGCCATGGATTGGGCTGGCAAATGCCAGCCAGCTGCAATGAGGGATCCTGGAACAGATGGAAGCAGAGAGCAGTGGGGTGAAGCTGTAAGGCTCCTCCTGCTGTCCCCTCCTTGCTGACAGAGGGCAGGGAGTCTGCTCTGTTCTCTGTGCCCTTGGGATAAGCTGATCTAAGGTGGATTTGCAACATCTAGGACAATAGAAATAGGGCAACATCTCCTGAAACCCACATCCACCCCAGAAGTTAAAGAGGAGGGGGCAGGGTGGGCAGTGGCATCAGTGTGCCCTGTGGTGCAGAGCCCCAGCACAGAAGCTGATCACAGCCAGTGGTCCCTGACCTGGCTGGAGACCCATCCCTGGAGGTGTCCATGGCCAGGTTGGTTGGGACGTGGAACAACCTTCCAGGTGTAGTGGAAGGTGTCCCTGCCCACGGCAGGGGGTGGAACTGGAGAGGCTTTAAGGTGCCTCCAACCCACACCACTCAGGAATTCTGTTCTGTGATCCTAACCCCTGCCCGGGGTCTGGAGCTGCCGGAGGGGCTGCTGGAGGTGGGCTGGGCACAGCCCATCCAAACCTGCAGGCTGTGAGCCAAGAGGAAGCTGCCTCTGGCTGGGGTCTGGGACACAAAAGGGCTGTAAATCAGGGCAGGTGAGGTCAGGTCAGTTCATCCCCTTCGCTTCCAAGACCTCTGAGCATCAGCAAAGCCCTGGGAAGAGGAAGGGCAGTCTGAGAAAACTGAGGGGAAGACAGGTAATGGGGTTAAACCAGTCCCTTTCCATGGGCTCCGAGGTCCTGCCCTGGCCCTGGCAGCCCCTGCTGTGACCCTCTGTGACCCTCTGCCAGCCCCTCTGTGGGGCAGGGCTGGCCACCCCTGCTGGGGCGCCTGGCTTGGGGCTGGGTGACACAGTGGGGACACTGGGCAGCTGTCCCAGGAGACAGCCCTTGCCCAGTCTGTGAGCTGCAGGATCATGGATTTGGGAGATTTAGTTTCAAGCTTTTTTCATCCTTCCAAATCAAAGAGATGGTGGGGAAGATCTTGTTGGACTTTTCCCTGCCCTGACCCCATGTCTCAAGGAAGTGCCAAGGATTGCAGAGAGTAATTGAAATGTAAGAAAACAGTTTAATCCATCTTAGAGAGAAACCAGCTGGCAGAGGAGGCAGCAAACACAGCGTGGTGGGCACCAGCACATGCCCAGCAGCAGGGATGCACCTCACACCTCCCTGGCCAGCAAGGAAAGGGATCCTGGAGCAGGCAGGACAGGCAGGAGGATCAGGACCTGCAGCACCCCCACGGGAGAAGGGAGCAGTGAACTCTGCCATGGAGAGTGTCCCCCCTCCTTGGCAAGGGGAAACCAGTCTGGGAGAGAGGGAGCTCCCTGCCCTCCCCTGTTCCCACCTTCCCATCATCTCTGTCCCTCCAAAACCTTTTTCTCTCCTCTCCCAGTCATCTCCCAGCCCCTCTGTGTTTCCTCCCTGCCCCTCTGCCTCTCCAGCACCTGGAGCCAGCCTGACCCTTGCCCTTCTCCTCCTCCTGTGCACACCAGACCTTCACTGCATGGCCCTGATTTACATTTCTTTCGTTTCATCTCATTTCCCTATTTCTTTTGATTTCTAAGGTAGTTTGAGTTTACCTGCCAGCACAAGGCAGTGGTGCTTTAATGTGAGGCTGCCTTAGGAGGAGATTTCTGCTTCAAATACCCACTGCTCTCAGAAGGCAAGATGGACTCACTATCAATATCCAGAGACATCCCTTTGTGATTGAATCAGGGCGTGGTGTCACCTTAGGGAGCCTGACTCCTGTGATGGGAGAAGCACAGGGGCTGTCAGATGGCATTGTGCCAAGGGAAGGATTTTACTGGGATTCCAGAGCTGGGGGAAGGAAAGAAGGAAGGGAAAGTGACCTTTGGCAGGCAGAGCTGAGCCTGGGTACTTCAGAGTGGTGCTCAGGGAGGATTTGAGCTTCTGCCTCCTGCAGGGCTTCCCCTCCAAGGCTTGCAAGCAGAGCTTGGCCATCCAAAGGCACCTGGAATTCACACCAGTAGCTCAGCCTGGAGCCTGTCCTACACCCTGACCTTCCCTTCTGCCCAGAGGGCTTCCTTTGGGAACATCACCTGGGGCTCTCCGTACACTGTGGGTGCCAGCTGGCACATCCTGAGCCTCCCTGCTGGCACCTCCCAGCCAGCACCACCCCAGCTCCACCAGCCCAGAGGGTCCCATGGGCAGGGGACTCCAAGGGGGCTGATGCTGCTGGAGAGCACAGCAGGAATTAGGACGGCGCCCAGAGGGACCAGAAGCAGCCGGGCACCAGTCAAAGCTAAGGCTGCATTTGATGTTCGGGCAGAAAGTTCAGGTTTGGTATCAACATTTCCCAGCTCAGGCCATGTCCCCATCCCCAAAATGCCTGGGCACTGTCTATGTGGTGGAGAGGGGCAAATCTTAGCCCCCAGGTCACCACAGCCCAGACCACAGGGCAGGGCACAGCTTGGAGGTGAAGGCAGCTGGAGCAGCTCAGCAGCAGGAGAGGAGGAGCTGCCCCATGGGGCCTCTCCAGGACTTGGGTCAGGACTGGGCAAGCCTGGTGTGGGGCCTGGGATGCCCAGGGAGCAGTGCTGGGCAGCTCCCACCAGGCAGAGGGCAGTGGGCAGTGCCTTGGGGCGGGTGGGCTGAGGTCAGCGTGGGCAGGACCCTCGGGAGCAGGGCTCAGGGGAGGGGCAGTGGGGTCCCCATCGGAGCAGGGTGGGAAGCCCAGGCTGTGCCCGCTGCAGCTTTAGAAAGCCCAGCTTGGCTCTGCCAATCCCCTGTTAAATGGAGACTGTAAAGCCCATCAAGCCATGGAATAAATTCCACTTTTTTTCTTTTTTTTTTTTTGTGCTTCCAAACAATTATTTAAAGCTCCGTCTGCTTTTCATTATTGATGCATTTTTCCCTGAGTGAGGAAGGAAGACAAGCCTGTCAATTCCTGCCACTCTGCAGTGGTCACTGCCTCCACTCCCACACCACCTTGCTGGCCACGCTGCACATTGGGGGAAAAGCTCCTTGAGAAGCTCCTCAAGAAGACTGGAGAACAATTCATGGCTGAAAGGGAGAGGCCAGGGGCACAGACTGCTGGCTCTGCTCCTCACAGGGACACGCCATCTACGTGTGTTAAAAGTCACTCTCTTTTTTAAGTGACACTCACACTAAACCAAAAAGGAACTAAGAAACTAAACTAAAAGGTAACAGGAAATAAGAGTTCATTTATACACTCTGTGGTTTCAAGTATGAAAAGTCAACTTATTGATTGACAGCTCAACTCATACAAATGTTCACTGATTTTTCTTTTAAGCAAACCCAAAAGATTTGTCATTTTCCCCTGTATAACACAGTGAATATGAGGATCCCTCTGAACTGAGCAGGATGGGGCAAGATCACTGGGAAGATGTTCAGTGAGGATCCCTCTGGGGATGCCTCTGTCCAGCTGCCCTTCCACCACCCCACAGGGATCCTGCTGAAAGGAAGTGACCAACCCCGGCCCCTCGCTGTGGCAGAGGGGACAGGTGGGCTGGCTCCGAGGGTGGCACAGGTGGCACAGGTGGCACAGCTCCCCGGGAGTGGTGCAGCACAGCAGGAATCATCGGCTGAGCGGCCAGCAGCTTCTCAGGTCAGGCTCTGAGTGCTCAGAAACACCTCAGCTCTTACAGAGCTACTGACACGCCGTGCTTGGGGCAGAACCTGCCAGGAAGGCAGCTCTGGCTGCAGAGGATGTGTTTACCATCGTGTCACATTAGCACAGCTGCGGGAGCGGTGCCAGCCCCAGGATCCATCACCACGGGAACGCCGGGCACCCTGCAGTGCTGGGCTGCTCGGCTCCAGGGTGCCTGGGCTCAGGCAGGACCTGCTGGGCTCCAACAGCAGGCTTTCCTGCAGCCCTCTGAGCCAGGGGAGCAGAGCAGGGCCCTGCTGACAGTGCCTCTGTCCTGCTGCTGGGGAAGGGACGCTGTTCAATAACCTCATGCAGCAGCAGAGCAGCAGCAGCAGCGTTGAAGCAGCCCGTGGTCGGGCACCGAGGCACACGAGCACTGCAGCTGCAGTGGGAAGTGAATCCTGCCCCTCCTCCTCTGCTGGGCCCTGCTCTCCAGCCCCTGGTCTCACACCCCTTCTCCTCCCATCCTGCTTCTCTCCTTTGTCCCTTAAATGTGGTGGCATTTGCTTTCAGAGGGGGTGGGGATGTGCCCCTGCTGAGGAGTGGGCTGCCAGAGGGGTTCCCAGTGGGCTCTCAGCATCTGTCCTCTTCCTCCAGCTGCAGGGAGGTCTGCGAGGGCTCTGCCACACCATCCCTGAGCCATGGTCTAGGAAGCCCTGGAACCATGAAGGGCTTAGGAGACAACAGAAGCCGCCATCTCTCCGAAAACCTGGACTCCCCTCAAGACTCTCTTTATGCCCCCCAGGACAGGAACCCCTATCTCCTCAGCCCCACCGACTCCTTCACCATGGACCCTCGATTCCCAGCCCAGAACACTGTCCATGGGGACTGTCTCCTTCCACTCAACAACCAGATCTCCAACAGCAGCACTTTCCCCCGCATCCATTACAACTCCCACTTCGAGGTCCCGGATGACAACCCTTTTCCGAGCCATGCCCAAGCCACAAAGATCAACCGCCTGCCTGCCAACCTCCTTGACCAGTTCGAGAAGCAGCTGCCCATCCACAGGGACGGCTTCAGCACCCTCCAGTTCCAGCGGAGCGACGCGAAGCACCGGAGCGAGAGCCCGGGGCGCATCCGGCACCTCGTGCACTCCGTGCAGAAGCTCTTCGCCAAATCCCAGTCTCTGGAGGGCCCCACCAAGGGCAACGTGAACGGGAAGAAGGGGGCAGATGATGCCAAGCAAAACAGGAGGAGCAAGAGCAAGGACCGGGCGAAGACCTCTGAGCCCAAGCGCAGGACCCGGTCCAACATCTCCGGCTGGTGGAGCTCTGATGACAACCTGGACAGCGACACCTGCAGCTACCGCAACCCCATGGGGCTGATGACTCTGGGCCGGCAGCCTGACCACAGCCAGCCAAAGTACTTCATGCACGCCTACAACACCATCAGCGAGCACATGCTGAAATCCTCCAAGAGCAATAACGACCTCAAGGTCACCCCTTGCACCAATATCCCCATCAACAACGACTCCAACTACATCAAGCGGGGCTCCTGGTCCACGCTGACACTCAGCCATGCCCGGGAGGTGTGCCAGAAGGCCTCTGCCACCATCGACAAAGCCTTGCTCAAATCCAAGTCCTGCCACCAGGACTTGGCCTACCACTACCTGCAGGTGGGTGTCACGGGGGAACATGGGGTGCTCCATGCAAGGAGAGCACGGGAGTTCAGGGACATCCTGTCGGTGGGCACTTGTGTGACCTTATCAAACATCTCCAGATGGTTCAGCTGCCACCTCAGGCCACACTGCCAGGAGAGGGCTGGGGAGGGCCCTGGGCACAGACCCCTACTCCTCCTGTGGGGACACAGGTGCTGATGGGGTCCATCTCCCACAGCTGCAGTGCTGTCCCAGGACCCAGGACCCAGCACGGCCCCTGTGCTGGACCGTGGCAGTGTGGGGTGGAGGGGACATGCCATGCCACCCCACCCCCTGTGCTGGGTGTGATCCCATCTCCTGCAGGCCCCCCACGTGTCCCCACTGCCTGCCCAGGCCCTGCAGGTGCTGGGAGACACTCCTGGGCAGGCGAGGATGTAGCTGCCACATGTGGCTGTTGCCCAAGTGCCCACACAGCCGGGAATGCTGAGGGGCCACATCTCACACCGGACACAGCTCGCCAGGCCCCCACGGAGACCCCTGTGCCACCAGGGGCTGAAGGTCAACAGCACTAACTAACACTCACCCCTTATCTCCACGCATCACAAGGATGTCCCGGCGTGCCCAGTCAGCCCCGCTCTGCCCAGCTTCCCCGGAGCACTGGTAGGACTGGCAGTGCCTCGCTGCTCGCCCGCGGGGCAGGGCTGGGGCAGCAGGGCAGGGCCTGCCCCGCTTGCATGGCCTGCATGGCTGATGCTGGTTTGAAACCCTGGCACCGACAGCTCCAGGGCTGTGGCAGGTTCCAAAAGCAGCGCTGGAATGGCATGAACCTGGTTGTGCCCTAGAGAGAGGAATGCTGACAAATAAGCCAGATCTGGGTGGGGGGAGGAGGGGATTGGTCTGTGTAAGTAAATCTCCAGCATCCTTTTAGTGCAGAGGTGCCAGGGGCTTCCCTGGCTGTGCCCAGCCGGCTTAGAGGCTTTGAAAAGCGACGAATTATTGAAGCACACTCAGCTTCCAATACCTTGCTGGCCACAGCTGCACATCAAATTTCCAAGGGACTGAACTGACTGCATCAGGAACACCAGCAGGGAAAATGGTCTTGGCCTGGTTTCTTTTTCTTTGCCCCTGCTCCTTCCAGTTGTGCATTTGAGGCCAAGCTCTCCAAGGGCCCTGTTTCCATCAGGCTGCAGCACAGAGCCCAGCAGGCAACCCCGACAGCCCCTGGGCTCTGGGGTGGAAGGCTGCCCTGCTCATTCCCCCCCATGTAATGAGCCTCCGTTTCTCGACAGCCTGACGCAGGGCTGTGGGCACAGCTGGGTGGCACGGGCCTGGCCAGCAGCTGGGCAGCCCCACCGCTCGGCTGGGAGGACACGGGTGCCCCGCGGCAGCTGAGCGAGCCCCCGCGGAGGTGGGACCAGCCCCCCAGCCCCGGGCCGACCGACGCAGGCAGCGCCCAGGTAGGGATCTTGTTTTGAGGAAAAGCTTTTGCCCAGCTCCCTCCCGCTCTGATCCTCCTGGGACCACTGGCCAGGGGCAGCAGCCTGTGCCACCGGACTTGGAGCAGGTAGGGAGCAGCCGACAGCCACCACTGGCACGGCTGGAGGGGCACTGGGGGACAGCGGGGTGTGACCAACATCTCCAGTGCCTGGAGCAGCCCCTGGGCTTGGTTCACCAGCAGCTCACCACCAGAGCCGAGACCCCAGGCACTCAGCCCCAAAACCACAATGCCTGGTGCCCCCACAAGCCGACAGGTCACAGGTGCTGGGGCTCACCTTGTCCCCAGGTGTCCAAAGATTGGGGCACAGGGCTCAGGCACCTCACGGGAGGATGGGGTCACTGTATCCCAACCCCTCCTGGGCACAGGAAGGGCGATGGAGAAGTCACCTCTGGAGCTTGTGTGTGGGAAACGCCCTTTTGCAAAGCCACATGTCCCCTGTCACACCTGGGGACAGGGCGAGCCCACTCCCTCCGTGTGCCATGGGCAGGAACAGCAAGGATCTGCTTTCCCAGTGCCTGGGGGGCACAGGGGCCCTGCCCTGCTGCAGAGGGGGCAGCTGCCAGGCAGAAATACCCAGTGGGTCCCAGAGGTGAAGGGACTTGAGAGAGGGCAGGAGGAGTGGGATGGGGACAAACAGGACACCCCAACCTCCAGGCTGGGTAAGCCCCCAAGGCTATTTACCTCTCCTGCCCCATTTGAAGGGTCTGGGTATTTTGGGGACTCATCAGGAGCTATTGGGGGTCCATGTGATGTTTCCAGGCCCTGGAAACATCCACATCCAGATGTTGGACCTGATGATCACCCAGCTCCAGGCCCAGCCCTGTCCCATCAGTGTAGGGGTCTCTCAGGATCAGTCCCTAGGGTGACACAGCTCCACCCTTAGAGCACAGTCCCCAAGGAGGGAGGCCATGCTCCCCATCCTCTGTCCCCCTGCCCCATGGGCCCCATATGCAGCTGAGAGCACAAGGAAAGAGGCTGAGAAGCTCCTTGGGGTGGGAGATGCCCCAGGCAGGAGTGAGCAGGAACTGTGGATCCGCAGACAGCACTGAAGGGACGGGCAGTGTGAGGGCTCCCAGGGGACAGTCACCATTAACCTGAAGCATCATGCAGATCAGTCACCCCAACCCCAGGGGACCACACCAGGGCATCCTTAACCCCCAGGAGCCCTGAAAAAAATTCATAATCCAAAGTGGGTGGCTTGTTCAGTGCCAGCTGCTCCACGATGCTGAGCACCTCACGCCAGCCCCACCGAGCTGCCATGGAGCAGGAACACAGCCCAGGCCCTTCCCAGAGGGTGCCCTGCCAGAGGGACAGCCTGGCTCCAGCTTGCTTTCTCAAGGACATGGCGGTGTGCCCGCAGCAGTGGGGCCTGTGCATGGCCCATGCACCCCTGGAGAGCTCAGCAGGGCCTTCCTGTGCTGTATGTCCGTGTGTGCGGGGCTGGGCTGCATGGCAGAGCGGGCACTTGTGTGATGGAAACTCTGTTTGCTCCTCGAGTCTCTTCCCCGTGACCTACCCTGAGCAGAGGGAGCTCAGCAGCTCCTGCCAGAGCCCGGGAGTGGAGCTTTCCCCTTCCCCCAGTCCCCACTCCATTAGTGCTCCAGGGATGGGGGCTGCCCCAGGGAAGCCTCCTCCATGCCCCTTCCCTGTCCCCTCTGCTCTCGGCTCACGGCAGGCGAGCAGCAGAGCCAGGTGGAGCTGCTGGCTGGTGACTGGGCAGCCCCTGGGGACAATGCAGAGCTGAGTGGAGCCCAGCTCCAGGGATGGACTGGATCCCACATCCCTGCACCGCTTGGCACCACATGGACCACAGCTGGGCACAAAGAAGGACCCACGTCCTGCAGCCTGGCAGACCATCCCTGCTGCTCCCTCCTCGCCTCCATGCAGCCTCAGGGCAGGTGCATCCCCAAGTCTCCATGGAGTGTCCAGACCTGGGCATCCTCTTATGCCCACCCCTTCCACACCACCCAAAGCACCACGGGCAGAG
The DNA here is from genome assembly GCA_020086605.1 of Lanius collurio. NCBI lineage: Eukaryota > Metazoa > Chordata > Aves > Passeriformes > Laniidae > Lanius > Lanius collurio. The sequence goes on from JACBWW010000027.1 coordinate 11,462,644, forward strand.
CCGAGGCCGCGGCTGGGGGAGCAGCAGGAAGGGCAGCAGCAAAGTCCCACTGCCTGTGAGGAGCCTCTGGAGCTTCTGTGCTGGCCCTGGGTGCCCTCATGGCCCCTTGGGTGTGACACACAGGCTGTGCTCAGAGCCCCGGTGTCACCTGCTGGGAACTCGGCTGCCACCAAGGGGCTGCACTGGCCACTGTCCAGTCTGTCCTTGATCACAGAAGCTGCTCTGGGCTCACCATCCCCATCACAGAGCTCCAGACAGGCTCCTCACATCCTCCTGCAGAGAGGCACCCCAGAGGGCCCTGAACAGCACCCAAAGGACCTGTACTGCTTTTGCAGGTCCCCAAGGGTACCTGCTTGTCTTTGCAGATGTGACACTTAGGGAACACTTGTCCCACTCTCTGTCCTGCAGGAGCCAGAGCTGTGGGAGTCCCGGCAGACTCTGTGCAGGCAGAGGGGGACACGCTCCAAAGTGGGGCAGCAGATTCAGAGGGTGTCCTCCCAGGCACCTTCCTTTCCCTTGACTGCTGAACGGGAATGTGGAGCACCTTGAGAGCAGCTCTGTGTCCTGCTGCCTGGTGCAGAGCAGAGGCAGGGAAAGGAGGATTGAGGCAGCTTGGTCAGGACCATGTGCTGTTGTGATGCCACAGGGAGGCTGTTCCTGGGAGAGGGCCAGGTCCCTGTGGGGCTGGCAGTGCTGGGGCTGCACCAGCAGGAAGAGACACTGGAACTGTCTTTGTGCTGCCGTGCCCAGAGAGCCTGAGGCCAGGGGCAAATGCAGCAGCCATGGCAGAACTGAGCAGCCCCCAGCCTGTGCCCCCGAGCAGTGGCAGCAGAGCAGCTGCAGGATCCTGAGGCGTCCTCTCTGTCCTCAGCTGAGCCCAGCACCCTTCACTGCCCCACACCATCCAGTGCTGGCTGCTGGCTGGCCCTGTCCTCCTCAGCCAGGGGCTGCAGCCAGCCCTGACTGCCCTCACCAGCCCCGACTGCCCTCACCAGCCCTGACTGCCCCTCACCAGCCCTGACTGCCCCTCACCATCCCTGCTTGCCCCTCACCAGCCCTGCCTGGTCCTTCACCAGCCCTGCCTGCCCCTCACCATCCCTGCTTGCCCTCACCAGCCCTGACTGCCCTCACCATCCCTGCCTGCCCTCACCAGCCCTGCCTGCCCTCACCAGCCCTGACTGCCCTCACCAGCCCTGCCTGCCCCTCACCAGCCCTGATTGCCCTCCCCCAGCCCTGCCTGCCCCTCACCAGCTCTGCCTGGTCCTTCACCAGCCCTGCCTGGCCTTCACCAGCCTTGCCTGCCCTCACCAGCCCTGCCTGGCCCTCACCAGCCCTGCCTGGCCTTCACCAGCCCTGCCTGCCCTCACCAGCCCTGCCTGCCCCTCACCAGCCCTGCCTGGCCTTCACCAGCCCTGCCTGCCCCTCACCAGCCCTGCCTGGCCTTTACCAGCCCTGCCTGGCCCTCATCAGCCCTGCCTGGCCCTCACCAGCCCTGCCTGGCCATTCACCAGCCCCATGCTGGCCCAGACCCCACAGGCAGGAGAAGGCAGGCAGTAAGCTGCAGTCTCCAGCCAGCCCTGACACCAAGGTGATAGATACAAAAGTGATTCTCAGGGTCCCTGTCTCCTTTAGAAAGGGTCAGAGCCAGGCTTCCCAGTGACCTGTGGGATCCTTCCCATGGCAGGACTCAGCTGGAGCCAGCAGGGTCCCTCCTGGCCTCAAGGCCACCAGTATAGACAGAGGCTGGGGCAGAGGCACCACTCACATCCAGCAGGGAAAGGGTTCTCAGCTCTTGCATTTACAAGGACCTGACAGGTGACACCCACAGCCCCTGAGCTGGACAGTCGTGTCAGCAGCCAGCCCAGGAGCCATGGCCAAGCATGAAGATGGCAGGAGCAGAGTGCAAAGGGCTGGGAAGATCCACACCAGCAGCGAGTGGGGCCAGGGAGGCCTGGCCAGTGTGTGTGCCTCATGTGGAAGACTCGCTCCACTTCAGTCCCCAGCTGGATCTCACACACCTGGATCAGCCCTGGCTCTGATCCACATCTGCCAGGAATATGGGTGCTGGGTCATGGGCACACTCCAGGCAGGGGCCTGTCACCAGAGCGGCCCCAAGGGTGGTTTGGGGTCTGTTCCAGAGTGGACACACAGAGCAGGCTGGCGGGACACGGGCTGAGCCCCTGCTCCTTCCGGCAGGAGAAAGCCCTCGGCTGTGGTGTGTGGATTGAGCCTGACACAGCCTGCAGCCTGCAGAGCTGAGCCTCACCTGAAGGTGCTGCACCCCAGCAGTGTCACACACAGCCTCAGGCTGGCTCTGGCTCCCACGGGAGCCCTGCTGGGCGCAGGGATGGAATAGGCACCGCACAGCTCTGGCTCAGGGCAGCTGCAGCACAGCCCTGCATCCCCAGAGCCCTGCGAGAGCTGTGGCTGCTCAGTGCCACAGCTCCCTGGGCAGCTCCATCAGGCACAGCCAGCAGGAACGCTCTCACCAGCACAAGCTGTGCTCAGCACAAGAGCTGTTGCTGCTCCCCATGGCATCCCCAGCTGCTGCTGGAGCAGTCTGGGCTGCCCTGGCACTGGCATGGCATGGACACTGCTGCATCCTCACACCTGCCCTGGCTGCTCCTCGGCCGTGTCCTCGAGGGCAGCTGCAATCCAAGTAAGCCACAAAGGCAAGGCCTGCTCCTGGAGACTCAGGCTTCCCCATCTTTCTCCTGACCCGTCCCACACCACATGAGGCTCGTCATGGTCAGTCCTGGGCACCTTGGCTCTGCCTCAATCCCCAAAGCACAAACCCCTCACAGGATGGGCAGGCAGGGTGGTGGTTACTGTGGCTGCTCAGTGCTTCAAGCCTCCCGTGGGACCATCAGCTCACTCATCTCTAGCAAGGGAACAAGAGGCCATGTCTGCCTTAAATTAATTGTGGAGTTGTCATCTTGGTGGGGTTAGAAGTGCTTTTCATGCCCAGGGTGCTGCTCATCTCTTTTCAGAGAGGCCAGCACAAGGTCTGTGTGCCCAAGCTGCTCTAGAGGGATTTGTGAGAGCCTCACTTGGTTCTAGAAAGTAATTTCAGCCACTCAGAGTCACATTCAACTCAGAAACCTTAAAGAGCCCATGAAGGCCTGGGCTCTGACCCCCAAGCCCTGCCCCACAACAGCACTTTATGTTCAGTGACGTGGTCTGTGCATCCAGCCCTGTCCCAGTGCCCCGGTGAGACTGTCCCTCGTCCCCTGTTATGCCTGGCATCGTGCAGCTTGTCCTGGCTGTGTGAGCATGTCTCGATGGAGGTGTCCAGCGGCGGGGAATGGCTGTGATGTGCTAAAACAGAGGCCACCAAGCCAAGGGCTGCCTGGCATGAACTGGTAAGGGAGGGCTGTGAAGGAATTGTGTTGCTTATTCCCACTACACTCCAGAGGAAGGTCCAACAGTCTCCCCAGCTCCCCATGATCCTGCTGGTCCCAGGATCATGGGCATGTGCCATTCCTCACATCTGCTCACACTCCTCTTCCTCCTGCAGGTGCCTCAGGGGGAGTGGAACAACACGCTGTCCCGGGACAAGGACAGCGAGATCCCGTGCCGGCGCATGCGGAGCGGGAGCTACATCAAAGCCATGGGGGATGACGATAGCGAAGACTCAGAAACCAGCCCCAAACCATCCCCGAAAACTGCAGCTCGGAGGCAGAGTTACCTCAAGGCCACCCAACAGTCCCTGAGTGAGCAGAGCACCACACAAAGGTAATGCTGGAGCTCCTCTGGGAGTTCTGCACTGGTCCTCAGGGCCACCCTAGAGCAGTCCTTGGGGTCTGGCAGCAGCACCCCACAGAGGCCCCGTGTGGGATCAGAGCCCAGCACCTCTCTAACAGAGAGATGAGGAGACAAGCAGGATAGGAGATGATGTGGCAGAGGAGCAGAGAGAGCTCCCCATCTTAGTGATTCCCAGCAGCCCTGGCATGAGGAGCTGCTCCAGGTCTCTGTCCCCTAAGCCATGGGGAGAACACTCCTCTGATGGAGCTGTGGGGATCTCCTCTTCAAGCATCTTCTGCTCTGGGGGAAGGCAGAGATCCCAATGCCAAGATGCCACTTGGACATGGAAGCTGCTCACCTGGCATGGCTGAGGGCACTCGGCCCCCTGGGACTGTGCCTGGAGCTGCTCCGCTCCAGAGGTGTCCAGGGACCCTGTGACCAGCCAGAAAGCTGGCACACTGGGCTGGATGATATCCTGAGGAGCGGAGAGCTTTGGTGCCAGGTATTGAGGGAGGAAGACTCACAGTGGTTTGAGCCAGACAGACCAAGCCAGGAGCAGAGCAGGAGCTTTGCTGGGCCAGAGGCAGCTCCTGCAGGCCGGGCTCTGTGTGACCTGGGCAGCGATGCTGTGCAGGGTCCTCAGCAGCTGCTGCACATCCCAGGACAAGGCACCTGGGGGCTGCCAGTGCTCCAGATGCTGCAGTTCGGGTGGGTGTGAGTGGTTTGGAGGGGCAGGAAGGAGCAGGAGCCACTGGGCATGACCTGCTGAGGCTCAGTACACAGAGGGAAGTGGCATGCAGGTAGTGTGGGGACCTGTCACAGAACCTTCACATTGACATCAGGTGCTGCTTTCTGCTGGGAGATGGTGACAAAATCAGCTCTGGGGAGCCCTGGAAATGCCTGCTCTGGATCCATCCTTGTTCCGAGCCTTCACATCCACCTCAGGAGAGCAGAGTGGGGTCATGAGGTCTCTGGTGAAAAATATCACAGAGAGAGTCTGAGGCTCCTTCTGCCCTGGGCATTGTCCATCCAGAGCATGTCCATCGGGATGTAGCCTGCCCTGAGCCCTGGGCTCAGCCAGAGCCGGGACAATGCTGGGAAAGGTCTGGGGAGCAGCGGGCCTGCAGGGATGCGGCTGCAGGGGGCTCCGGGCAGGGCTCGTCCCTACAGGAGCTCTGCGGGGCAGGACCCTGCTGGGCGGAGAGGGCTCCGCAGCGAGACCCTGCCCGGGACTAGGCTGGAGCCAGAACCGAAGCCAGAACCGGGAATGGAGCCGGGGCTGGAGCCAGAATTGGAGCTGGGGAGAGAACCGGGACTAAGTCGGGATCCGGGGATAAAGTCGAGGCTGGAGCTGGGGCTGAAACCGAGGATAGAGCCGAGAATGGAGCTGGCACTGGGGCTAGAGCCAGAAATAGAGCTGGGAATGGAGCCGAGAATAAAAGCGGGGCTAAACCCTGAGCCGGGGATGGAGCCGGGGATGGAGCCGGGAATAAAAGCGGGGATAGAGCCGGAACTGGGAATAAAAGCGGGGTTGAAGCCAGAGCCGAGGATAGCGCAGGGATTGGAGACGGGATTGGAGACGGGATGGAGCCGAATGGAGCCGGATGGAGCCGGGATAGTGCCGGGATGGAGCCGGATGGAGCCTTGATGGCGCCTGGATGGAGCCGGGATAGTGCCGGGAT
>JACBWW010000027.1:11468078-11480527 GCA_020086605.1 Lanius collurio
CGGGATGGAGCCGGGACAGTGCCGGGATGGAGCCGGGACAGTGCCGGGATGGAGCCGGGATGGAGCCGGGATGGAGCCGGGATGGAGCCGGGATGGAGCCGGGATAACGCGGAGCGCGGCCGCCACCTGCTGACCGGCCCTGGCCGCCCACTGCAGCAGCCGAGGGTCCCCGGGCTGTGGCTGGGACGTTGCAGCCGCAGGGCAGCCAGAACCGGGGCAAGGCACAGAGCAAGCCACGTGCCGTCCCTCTGAGAGGTTCTCTGCCCCTCCAAGGGCTCTTGGCCGCTCTGTGACTCAGTTTCCCCGTGGGCAGGCGGGTTGAAGGCTTGTGGGTGGCATAGGGACACTGCCCAAGACAGGACGTGGCTGGCTCATGGGGTGAGCTCCCAGACAAAATCCTCAGCATGAGGGAAAGCCGGCAGTCAGCAGAGAGCCCAGGGCTAGGGGTGTCCCGTGGCCCTTGGTCCCCACGTGGCCTGGGTGTCTCTTCCATCTCCCCTGGCAGAAGGGACAGTTCCTCGCCCCCATCCCATCCCATCCCAGGATGGACACCTCAGAGGCCCTGTGGGATGCCCACACGCTGCACAGGTCATGCCCTGCCCTCAGCTCTGCTGTCCCCAGGCAGGTGACAATCAGACCTCTGTACCCATGGCCCTGGCAGATGTGGGGGAAGCGACACCATGAGTGTCTCTGTTGGGATCACAGGCAATTCCAGACGGAGAGGCCCCACAGCTGTCCTGGGCTGCTGTGGCTGACGATGTCCCCCACCGTGTGCACCCAGCCTGTAACCAGGACTCCTTCACAGAGGGTCTCATGGTGGGACAGAGCCCCAGGGGAGCCCCATCCTTCCCATCCCTCCCAGCCCCGTGTGCCTGGTCTCATCTGAGGGCTGGGTCAGGTTCAGTGAGAGTCCTGCTCTCCTCCTGTGCAGAGCCTGCTGCTTGCCCCAGGATCTAGTGGCAGAGTTTCTCCCGGCAAAGCTGCACTGTAAATACTGATCCCCTGCTTGTGCAGTGTTGTCCTTCCAGCTAGGTTCCCACTGGACTTCTTCCAGATAATCTCCTGGGTTCCTCTATACAACTGTAAATACATGTACCTTGCAGTTGTTCCCAGTTGCAAAGTCCACAAAATGTAAATTAAAAGTCATTTCTCACCCTGCCTCTCTCTGCTTTTGCAGCAATCCAGGCAGTGCTGTGACTGGAGGCCAGCACAGGTCCCACTTGCTCCCTGGGGCTCAGCTGGACTAACTTGGCACCTGCAGTGCATTCCTGGGGGCAGCAGAACCTGAAATCTTGTCCCCTCTCCTCCCACTGCACCCCACAGCCCTGTCCCTGTGTGCCACACCCGAGCCAGGGGCCCGCAGGGTGGGGAAGCGCTGCCTTCTCCAGGAGCCCAGCAGTGGACGGGGTGCCCAGCATCGACTCTGTGCTGCCTGTGCCTGTGCCTGGCAGAGGGGCCGGGGGCAGGGGGGTCTGGCTGTGGGCAGGGGTGGTCTGGCCGTGGGCAGAGGTGGTCTGGACGTGGGCAGGGGTGGTGTGGCTGTGGGCAGGGGTGGTCTGGCTCTGCTCCAGCACTGCCCCAGCACTGCCCCTGCCATGGGGACACCCTCACTCTCTCTCTCTGCTGGCAGGAGCCTGGACCGCCTGGACTCTGTCGAGATCCTCCTACCTCCGAAGTTCCCAACCTGGGAGGAAGAATACAACCAGATCTCTGACAGTGTCAACGAGTCCAGCTGCATCAACCAGGTGAGGTGCTGAAGTGCTGACCCACTGTGCTGGCACGGCCAGCGAGGGAGGAGGCCAGCTCAGGGGAGAAGGAGCATCTTCTTCCCTCTTCAAAACCAGGCACTGGCTGTGCTCCAGGAACTGCACAGGCTGTTCCCTGGCAGCTCTACCAAAGTGTCATGGCCAGCTCTTTAATCAGGATTCCTCCTTCCTGCAGCTTTGCCTCCTCTCTCACACTGCTGGTGCAGCCAAAATCCCTCTGCCACAGGTATGATAGCCCAGAGGGGGCCCCACAGTGCTGGGGGAAGCTCAGGGCTGCTCTGGGTGCAGGGTCTCACTGTGTCATCCCCCAGAACCATCTGCAAGGCTGTTCAACCTTGCTGCAAGCCCCTCATGCCCACTGGGTGGGTCCAGAGCCAGGGCCAACCTCTCCTGGTTGTGTCCAGCCTGGGACCCTGCAGAGTCACCAGCGACAGTCACCCTGCTCAGTCAGGACCTCACCCCTCGTGCAGCAGACTGGACCCAGGCACAAGGTGCCCGTAGTTCGGGAGGTTGTCCTGCCAGCTAGCTGGGGATGTCTCTCTTGGATATTCCTGGGCCCCATGGCAAAGCCAAGAGAGGCACTGGCAGAGGGTGGCAAACACATTGCCACAGGGTGGGCTCATGCCCCGACCAACATTTGGGATGTAGTCCATGCAAAATGGGTCTAACTCCCCACGCTGTGGTCGTGGGATTGCTCTGGAGCTCCTCAGGGCTGGGATTGCTCTGGAGCTGCCTCACAAGTCAGGAGATAACTGGTGCAGGGATGAGCCTTTGCAGAGGTCCCATGTGCTCGTCTCAGCCCTTCCACTGCAGGGCAGCAATGGCTCCACAGCCTTGCCCAGCGAGCCTGGTCACCCTGGGCCTCTGTCCCCCTGTCCCTGTGTGTCTGCATGGGGACATGTGCCCACACAGCTGCTCTGTGTGTGCAGGGGGCACAGCAGCGGGGTGGGCATCAGGAGCCCCAGGGTGGGGGGAGGGGGGGAAGGGCCCCTCTGCCCATGTTCCCATCCAGGTGTGGGGGGCTCTGAGCCCCTTGGCTGGAGTCTCCTGCTGTCCCAGAGCGGTCAGAGCCCTGGGAGGGGAGCCTGGGGGGAGCAGGGGCACTGCTGGGCGTTGCTGTTCCCTGTGGTCAGTCCTGTCCCTCGTGCAGCAGCAGCAGCAACGTGCTGGGTGTGTCAGTGCACAGCGGGGTCAGGACCGCCGTGGCCTTGTCCTTTGCGTGTCAGTCCGTGCTGAAGCCAGGTCTCTGCAGGAGGCTGGGTCTGTGCTCTATCCATGTCTAGAGCTGCTTCCAGGAGCTGAGTGCAGCACCCCCATGGAGACATCAGGAGGGACTTGGAGCTGAAGGGTCTGAGCAGCCCATGATGCGCCAGGAGCTGCCCAGGCAGCCAGCCCAGAGCCAGACTGGTAGCACTGGGATGCTGGGAGCACACCGACTGCCACAGCACCCGCTCACATGTGGGGCTGCTGCCATCATGTGCACTCTGCCACTGTCCCCTGAAAACCAGAGAGTTCAGCTGGCAGCTGGTTGGGATTGAGAGACCTCCCACAAACTGCACATCTGTTGATCCAGGATGGAGCTGGTTCATCTTCCAGTGCCTGCTGGTCTCATCCATCTCAGTGCCAGAAGTAGCTGCTGCCCTGCCCTCACTTTTGTGTTACCTCCAACACCTTCCTTGTGTGTCCAGCCAGACCCCAGTGTCTTCCCACATGGAAGCACCCCAATTCTGGCAGACAAGTCCTCTCTGCTTGGTTTTGTCCCCACCCAGCTCCACCTTGCAGCCCGCTGGCAGTCTGGGGATCAGCAGGTGTGTGTGCCAGCACCCCCTGTCACACCAAGGGGGACAGAGCTGCTGACCCCAACACTGCCAAGCCCCACTGTGAGCTGTGCCCTGAGCAAGAGGGCCAAGCCCATCCCCAGAGCCAAGCCTCTTCCCTCAGGTACACTTTGAACTTCCCAAGAGGGCTCATCCTGGGCAGGTGGTGCCAGGCAGAGCCCCGAGGGTGATGAGGAGGTGGCTGTGGTCCCACAGCAGTGCAGTGTCTGTCGGGGTCTGTCCATGTGCCGAGTGTGTGCCGTGGCTTTGCTCTGCTGGGGAGGCAGAACAGCTTCTGTGTGGCTTCTTCTGGCATGGGGACACAGCAGCGAGGTGGCCAGCCCAGCCCTGCAGACTGAAGGACAGTTGGCCCACGTGGAGCACTCGGACTGCCCACGCCCCTGGCTCTGTGGGCTGTGAGGTGCTGGCCGGTGCTGGGGGCTACCCAGAGGTGCTCCATGGGAGCCACGGCTGCCTTGTCCAGCTGTCCCTGTGTGCCAAGGCGTGTCCCAGTACGGTGTGTTCCCAGTGTCCCCTGTGGGTATACGTGGATCTATGGTGCACACAGCAGGACGAACGCTCAGCGGCTTCTCCCGTGGTTGAGGTGTCCTGTGGAGCTTTGCCGTGTCCGTGCCACTGTCTGGGGGGCCTGTGTGGCCTCGCTTGGCATCTTACAAGCTCTGCAGTTTGTACTGAAGTGTCAGCAGTGGTGGCCCCAGAGGACGGGTGCCCCGCTGCCCTTGTGCTCAGTCCCTGTGCAGTGACTGTCTGTGTGAGGGGCTCCCCTGTTCTTGGCCTTTAACCTTCTCCAACTCTTTCTTCCAGATCTTTGGACCCCCCTCACTTGTCCCTCAGATATTTACCCATGGAGAGCAGGTATTGTCCCGCTGGCATTTCTCTCATCCTTCCTCACGGAGCTTTCTGGGGCCAGCCTGGACACCCACAGCAGGGTGTGAGGCAAGCTCTGGGGTCAGCCCATGCCCAGGCCAGCAGCAGAAGAATGAAAAGAGGAGAAGGAGACAGCACTCCTGACCTAGGCACTGCAGGGCAGCTGGAGAGCTTGAGTCCTGTGCCCAGCAGGGGCTTAGGGACCATCAGTTTTAGGGGAAAAGCAGATCAACTTCTTGAGCCAAACCTCATGGGCTCAAATGACAGTGCTGGGCAGAAGCAATGTCCTTGAGTGCCAGGAGAAAGAAAGGGCCAGGAGAGATGGATGTGGGCAACAGGGCCAGTCTCAGCATCTCACCTGTATTTCAGAACAGTCTGCTCTGCGCTGGGTCTGGTTTGACCTGGCTGAGCCTCTCCCAAGACCAAGCTTGCCCAGCGGCTGCCACGGGGGAGCAAGGCAGGGCTGTGGACAGGGGGCAGGGAAGTGGGGGCAGTGGCAGAGCTGCCCCTGCCCTGCTCACCCCTGGCCACAGACGAGCCCTCTCCTGGCCCTCACCAAGGCTGGGGGCTGGGATGGATTCCAAGACCCAGCCTAGGCAAGTGTGGGGGCTGTCCCCCAGCCCACAGCTCTCCCCTGCTGTCTCCCAGTGTTGCCCCCAAGGAGCAAGCCTGCCCTGGTGGGTCTCACACCTGAGGCTGGGTGTCCCAGCTGTGCTGGGACAGGGGCCCTGGCAGAGGCTGGACGGGGATTTTGGCCACACGAGCTCTCACCAGCAGCACCGGGGGTGTTTCACAGGCACTACGCCGGTGTCTCGCCTCCAAGGAGGGCCCCTCTTCCCTCTCTCAGCAGAGATCCCCGGGCACCCTGTGCCCCAGCAGCACTGACCGCTGACCGCTGACCACTGACCACTGACCACTGCACCTCCCGTGCCGCTGCCGTGAGCGGGAGCACGCAGGAGTGGCCGGAGGGCGAGGAGCAGGAGGGAAGGGCAGGGCGGCCGCCGGCGGGGGCTGACTGGGGCTGCCGCTGTCCCCCTGCAGGCACCCGAGCCGGAGCTGGGGGACCAGTACGAGCCCGTCTGCGACTCCACCTACAGCGAGGCCGAGTCGGCGGCTGCGGAGGTGCTGGACCTGCCTCTGCCCAGCTACTTCCGATCCCGGAGCCACAGCTACCTCCGAGCCATCCAGGCGGGCTGCTCCCAGGAAGACGACACGGGCTCCGTCCGCTCCATCTCCCCGCCGCCCACGGGCAGCCTCAGCGGCAGCAGGACCCTGCCCACCAACAGCAGTGAGTGCCGCGGCGTGGGGGCACGGGGGACACTGCTGGCACTGCCCGGGGGCTGTCGAGCATGCGGGGCGCTGGGCTCTGGTACCTGCATCCCCAGCCGTGGTTGTCCGTGACTTTTGGGGGATCGTGGGGGCTTGCTCTGTGCCCCAGAGGATGGGCAGCAGCTGGTGTGGGTGCTGGAATGGCAGACGGGCTCTGGGCGCTGCAGCAAAGGAGGTGTGACCAGCAGGTCAAGGGAGCAAATTCCCCCTGCTCTGCTCTGCTCTCGTGAGACCCCTCCTGCAGGGCTGCCTCCAGCTCTGGGGCCCTCAACACAAGAGAGACATGGAGCTGCTGGAGCAAGTCCAGAGGATGCCATGGAGATGCTCCAAGGGCTGGAGGTCCCCTTCTCTGGAGACAGGCTGAGAGAGGTGGGAATGTTCAGCCTGGAAAAGAGAAGGCTCCAGGAAGATCTTAGAGGTTAGTGAGGTGCTTGCACAGCATGCCCAGAGAAGCTGTGGCTGCCCCATCCCTGGAAGTGTCCAAGGCCAGGTTGGATGGGGCTTGGAGCAGCCTGGGACAGTGGAAAGTGTCCCTGCCATGGCAGGGGTGGGACTGGATGGGCTTTAAGGTCCTTCCAACCCAAACCATTCTGTGACTCTGTGATGACTTATAGAGAGGCCCCAGCATCGCTGGCTGTGGGGTACAAACAGGTCTTGCACTGAGTTTCAAGGCACTAACAAGCCTTCCCAAGCCCCAGAGCCCAGCATCCCTGAGCTGAGCCATGGCAGCATTTCCATGATGCTCCAAGTCACTTGAACTGCATCACTGGCATCATTTTCTCCAAGGCAGCCTGTGCCCTTCCCGGCTCTGGCCAGCCCCAGGTGAGGATCTGGTGTAACACAGGGTGTGAGGAGCTGAGAGGTGCCATCCCGGGGATAATTTTGAGAACTGGTTAGAAAAGGTGATACCTTGGTGTTCCTGGACATGGTGGTGCCTGTACATGGAGCAAGGCAGATGCCAGAGCAGGCAGGAGGAACCCAGCACCTCCCCAGAGCTGTGTCCTGTCCCCATGGGGAAGCCAGGGTCAGGCCCAGCAGGATGGTGCCTCTCAGCACCAGCTCTGGCACCAAGGGGGGTTCAGAGCAGCCTCAGCTCATCTGCTGTGGGCAAAGCTGTCAGAGCACCAGGGTGGGCTGTCAGTGGGAGACAGGCACATCCCAGCTCTGGGCAGAGTGGGCAGTGGGGAGGGGGCCTTCCCACCTGGCTGCAGGCCTTCCCCCCGAGATATGGGCATGGCCTGACATCTCCCTGCAGCAGTCTGAGCTGCAGAGCCATCCCAGTCAAGGTCCACAGGATGAGGCAGGAGCTGGAAGAGATCCCATAGGAGGGATGGGCTGTTTGCTCAGCCCTGTCCCTCCTTCCTGCCACCCTCTCCACTCTGCTTCTGTCCCACACTCTTCCCACCTGGCTGCCCCTGTCCACAGCCCTCTCCTTGCTGGCTCAGAACTGCTGAGCTCGGTGCTGCCACAGTTCCAGGCTGGCACCAGCAGCAGCAGCAGGCACAGCACAGAGGGGGCTTCCAAAATGCCTGGGTGCCACCTCTCTCTGACATGACCCAGCACAGTTCTGCTGGCTCTCAGAGCATCCCCCAGCCCTCCACATTGGCTGCTGGGGCTTGGGGAGGGAAAGGGTTTTGGCAGAGATTTGGGGAGCAAGAGGAGCATCTGTGATTGTGCATGCACAGGATGTGGGAGGCAGGAGACACATGTGGACAGCACTCACACCTCTAATCAGCCATCTGGGCTCAGTTCCCCCACAAATCATGGAATTATTTTGGTTGGACAAGCCCTCTGGGATCACTGAGTTCAACTGCTAATGCAGCATTGCTGAGGCCACCACTAACCCATGCCCCAAGTGCCACATCCACAAGTTTTTTGAACACTTCCCAGGGATGGTGACTCCACCACTGTCCTGGGCAGCTGTGCCAGTGCCTGACCACCCTTTCCATGAAGAGGTTTTCCCTAATATCCAATCTAAACCTCCCCTGGTGCAACTTGAGGCCCTTTCCTCTCATCCTGCCACTTGTTATCTGTGAACAGAGCCTGACCCCACCTGGCTGCCCCTTCCTGCCCAGGAGTTGTAGACAGTGAGGTTCCTCCTGAGCTCCTTTTCTCCAGGCTGAGCCCCTCAGCTCCCTCAGCTGCTCCTGGTGCTCCAGCCCCTTCCCCAGCTCCATTTCCTTCCCTGGACACACTCCAGCCCCTCAAGATCTTTCTTGTCACAAGGGGCCCAGAAATGGACACAGCACTTGAGGTGCCTCAGCCATGCCCGGCACAGGGGACAGTCACTGCCCTGGTCCTGCTGCCACACCGTGGCTGGTACAGGCCAGGTGCCCTTGGCCTCTTGTCCACCTGTGCATGTTCAGCTGCTGTCAGCCAGCACCCCCAGGGCCTTTTCTGTGCATTGCTGAGGCTCTGAGTGGCTGGTGAGAAGGGCCTCCCAAGCAGCAGGTGGCAGCTTGGTGGCATCAGCCTGGACCAACAGGGAGAGGTAGGTGCACTATCACCTGCAGGTGTGATGGTCACTGATGGCCTCTGCTCCACACAGAGCTCTGGGGTGACCCAATTAAGAGCCCTCACCCAAACACATCCCAGGGACGCCTTTCTTCCTCCAGCATCCGTGCACCAGCCCAGAGGAATGGGGAGCACCACGCTTTTGTCTCTGTAGGGACACATCCTAGAGAGGCACCAGCAGCAGCAGTGCTGGGGCCAGCACAGGCTTCTTGTTCCTTGAGGGCCATGTGGGGGTTGGATGCTAAAGCAGAGGGATTCAGGCACTGTCATGGGGCAGGAGGAGGGGCAGCGAGCTCCATACCAGCTGTGTGGGGAGCACGGGGGAGGGCCCTGACAGCTGTCACACCCCTGCCACGCCAGTTCCTCCCACTGATGCCTGTGTCACCAGCACATTACAAGGCAATTAGCTCCCATTTGACAGCCAGCGAGACAGATGATGAGCTGCCCTCGATCAGCCTTAAACAAAGCTTTGTGCCTTGCACAGCCGGAGACTCAAAAGCCCCAGTGGAACCTATTCCTCTAATTGCCAGGCGTGCGGTGACAGCCGCGCCGGCTCCCAAGCACCACAAAGGGCTCCCCAGCCCCAGCTCCTGCTTATTACAGGCAGCTCTGGGAATTGCTTGTTTAATAGACTGCTTGCGATGCAGAGCGGAATATTTGATGTCCAGGGGAAACAGGAAGGCAGAGGTGAGCAAGCAAAACAGCAGGAAAGCTCACACCAAGCCAGTTCTGCCCAAGCCCTTCCTAGTCCTCCTTGTGCCATCTGGTAACACCACCCTTGCCCTGGGACTCAGCAGCCTGCTCCCAAAAAGCTCAGGTGTCCAGCTCCTTATCCTGTGTCCAGATTTCATGCAGGGAGGCCAGGTCTGCACACACCTTGTGCCCATCCATATACCAGATTTTGCCAAGCCCAGGCTGGGCAGGAGAGCACCACCTGGGAGAGGTGCTCCCAAAGGTCAGGACAGAACAGCTGCCCTCTGCCTCCCACCTGCCTCCTGTCTTCTTTGTATTGCTTTTGTTTCCCTGTTTATAACTAAATTAGAGAGCTGGCTTTTAGGCCCATGGCTGTGCTGGGGACCCTGCCCTGCCCCAGGAGAAGGCAGGTGCCAGCCCGGTCCCCTGGCACTGATGCTCTTGCGGGGCAGCAGGACTGTGCTTAGGAGGATGGACAAAGTGCCTGCACCCTCATTGTGCTGGCCCAATCCCCAGGGGCTGGCTCACTGTGGGACATTTCCACAGCTTCTGGGAAAGTCATGTATCTTCCTTCTCCAGGCGGTTTCTGTTGCACTCCTCTCAGCTGCCATGGCCTTCTCTGCTGTGTGAGGAAGCAGCAGCGATGGGAAGGCACAGGGAGCTCACACCAGGCCAGGAGGCATTGCTCAGCCAGGGGGGAAGCACTACTGCAGCCCCTCACTAATCCCATCGGCCTGAGCTGACCCCACACGGCCTTTGGGAGGGACTGTTATCATTCCCTTCAGATTTTCTCCTTCTTTTTGACCTAGATTTCACGTTCCAGAAATAGCTTTCTCTGACATACGAGCAGGAAAGGGATTAGAGGGAGAGTGTGTATGTGTATGTGTGTGCCAGGGAAAGACTTCTGTTGCACACTCCATCAGTGTTTGCAGAGGAAAAAAGGGCACACATGTTCTGTGATGTATTCATGTGTCTGTGGGACAAAAAAATTCATGACAGCTGTTTTTGTCCACATTTGCCAGTACATTTTTCACCTCTGATCTTTTCCTTGTTATTATGGAAACTCCACCACTGCCCTGTGCCCAGCCAGCGCTCCCTTTTCCCCTGGAAGCTGTGCCACGGGTACAGCCCTGCTCTCAGCTCCACCCCCAAACCCAAACCATCTCTGTCTTTATGTGCCTGCTGCTCTTTGCTGCCAGATCTCAGCGCTCCCACGGGCAGCACCCGGGCTGTGAGCTCGCTGCCTGCTGCAGGCACATGTCTGGCACCCAAAAGCAGCTGCAATGGGTTTGAGCCCACAGAAATGCCTCTCGCCCGGGTCCCTGGGGAGGGGGGAGCTGCAGCCACACTGTGTGATGCTGTGCTGGCACAAACAGACACAGGGGAGGTGAGCACGGCTCCAAGGTCCTGGCCAAGCCTGCCTGCTCCCAGCAGGGACCATCTACAAAGGAGTAGAAACAAAGGCAGCTGCCAGCATTTCCCTTTGCTGACATGGTCAGAAAGACAAGTCCTTGTTGCTTGCTTTTATCAGTTTTGATAGCAGGAAAGGGAGTCGGTGCTGTCCTCATGGGAGAGGAGAAGCCAAAGCACCAAGGGGTGCCTCAGCTCACTCAGAGCCTCTGGGAGGGCAGCACCAGGAGTCCGTGCACGGTGCTGTGCTCTGCCCATGAGGAGAGCTGGCTGCAGGGCAATGTGCCAGGTACACAGACACCTGAGATCTCTCCACATGCTGGCAATCCTTGTGACCCAGGTGAGCACAGAGCTGCCCTGACATCAGGCAGTCGCGGGTGCCCCTTTGTGTCCCCGCTGTCGGTGATGCTCAGCCCCTGTGCGGCTCCCCATGGCCGCAGGGCTCGTGCCATCGCTGGGGCAGCCCAGCAGCAACCAGAGATAGGCTAAGCTGAGACAGACACACACATGTGCCAGGACAGCAGGGCTGGGTGGGGTTGATCGAGGCTCTGCAAACAGCCTGGAGCATTTTCAGGATGTCTGGCAGTGCAGGCAAATGAGGGTTTCTTTGTGTATGTCTTGGTTTGGGTTGCTTTTCTTCTCCTTCACGTTCTCCCATTATTTTTTCCATCTACTGAGCTATGACCTGAGTATTTCTGAGGGTTCAGGAATAGATTGGCAATTCAGAGCTACCTGGGAGACCCTGAACTGAAAACAAGTTTCCATTTTTCCTTGGTAGGCAGCGGAGTGGGGAGGCCCTAGGCTGAGGGTCCCAAGGCTCAGGGCTGACTCTGTTACCAAATCCTCCTTCGGCCTTATTGTGCTGCTGCTTCCAAGAGCAGAAGCAGCAAATCCGCAGCGATTCGGTCGCTGAATGCCGAGGGCGGCGGCGGTGGCTCAGCCCTGCCTGCGGAGCCGGCAGCCCTCGAGCTCTGTGCGCTGTTTCCCACGGCGCTTTGATCGCTCCTTGCTGCAGACCAGCCCTCCTCCGAGTGCTGGGAGCCCAGCGAGCCATCAATAAATCACAGCATCAAGGAGTGATGAGAGCAGCGAGGGGCCGGGGCAGCACGCGTGCTGCTGGCAGGAGCCGGGCACCACCAGTGCCCACACCACCCTGGGCTGGCGGGCACCCTCTGCCCCTCTCGGCCGGCCGCCACACACAGAGTGGCTCTGGCCTCGCAGAGCTGTTCCCAGCCCTGGTCCAGAGGAGCCTTGTGCTCAGCTGCGTGTGTCGGCGCAGGATCTCAGGGAGAGAGCTGGATGCTCCTCAGCACCCAGCGTGGCTGTGCCCAGGGTGCAGACCCAGCAGGTTCTTTCCGCAGCCCGCTCGCTGTGCCAGCCCTGCTCCCCTCCGCACCTCCTCTTCCATCAGCCCTGCTCCGGCAGCCCCAGGGGAAGCACAAAGCACAGCCCCAACACAGCGCCCGCACCCGCTGAGGCTCCGCTCCCTCTCCCCGTGCCCAGCGGGGCAGAACTCCACCCGCAAATTGGGACCAGGGGAAAACATCCACATGGGAAACCTCCTCGTCCCACTTGTTTCTTTCCCGTGTATTTCCCTCTGCACCGGAGGGTTCCTCTCTGCGATGTTGCAGGAGGTGCGTGTCGGCAGCGCTGCGCCCCTGCACCCGGCGCCCACGGGGGTCCCACCGCGCCCGCTCCGGAGCGGGAGGGATGCGGGAGGGATGTTTCAGCCAAAACGCACGTTTGCGCGTGGGTGGGACCGCGGCCGCGCTGGGGAAGATGTCACCGCGGCTGCCGCGACCAGGAGACAAAGCTCCCGCGTGGGGTGGGAGCGGCGCCCGCTTTGTTCAGCAGCGCTCGGCTCCCCCCGCGGCAGCGGCGGGGCGGCAGTGGCGGCCGCCGCCCGTGTCCCCTCTCGGCAGTGCCGGTCGTCCCGAGGGTCCCGGCCGAGCCGAGCGCGGCCACCGCGTGTCCGGCGGGGCGGGGGGACCCGCGCGGCCGTGGGAGCGCGGCGGGGCGGGGCTCACATGGT
>JACBWW010000027.1:11485527-11528582 GCA_020086605.1 Lanius collurio
CCTCTGCGGGGCTGCCGCGGTGCGCAGGGCCCGGGGAGCAGCGCAGCCCCCGGGGCAGAGCGGGGCCGGGGAGCGGCCGGGGCCGGGCCGTGCTGGGAGAGCTCCGAGTCGCGCTCCGAGAGCGCCCGGGGCTCTGTCGGTGTGCAGGGACACCGGAGCAGCGCGGGGGGCTCAGCCTGGAGAGGAGGAGGCTCAGGGGGCACCTTGTGGCTCTGCACTGCTCCCTGAAGAGGAGGGGGCTCAGGGGTGTCGGACTCTGCTCCCAGGGAACAGGGACAGGAGAAGAGGGCACAGTCTTCATCTGCCCCAGGGGAAGTTTGAGTTGGACATTAGGAGGAATTTCTTCACAGTAAGGGTGGTCAGGCACTGGAATGGGCTGCCCAGGGCAGTGGTGGAGTCATCTGGAGGTGTTGAAAGAAAGACTGGACATGGCAGTCAGCCGTGGACAAGGTGGTGTTCAGTCACAGGTTGAACTCAGTCTCAGATGTCTTTTCCAGCCTGATTGATTCATTGATAATGGTGTGCTGTCCAAAGGGAATGGAAGCACTGCCTGTCCTTTCCCCCATCCAGGCTGTGCTCAGTCCCCGAGATAGCAATGCCCAGCTGGCACCATCCTGCAGTGCCCAGCACCCATAGGTTGGATCCCCTGAGCTCGCTGTGGCACAGCAAAGCAGAGTCCAGGCTAACGAGACTGCTCTGAATGGAACAGAACCAGGCCAGCCATCGCTGCTGGTGGCAGCAGTAACTTTGAAGCACTGTCTGCTTTCTCCTGGCAGTGCTATTTGTGCACTTACCTTTGATTTATATTTTTTTTCAACGGCTCTGAATATCTTGGGTGTTGGGGGAGGCAGCTCTAAAAATAACTTTAGAGGCTGGTTATTTCCAAAGCCGTTATTTCTGCCTCTGCCTGTTTCTTTCCCTTCTGTAGCTAATGGCTTTTTCTACTGCTGCAAGGCCTGGTTCACACAGAAAATCATGTTTTCTGCTCTGTGCTAGTTCTTGCTTTGTTAGCAAACATGCTCTGGGTGTGGGTGATGGTGTGTGTGCAGGCAGCAGGTGCATGTGATTGCAGTTCTGGGTGAAGGAGCTGGTGGAGCAGGAACACTGAGGCCAGAATGTACTAAAAAATGAACACAAGCCTTTTGAAGGGTCAGTCTCCCCCATTTGGAAGGTGGAGCCCCACGAGTGCAGCTCTGCAGAAGCTGTGTGCAGGTGTCTGCTCTTTGAACCAGCTGCGCTCAAAGGTGACCGTGGCTTGAGGAAGTCCCCTTGTTGCATTCCTCAGGTGTGTGCCAGAGGCTGGCTCGTTTTTAATGGTGAATCCCAGCAGGAACCCCAGCCACTGTTAGTGCCTTTCCTTAAGTTCTGCTGCTGTGTGTGAAATAACCTCACCTGACACGTGCAGGGGCTGCTACGAGGGTTGTGTACAGACTCTCATTTGCATGGGTTATGACTGCAAAATGCTTCTGCTGCACTTGTTGAGGGTACCTGTTAAATCTAATTTATCCTAATACTTATGGTGTGATGCTTTCCAGCACCTTTTTTTTTCCCTAAGGTGACTCAGTTTTAGGCAGCTGTGTCTCTTACCACAGGGCAGCTGCCAAGCAGATTGCTGCCCTGCCTCCACATGCCATGTACTGGGACCTGTGTGCCCTGCCTCCCCTGCCAGCAGTGAATGCCTCACTTTCCCATGGAATTGCAGGAGAGGAGCACAACAGGGCTGCTCCCAGGAGCTGTGGGAAGCAGTGTTCCCTGTGGAGGTTTAACCTGCAGTGTGTGCAGAGTGCTCCAGTGGTGGCTGTGTTGGGTGCTGCTCTCCTCGCTCCAGGTGCTCTGACTTTGTGCTGTGCTTCACACCTTCAAGCTCCCTTTCTTGGGAGGTTTATGCTCAGCTTGTTCCTGGCCTGCTGCAGCTTTTAGGCTTGATTGAGGAAAAGAAAAATATGATGAGTGTGCAGCATGTCACTGGTGTTTAATGGGCTGAATGTATGGCCAAAGTGGAGGTGCCTCAGGCTGAGAGCCTGCCTGTGGAGCACTCCAGCAGCTGCTCTCCCTGGGGAATTCCTAGAGCTGTGTGTTGCTTCTGGCCACTCTGGAGCAATAGGGAGCTGCCTCATCTCTGGGACTGCAGCAAGTGCTTCCTGATGAGCCTGCACCATAGGCTGGGGAGTGCAGACCAGCTGGAGTCAGAGCTGGCACTGTCACAGCGTAACTGGCACTAGCTGAGAGTGCTCCTGTGTGTCTCTCATTTGGAGGTCAAAACCGAAACAATGTAGATAATTAGAGGGTCCAGATCTTGTTTGTATCATCCATTCCAAGCCCCCAGTGTGCTTCATCCCTGAAGGTGGAGCCTTAGCTGGTGTGAGTCACTGTGGATTGGTGGCCTGGGGTTGGTTTCTTTTGTGTGTGCCCCCGCACATGTGTGTGTGCTAATTGTGGCAGGCTGAAAGGCACCTCAGCTTGGGGGCTCTGCTTGGGCTGAAGGGCTGAGCAGCCTCCCAAGCATGTGAGCAGGCTCCAGTGGAGAGGAGAACTTGACATGAGGGGAGATGAAAAGTGATCTCTCTGATCCAGGCTGTGCTCAGCGTTCTGTGGAGCTGGGAATGCAGCTAGTGATATCATGGGATTTCCAATCTAGAAGGAATTACATATATATATGTGTATGGTTTAGGGTTCACCTAGCAAGCTAAAAGCAAGGGTTTTATTGTTACAACGATGTCTTTTATAACGGCTTCTCTTATTTCTGCTAATTACTATGGTTCCAGCCACAAAAGAGCTTTCTTGTTCTAATTGGCCTCCTCCTGTTTCAATTCAGTTGTGTTGCTGTGTCACCATGGAGACAGTCGTGATGTCACGAGATGTGGCATCACTGAAATGTGGCTGGGAGGCAGTTGCTCATGTTCCCCCTCACCCTATCCACCAGGATTTGAAATGAGCCTGAATTACAGCCGTGATTTTAAGGCTGTTGCCGGAGTGGTGGTGGCAGGAAAGGTCTCATATACCCTCCTTCTCAAAACTGTCTCCATCTCCTTGTGTGTTGCTGAGCTCACTTAAATGAAGTGATGTCCAGCAGTTGCTGTGCTGCTGCACTTGGGCCCTGTTGGCAACTGTTTGTGGTGCTAAAAACCCAAGCACCCACTGGGTCACATTCTGGGCACAGCGCTGGGCTTGGTGCTGCTGGGCTGGGGGACAGGTACACTGAGCTTTGCCAGACCTGACATCAGTCAGAAAAGCTGATGTTTCACCAGGGTGTGACTTGGAAGAGCTTTTTGGGAGTCTGTTGCCTTTCCAGCACTTCTAAGAATGCTGTTTCATTTGTGGAAAGCAGCCCGTGGGGTGAGCTGGGTGATGGCACCAGGAGAGCCAGTGTGGTCTGTGTGAGCTCAGCAGAGGTGGGGATGTAGCAGAGAACTGGGCTTAGTTCATGGCTTAGTTCTACCCTTTGCCAAAACAATGGGGACTTCCTATTTCCTGAAATACCATGGTTTGTCACTAGAACACTGTGATGATGTATTCTGTACTGTCTTTGCTGTGCATTTGTCTTCAGCTTTATCTTTTTTTAATTTTTTCATAAGGAGTCTAGTTGGGAGCATGGCACAGTGTACTCAGTCCTCTGCCTTGAGCTGTACTAGCCTACTCAAATATTAACTAACTTCCTCCTGATTAATGGGAGGCAGGGTGGTGTCAGGGCCTGGCCTGGCAAGCAGGGAGCTGATGCTTCCCAGTTATTGCTTGGTTTTGACAGGGGGCTCTGTCATAGCCATCACAGAAGCTTGTGCCTGTGACTGTTGTGTTAGCAGTGTTTGATACTAGGACATGGACAGGGTTTGCCCTGTTTGGGGGGTGTCTCTGGGTGAGATTGAGGTGCTCTCCTGGTGCTGTGTGCTGGTCCCACTGCTCAGCAGGGCCCCCGTGCTGGCACCTGCACATTTTGGCTGGGGCTGCTCCAAGTTACCATCTCAGAGTTGACACTTCCTTGGCAAGTACATCAACTGCCTTGAGCTTTGCTTGCTTTAAGCAGCCTTGTATTCAGGCAAAAACTTCATGTAATGTGGAAGCTGAAACAAGTTGACTTTTTCAGTGTGAGAGAAATTTTTGGCTGTTTTCCTGGAAAGATCAAAACTGTTTTCTAGCAATTCTACTGATGGACTCATCTTTTCCTTTTTTTTTTCTAATTTTTCTTCTGAATTGCTGGGTCTTCAGGATGAAAGGCTACAACAGCTCATAGCATGAAGACAGAGATTTTTTTAACCTTTTCTGTTCCTTGAAACATTTGATACAAGTCCTGTTTAGGGGGAAAATGTGACTGAAAGGCCAGTTGCTTTCGAATCATGTTAATTTATAGTGCTGCTGGTTTTAAAGTAGCTGCTGTCTGGCTAAAGATGCTAAAATCTGCTTTTTAACCAGCATTACTTGAAAAAACAGATGGTAGGAGGCATTTTCATTCTCTCCTGACACTGGTCACATCTGTCCTGGTGGCTGCAAGGCCATTCCAAGGCTACTTGACTGACTTCCAGCACTCTGGTTACTGTACAGGAGAAAATAACTGCATGGGGGTCTGAGGCTGGCACTGTTCATGGCTGCAGTGGGCAGAGGCTGTTCAGGAAAGGACATAAAAGCTCCCCTACAAACTGTGTGTGGTTTGTAGGTTTAGCTCTGCTGTAGCATGTTTTCCATTTTCAGTGTGTGTAGATCTGTGGGAAGGGTGAGATAAGTTTCCCTTAATGCAGCAAAACAACTAATTCCCAAGTATTTGGAGATTTCCATTAAAGGCTATGAATAGGTTGCTTCCTGGAAGGAAACTAGTCCTGTCCTTACTCATGGGCTTGTCTAAACAGTTAACCTCATCAAATTCCTTTATTACATGAGCAAGTCACTGTGACATGGTTTATTCTCTCAGAATAAGACTCTGTGGAGTTCCTTATCCCCCAAATTCAAGCCCTAGAGGATTAACTGTTAGCTGCTTCCCCTTGCAGGGCTGCATGGACCCCCTTGGGCTGCAGTGCAGGTGTTTTAACCATGCAAATGCATTGGGTGATGTCCTTTCCCCTGTGCCAAACCCCTTCCCTGGGAACCTCCAGGTTCCTTGAAGCCCTCAGGTGAGCTCAGCTAGCCTCTGGAAAGGGAAAAGGAGGAAAAGCAGAGGTGCCAACCAAGGCAGGCTGAGTGCTTGAAGATGGGAACAGAAACATAAAGCCTAATGTTCTGCAAATTAATGTGGTGTCCTGCTGAGTTCTCTGAAATTCAGACTTATCATTCAAACAAATTTTAAAAGCTGTCTTTGTAGAAGGTGATCACCTACAGGGTGGTAAGCAGTGTCCAGACTTAAAAGGGAAGAATGAGTGAGTGAACACTGACAATTTTGCAGAGTAACTGCAAAAATACACAAGATTCAGAGAATTGGCCTTCCTGCCTGAAAGATAAAGTAGTGACAATTGCTGCAAGTCTCTCTGGGCATCTTCCCAGCACTGAAGTTTCGGGCATTCTTGCAGCAGGAGCTGGTTCAGGGTTGTGACACTGAGTGCTTGTTCAGACTGCAAGTCAACAGATTGCTTGTTTCCAGGTCCTGGCTTGCAGCAGGTATCAAATTGTTGTGTGTGATCTCTGATAAGGGCTGTGAAATCAGAGCTGCCTCATCCTGTTGCAGCCATGGCCTGATATACTCCTGTGCAGGTGACAGCTCCTGCAAGCATCACCCAGAGACAGAGGTTAACAAATGTGGATTTGTACTCAAAGCAAACAGAAGAAGAGGCTGCAGAGCTGGCAGATGCTCTTAAGCAGATGAGTAGAAAAGTGAAGTTACTCAATGTGTGGAAGCCTCAGGTTCCCATCTGGGCAAGCTGCCACACAGAGCAGGACTTTTCCCTTGGTGTGTCTTTACCTCTTGGTAACTGGTCAGTGAGTGGCAAAAGACAGGAGAGTCCTTCCTGCTGCTTTGGAGGAAAATGCATTTGCTCTTTGTGTTGTCTGTGCTTTTCTAAGCCCTCAGCAGAAGGAGGATCCCTCAGTGAGCCAAGGTTCCCGAGGTCTTTACACTCCCTGAACCCTGTGTACTGATGTGGGGTGAGCACAGAGTGGGCAAGGGTGGCACTTGGCTGCTTTCAGGCTTAAAGATCTCCTTGTCCAGCCAAGAACAAACCTCAGTGAATCACTTGTATGTCAGTAATATTGGCATATTTCAGGCAGACGTGCTGCCCTGTGTTGTGCAATGCTGTGAGAAACTTTGAAGCTCAGAGGGAAGCACAGCTGGCAGTGCTGTCAGACACCTCTGTGCTCCTGGTGCTGACAGCTGAACTGGCAGTTTAACTCTGGTCAGGCTGACTGGTGCTTAATCCTGTTGGCAGGATTGCCAGAAACTTGGGAATGGCTGGTAAAGCAGAAAGCCTGTGCACCTGGCCAGAGGCAGGGCAGCCTGGGCCACTGGGAAGTGGCCCTGCCTGTGGCACGTGGGGTGGAACTGGGTGGTCTTTAAGGTCCTTTCCAACTCAAATCTTTCTGATATTCCAAGTAACCTCCAGAAGCCATAACTTATGCTTAAGCCCATGCCCAGATTTTCCAAGTCCTTTGAGGTTTTCCTGGAGAGGGAATGTATTCAGGAGGAGGCTGGCCTGTGCTGGTTTGGGAATGCCTGTGTTTGCTGTGCTGCACCACGGCCCCCTGAGCTCACCTATTCCACGTGTTCTCGCTTGCACTTGGCTTCAGGTTACCACCAGACTTCTTTATTTGAAGGGGCAGTGGCTGCTGTTCAACTGGCCTCTTGTCCTGAGGTTCTCTGAGCCATCCATCTGTACCACAGCTGATTCCTGCCAGACCTGGCCCTGCTCTTGGAGCGTGGTGCTGATGGCTGCCTTGATTGGGAGCTGGCCTTGTGTAACACGTTGAGGTCCAGTGCACAAGCTCGGAAGGCTGCCAGTGGAGTTCTCTTGCTGGGAAGCACTCACTGCAGTTCTGAGCTCTTGGTTACTGTTTTCCTCCATCTCTAAGTAATAAAGGTCAGAGTTGGGGTTTTCAAGCAGCTACAGTCAGAAATGTAGGGAGGAAATAGTGCAGCAGGGAGCTGCTGAAGGGAGAACTCTGCATGTTCTGCAGTGGAACTTGTGCATATGGGAACTCTGGTCTCTGCACTGTTTCTGCATGTTCCAGTAACTAAAATTGCAGGTAGAACTCATTTTTCCTCTTTCAGGTGAATTATATGAATAAATTCCTTAGCTGGCTTTATGGTGAGCTCTGACTGATACAACAAGCAAGTGAATTTCCTTAGTAAGAAGTTTCTGATTGGGAGATTTGATTTTTCTAGTATTGATAAAGCAGAGTGTTTAATACACCTGAACCTGGTATCCTGTTAGGCACCAGGGCATGAAAATCTGGGCCCATGTTCTCAAACATACAGGAGATGATTCTTCAAGTGATGTGATTCCAGCTCTTCACCTGCTTCTCAGAGTGCAGCTGCTTTATGGTGTGTGCTGGTGTTGTGGTTGTGTTTTGAGGGGCAGCAGGTGCTTGTTACTCACCTTGGTGGGCTGCACAGAGATCCCCACAGTTCTCACTGGCAGGAGGGGGGACAGGGATGGGAAAGTGGGGGACAGGTGGGTCATCTTAACATAGGGAAAACTACACTTAGCAGTGGTTTGGGGATTTTTGACATGTGGTCTCTTTCCAGAGTTTCGATTGTGCCTTCTGGTTTGCTCAGTTTGTCTTCTTGTTCCCTGGTACCTTCAGGGAGGCAGCAGCTCAACATCCCTGTGTCCAGGGGCTGCACACTCCGAATGCCAGTGGGACATGGCAGGACAAAGTCTGACTTCAAGCTGCCACAGCCAGACTGAGGGCTTTCCAACTGCAGAAGCACTCATTATTCCATGGCATTGCTCTTTGCACTTTATTGCTCTTCCACCCAACAGTAACCAAGGGCTGTTCTGATCCTACAGAGAATGTACATTGTATCTGGGAAATCTAAGTGGGAAATAACTTGAGTGTTTTGAAACTCCTGACATGTGGTGTGCAAGAACCAAAGCCTAAAGCACAGTGGTTCGTTCTGGCAGAGGCTGCTGAATTAAACCAGAGCACAGTTCTCTCCTTAGATTCCTGAGAGCATTTTTCCTCTGATAACAGCCTGGATAAGGCACTGCAGGATCATTTGCTCAAGGGAGCCCATCTCTAGCTTTAGGAAGTGCTACATGTATTGAGGAAGTGGAGTACTGCTCAGTCTGCCTGGATAGGCAAAGGACAGGCATCCTGGGAGGGAACTGATGGAAGAAAAGGCAGCCTGGTAAGGCAAGGCCTCCAACAATCATCTGAATTCATACCCTGTTAAAATCTCCCCTAAATCTCATTCGTACTACAAGATCACTGCAGAAGTGAGCAAAGACAAAACTCAGACTGAAGTCCTTAAGACAAATTCCAGGGTGCTTTTAGTTCAAAAGTTCAGCCTCCCAGTCCATTCTTGCCCACTGACTGAAATGCTGTGTGCACATCTGCCTGCAGAGCTGGGATCCACTGCTGCTCCTGTGGAAAATTCACCAGCTCAGTCAAAACTCCAGATATAGACGTATCAAGATCTTTCCTTCAGCACTGCCATAGCACTGAACTTTGTCCCTGAATTCTGAACAGGGAGCACTTCTGAAACACTCAAACTGAATAGTCCTGGGGGGAGATGTTGTGCCAGGCAGCAGCCTGAGAGAGTGCTGGATTTGGGATGTCATCCTGGCTCTCAGGACAACTGGTACTTAATCTAACACAATACTAATATTTGTGCTGCAAATTGGAACATGCATGGGTTCTGGACCTAGAGAAACCAAAAGTTACCTGGATGTTCTGTCCTTCATGAGTTAACAGAGCTCAGAGCTGAGCCCTCCAGCTCCCCACAGTGGGGTGGGGGCTGTGGGTGCCCATCTGGCACCTGGGCATGGCCAGTGGCTGCTCAGCACTGAGGGGGTCAGGTGCAGGTGGGAGGCAGAGGGCCCTGGCTCTGCTGTTTGCAGCTCTGACTCTGCTGCTGTCCCTTGTTTCTGTGACACTGGTGTGGCAGTGTGGCCAGCAAGCACAGTTCAGTGCTCTGTTTTGTGCCACCCTAGTCCTGGGCTACTCTTTCATTGCTTCCTTTGAGCCCAGCAGTTGGGACTGCGTTCCCCTGCCCGTGGATCCCATCCCAGGAGCACTGGCTGTGTTCCCCTGTGCAGAAGGCCTGTGTTCAGTGGTGCTCCGTGGTGCTGGAGCACTGCCAGGGCTGGCTGCCCGCTGGGAGCTGCCAGGGCAGACACATCCTCCTGGTTCAGGAGCCTGTGCCCGCCTCAGCTCTGTCCCAGGGCTGGCCCGTGTGTCTGTGAGGTGACTCACTGCTGTTACACCCTCTCCCCACAGATAAGGCATTCCTGCTACACGGAGATGGAGGCCCAGCTTCCACCAGGCTCTAGAGCAGCTGAGTCAGATGTCTTGTCAATTAATGTAATTAGCAATTAGCTGAGGAAATATCTCCTGTAACTGTCTTTGGGGTTGTTTCTGTTAGTGGCCAGAGTAGGAGGGGACAGTGCTGTGGTACCCAAGGGAGGTGGCACCTCACAGATTCTCCCAGGTGTGTTGCAGCACAAGCTGCTGACATTGCAGTGCATGGAAATTTCCTGATGGAGATGGTGCAAAGTGCTGCAAACTTGCAGTGCAATAGCCCTGCAAGTGCTGTGCTGCTCCCTCCAAGCCTACTCACATCCATGTTCCCACAATTAGATAACTGGCCACACATCTGTTTACAAAGCAGTATCCAAAATAACGTGTTGCTGTTTTGTTTCCTCAGCTGGGCTGTGTGTCATGGTTACAGCTAAGGAATAGAACCTCTTGCTAAAATGGGGTTGTCGTTCTTCTTTTTTTTCTATGGCTGCTTTAATGCAAAGTCGTCTTCCCCATCTGAAGCCTTGGGCTTGTAGGTATGAAGCTTGTCTGCTGTCATCTCATAGGCATCCTGTGTCTGCTGCATGTCTGGGACAGGAATAGAAATACCCCTGAGAACAGGATTCGTTGTTGGTGTGATGGTGGAGGCACCAGCCACAGCATGTGGGGAATGGGTACTGTGGGAAGGGCTGGCCAAGCTGCTGTGCCTCCCTGAAAGGCCACAAGAGGCTAATCCCAGAGCAGCTGGCACCTCCAGTGGATTTGGGATGCTCCTGGAGCAGGTGGAGCCCCACCCTACAGCAGCGTGGGGGCCCAGTGGGGCGGTGGTGCTTTGGGCCCCTTGTGTTTCTGGGGTGCACCAGCCCCCTTGCACTGGGGTCCAGGCACAGGCTGGAGCAGGCAGGAGCTGCCAGCCCTTCACCAGCTCTGCGCCATTGGAAACACGAGAAGTCAGATGTGAAAATTAAAGGCACTTACTCGTTGTTGTCCCACCTCTTTGCTTGCTGCAGTTTACCATTAATTTATCTTCAGCAGTGTTTGTGGTTGCTTTTGGCCTTGGAAAGGATGTTGTGGGATAAAGGACATTTTTTTTCTCTTGCTATCATGTAGTGACAGAGCTGAGAGCAGTGGTTTTTTCAAGTGTATTGAGGAGGACAATTACTCCTGCAGTATGAGCTCCAGGTCCCCAGTAACCTGGGCTGCAGTGGGAGTTTAAGCACTCCCTATTTCCAGTACTGGGCAGGACTTCTCCCCACTGGATCAGTCTCTTGCTGACTGCAAGTTCACAGTGTTCATCTTGCCTGGCTGCCAGAGGCCTACAGAGATGTCTGGTGGAGTCATCCTGCTCCACTGACCTTCATCTTCAGTCAGTATCCACTGTGTCTGACTTGAGGCTTCTGACACGGCCCAGATCCAAGGAACTTGACAGGGCAGCGCTTCCTCTGAAACCAGGCCTCAGCTACATAAACAACCCCAATGTTCTCTTAAAAGTGCTCTCCAGGAAAATGTAGCAGCAGGGGTTGGGGGGGTTTGTATCCCAATGTGGTGTCACCGACATCAGAAGTGACCCCAAGTGCACAGTCCCTGCACAGGTGACACTGGGACCACTGTATGTGCTGAGGGTCTGTGCCTGGCTGTGCTCTGGGCTTCACCCTGGAGTGACAAGGGCAGAGCAGTGTCCTTCTGTCCTTCCCAGCCGTGTCCCCCTTGGTGGCACCCTGTTCTGGTGTATTTTGCCTCAGTCTGATGGAGGATTCCTTCTGGCAAACAAACCCTTTGAGCAGATAGTTGGATCCTCCTCGATCCCACCCTTGTATCCCACAAGCTCAGTGCTGCTCTGGGGCTGTGTCTGTGCTCACTGTTTGGTTATTTTTGGCTGGTGGTTCTTGTTTCACGAGGCCACTTCAGGTGAAAGCACTTGCTGGACTAGCCCCAAGTAGCTGACACAGTCAGTCTGTCCTGAGAGGCCACAGTAGCTGTTCTCAGCAATGCCTTTGAGCTGAACACAGCAGAGGCCGTGCTGGTGACTGCCCTGGAAAGCCCTGCATCCAAAGATTGGCATTTCACTATTCCTAGGAATTTCATCCTCCAGCTGGTCTGGGGGTTGGACAACTGGCATGACAAGGAGTGGCTGCTTGAATGCAGTAATGCATTCCAAGTCTAAAATTGTTCCCAGGCCAAGTGTGGGGAGATGGCCAAGTGGAGGAATAACTCTAGCCCTGGGCAATCTTTGCAGTTTGGCTGGGCTTTTCAGAGAAGTGTAGAGGTGGGATTTTTCCTGGAGAGCTGATGGCAGCATCCTTTCCTTGGTGTGTCAGCTCTTGGTAGTCAGGTTTTAGAAATCTTGAGCTGGTTCTCCAAAACCATTTTGCCTTGGTTGGGTGAGGAGGTGTCTGCAGGGAGCGGTTTGATTTGTTCCCTCCGTCTGCCTTTGCAGGAAGAACTTGCCCTGTGTGCTTTGGAGCTGTAGCAGCTGCCAGAACCCCAGGACCTGGGCTGGGAGCAAGGGGAAGGGATGGGTATGGACATGGTTAGAGGATCACCAGCCTGCTGAACCTCTGAGTGTGTTCAAAGGCTGGCACACAGCTCTTGGGCAGGGTTGTAACTCTGAGGACCTCTAGCAAAAGCCCCATAAATTCCTGTCTGGGACGTCACTTGGACTGATGTTTGCTGTTAGATTGAGTCCAGCAGATCCCACGTTTCTGCTGTGGCCCTGCTGTACTTCCTGGTTAGGTCACTTTAGAACTGCCAGAGGTGCTTGTTTGGAGCAGGAGCTGTGCATTCCTGAGCCCTGGTGCTCCTTGTGGTGCCTGCTGTGGGTGCAGGTGCCTGAGGGCCCCGTGGAACGTGCTGGGAGGGAGAACTGAAGATGAGCAGGAAAACAGAGCATTGTGATTAGGCATCTTTCAAGGCTGCTCATGGTATGTTTAGACCTCCTTGGACTCTGGAATAGCTGGGCTTGTGTGTTCTCCAGGAGGCTCTGGAGACCCTTCAGGCTCTGGGAGACAAGTGAACGCTGTTTTGTGTGAAGGTCCCATTGCTGTGCTTGAGCAAGGAGTGGCTTCTTCCAAAGACCCCTCTGGTAAACTGTGTCTTGTGGGAATACCCCTGAAGCAGCCTGGCTGGATCATTCTCATCACCTTTCTTAAGCCACTCTAAATCACTTGTTACCTGCTCCCTACCCCACCATTCACTCTCTGCCATCCAGTGCTGAGCCACAGATGGGGAAAAGCAAAAATGCCTCTGCCTCACCTGCTGGTTGGTACTTGGTGTTTACAGGTAAAGAAAGTCCTGGGAGAGGAAGCATTTTGGAGTATCCTGCAGAACACCCTAAGATTTCAGGATTTGGGGTGGATGGTGTGTATTTTGTAGCTGGAGTTACACAACTGCTAGGTGAAAGGAGTGCAGGGAGAGGAGATCACTCATTTGGAAAGAGGAATAAATAGAAGCTAGGTGGGAACTGAAGCCAAGAAGGCTTTTGGCACATAGCTTCCAAGGCAGGAAAATGG
The DNA here is from genome assembly GCA_020086605.1 of Lanius collurio. NCBI lineage: Eukaryota > Metazoa > Chordata > Aves > Passeriformes > Laniidae > Lanius > Lanius collurio. The sequence goes on from JACBWW010000027.1 coordinate 11,498,415, forward strand.
GCTGTTCCACAGTGAGCAGGTTCCTGAAAGCAGCAGGGGATGCTCCGGTGACGTTTAATGCTTTTGCTGGAGGCTGGGGTTTGCTGATAACCCTCCCTGGAAGGCCAGGGAGTCATTGTCACATTCTGAATTCCAGACAGCCAGACAGAAGGGAGTAGGCCCCAATGCCATGGGAACAGCATGACTAAGCCAGTGCCTTCAGCTCTGTGGTCTAAAACTGAATCAGTTCACTGGATGTGGTGAATAGAGCTGTCCCTCTGGTGTCCCTCTCCTAGTTAATAGTCTCAGATCCTTGGAATACCTTCATGGCAGGTTCTGCAGGCTGGAGGGGCCGGGTGTGTGGGCAAACAGGTACTGCACCTCCGAATCCAGACCTGCTACCCATATTTGTGGCTAAGTGGGGGTCTGGGCTCTGAAAACTTATGGGGACTCTTCAGGCCTGTGAACCAGGAACGTGGTGTTTTGGAGCCTGCAGGAAAAGCAGACCGAGCTGTGAAGACGCAGACTTGGTGGTGGCTGGAAGCTATGTAGGTCAGAGATACTGCAGCCTCAGATGTGCTTGGAGAAAGCTCTGGGTGCATGCCTGGGATCTGTTGTGCTCTTTGATTTCAGAGCTGGAGCTGCACAGTCTCTTTTGTCAGATGCCTGCTCGATTCCTGAAGTGTTCCCAAAAGTGCTGGGTTTGCTCCAGATGCCCCCTCCCTTGGGGTATCCATTGTTCAGGGAGTGCTTGTGATACTTGAAATTCTTAGGGAATCAGAGCTGGGGACCCCACCTCTGGGAGATCAGTGTGAGCAGTGGCTCTGGGCACACACGGCACTGCTCTTCTGTGTGCCTCTGTCACCAGGGAGGAAAGCTGGTCCATGCTTGGTTCAGGTGGGAGCCCTCGGCAATCCAAGCAATGAGCACAGCTTTCCAAAGCTTCCTGGCACCCTACCCAAAGGGAATAAAAGGTTGGAATATTTGCTTAATTGCCTGCTCTGAGGACTTCCCTTCCTCTCCAGATCAGACCAGACTGCTGCAACAGCTGAACCACTGTCAAATTTAATGCTAATGGAGAGGGAGCAGCCTGCTACAGCCTTTTCTGTGTCTGTTCATGTGATTTTTTTAAATCTTATGGATAATGTCATGTTAAACAGTGAAATAGAATATGGAGGAGCTTTCTCTAACATGCAAAGCTTGTCCTGTGCCTCAGCCAACAGAAGTTTCCCAGCAATTTTGACTTTGATTCTTCAGTATTAGCATAGTGTTGCCACATCTTGGTTTGTACATACTTAAGGGAGGAAATAGCTTCAATTGAATCTGGCTATTAAAACCTCTTGATGATTGTAGCTTTGAAGATGTAGATCTTGATGCTGGCTGTCTGACAGCCACTGTCCAAGCAGAAAGAATGTTGACTAAAGGCTGGAATTTTTCACTGGGAGATGAGTCCAGCCTGATGCCTTCCCATCTCCCAGGTGCAGAGACTGTTCAGTGCTGTCTCCTCAGCTGCTGACACATGTGCTTTCCCTGGCCCTATGGCTACAGGGTGGGGTTTGTTTTCAGCTTAAAAAGAATCCCTCGTCATCTGGGTGTGGGGAGGGTTTTTCATAATGTCCTGGGAAAACCACCTCTGCTGCTCCTGGTGGCATCACTGAGTGCTTGCCCTTGCCTAAAACAGCGGAATGTCTTCCTGGGAGCGAGGGAGAGTGGCAGATTTCCTGCATCAGGTAAAATTTGGGGTACAGTATCTGAGAACTGTGATAAAAATCCTGATGTTGAACAAAGTGATGGAGGAATTACCTCTTACCTTGAGGGGGGTTTTGTTGGCAGCAATGGTGGCAATTTCTCAGAATTTTAGGTAGGATACAGAATTGTTGGCTGCTTCTGTTCTTGGGGATGGAGCAATTCCCTGGGAGCCTCGTTTGTGCTGGGGAACTCGGCAATTGCTGCCACCAGCACAGGCCTGTTCCTGTTATCACACTCTGTGCTGACAAGCTGCTGGCTGCCATCAGTGTTTTCAGCACCCTCTTGGCCAGCTCTTCTGTGAACAGTGTTTAGTGGCACACTTAAAATGATGGTAACCCCACTTCCAGGACTGTCCACCAGTGGGAATGTGCCAGTAATGCCTCAGCAACTGGGCAGTGTTTGCAAAACCTTCCGTGAACCACGCTGTGGGCTTGGTTCCTCAAAGCTTTAGATGTGATTCTGCTGTAGGGGAGCAGCTTCTGTTCCTGGAGCTGTCAAGAAGTTCTGGACAAAGTGGTTCCTGGTGGGCTGGGGGGAGGTCCCTGGGCTGAGGGGGAGGCGTGTGGGGAGTCCCACAGGGTCCCAGTGCTGTGTGTGCCATGCTGGACTGACACGCTCGCCTTTCTGAGTTATTGCACTTATTTTTGTGTTCAAGGTGCAGCTTGCTGCCTGTACAGGCAGAACTTGAGATGCATCTCCTGTGACACGTGAGCAAATGTGCAAATGCTTGGGAATGACTGGATTTGGGGCTTCAGCAATCAGCATAACCTAAAATAGCCCGTTTGAGCTGCTGAGCTCTGACACAGACAAGAAGAGATTCGGTTTGCCATGGTTTCCAGCCATTTCTGGCCATATGGATTTTGACTGGCTGTGACTTTGAGGAGGTGTGTTGAGATTCCCTGGACTTCTGCACTGGCAGGGAAGTGAGTTAAAAGCATCCACATATGCCATCCTCTGAGTGATGTGGCAGTGCATGAAGTGATGGCGAAGGGAGAGGATATTTCATGCAGTGCGTCATTAGCTGGTGGAACTTACTTCTGCAGGAGATTCTAGAAACTGCTAGCTTGGAGAAAAACTAAATCAGCCTCCCTAATTATGCTAAACACCTTGATGATTAATGCTAATACCCTTGGTGCACTTAGAAGTGGCTACAGCAGTGGGTACGGAGGGTTTGCCATCATTCCCTCTGTGTCTCCTCCGAAGGCATCCCCCACTCCCTGCAGTTTGCTGCTTTGCAGGGCAGCAGGATAACATCCCATGTGGAGGAGGGATAGGGGAGCAGCCTGTGACCTGGTGGCACTGGCTAATTCCTGTCTGGTTCACATCTATGCCCTAATTCCACGTCTGTGCTGCATAACCCTGAGCAAACCTTTTAGAAAGGGCAGCACTGAACAGGGAGAGGGGTGCAGGGACTGGTCACTGCTGTGGGATGGGAATTGTGGCACCCGGTTCAGCCCAGTTCCCCTCTCCTCTCTGCCTGTTATCCATGGTCTGGGATGTCCCATGCCTCTCTCCTAGAGACTCTCAGGGCTGCAGAGCCCAAAACAGCCCAGACACAAAGCTGCAGAGTGCAGTTGGCAGAACAGACCCTGCAGTCCCAGAGTGGCGAGATGGGCATTTTGGGACTGCCACAGTGAGTGTTTAAAAGCAAGGAGGGATGGGGCCTGCCTGCAATAAGTGCTGTTCCTGAGAAATACTCTCTGGAATGCAAATCTCTAGATATCTTCAGTTGTGTTTTCCCTCTGTTCTGCTAGCAGGCCCCTCTTGTGTCTGACCTGCTGGCTGATGGTGTTAGAGCTGCCCTGGGCACTGCATGGTTGTGCTGCTGCACTGACCCCCTGTGTGTGTGGTTGAGTCCAGTGGATGTTTCCTTGTGCTGCTGCTGAGCTTTTTTTTGCCACATCTGGGGGAGATGCTGCAGGCACAGGTCTCACATCAGGAGAGTGAGGTGGATGATGCATCAGTGCATCAGCAGAAAGGATTGCTGCTCTTGTTGTGGCAGCACCTTTCAGCACAGCTTGCCTCCCTGTCTGGGGAGCTTTTGGCTGATATGTGCTCACTAAGCTGTGGTCCATATAGTTCTGAAGTGGTCCTGGTATCCCCTGGAGCCCTGGGAGTGGAGTGGTGGCGTGCTGGGCAGGCTCTGTGAGGTTCTGTGTGCTCCAGTCTGTCCAGTCTTGCATTCTCTTACCTTCCACTGGCTGCAGGAAAGTCCATGTGCCCTGTTCCAGTGCCAGGAGCTGATGGAAGTGCCTGCTCTCTCTAGAAATCTTCTGTGGCACAGCCACTTCAGAGCTGAGCCCCTTCCTGATGGCCCTCTGAAGAGGACTGGCTGCTCTGTGCAGATGTGGAGGCAGGGTATCTGCAGGCCTTCCTTGCCTTCTGCAGAGGCAGGACAAGTGGCAGTGTGGGCTCTCTGTGTTCCCCATTCCCCTGGTCCTGGTTCCTGTGTGCACAGAAAGGTTTCAGCTCCTCTCCTGGCATCCCCACAGTGCTGCAGCCAGGGAGCTGCTCCCTCCCCCTGTGCCTGCCGTGCCTCAGGCCAGGGTCAGAGCCCTCTGGAGCTGTGAGTGAGGAGGTCCTGAAATGAGGACGAGGTGTCTGTAGCAAACACCCTGCTGGGTGATGCAGCAAGCCCTGGGCCTCCTGCCTTGGTGGCTCCTTAGCACTGGGGGATGCATTTCTGCATCCTCTGCACAAAGGCCAGCAGGGAGAAATGGTGTGGCCTTAAAGCCCAGCTGGGCTCCTGTTGCCCAGACCTTTGCACTCCTATGAAACCTGCCAAGGGATTAGAATTCCACTGGCCCTTCTCCCATGACCTCTGCTCACCATCCTGTGCCCGTGTCCAGGGGCCTGGCTGAGGAAGGGCTGTTCATGGCCACGGGGATGGAGCCCCAGGCCTGCCTGGGTGGGCTCTCAGCTGCTCTGGCAGCCCTGGCTGTGCTGGCAGGGCCAGGCAGGTCTGGCAGCAGGAGGAATCTCTGGTGACTCTGTTGTGCCCACCTGGCAGGACAGTCCAGGTGCTGCTGGGGACTCTGGTGCTGCATTCTGGTGCAGGGTCCTGGGCTGGGTGGACAGCAGGAGTATGGCTGTTGATCAGCAATCCCAGGGCTCTGTGAGCTTGGGCTCCCACTAACTCTGCTGCTTCACCTCTTTGGTGTGAAAAGCATCAGCCCCCACTACTGAGGGTTTTTGGGGGGATAAGCACATCCTGAGGATCACTGAACTGATTGACCATCCCTTCAGTCCAGCCCCTCTGTGGAAAAAGTGTGTGCCAGCACTAAATGGGCAGTGAGCTGGCAAGGGACCCGGTCCCTGGGGCTCAGGCACCCTCACCCGTCAGAGATGCAGTTCTGCTCCTCCTGGCACCGTGCTCATGGCTTTTCTCTTCCCACTTGGTGGCTTCTTGAGGCAGAATGGTGGGGTTTGGGGACCTTGGTGGTTGTTAGTGAACTAAGCCCTGGGGCAGGGAGGGGCAGCGAATGCTCCTTTTGGCTGCTGTCCTGTGCTGGCTGGGTTGGAGATCTGTCTGAGCCCTCAGGACAGAAGGACACTGGCTGGATGTGTGACTGGAACAGGGTGGAGCTGCTCACCATGGCTTCAACTCGCTTTAAAACCCCTGACAATCGCCTTTGGGAGGGCGGGGAGAAATCCCAGTGTCTCCTCTAGCACACACAGCAGCCCCAGTGTCAGCTGCTGCAGCTGGGTTTGGGAGTGCCTGTGGCTGGCGTCCCCTGCAGCATCTGCTGAGTCCCTGCTGACTCTGCAGGAGGGATGGCTGGATCTGCCAGGAGCCAGCAGTGTGAGGTACCCTATTTTTAACCCCCAGCACTATTGGGGGGATGTTGCTTCATGGCTCTTTTAAATTCGTGATCTTCTACAAGAGGCTTTTTTTTTTTTTTACAAAAGCAACCTGCCTTGCCTTCCCAGTATAACATTTCTCAGTGTATCAGTGCTTGTTGTCATTTCTGTGCTCAGGAGTTCCAAACTGGAGCATCTCCATGATGCTTAAACTTCTGGTACATTGAAAAATCCGAAGTCCCTCATGTAAAGAGTTCACAGCCGTCAGCCTTTCCTGCTCTGGTTAAATGTTCCCTCCCAAAGTGCTGGGTCTGTGATTAGAACTGGCTGCTGGGGCTCATGCAGCCCTGAGTGCCCCTGTGCCTGCCCCAGGCATCCCTGGTCACCGTGTGTGGTGGCTCTGAGGTGACCAAGGCAGCAGCTCTCCCTAAGGGCACCTCAGTCATAGCTGACCAGAGAACACAAATGGTTGTGCAGAGCGTTTTGTGGTGCAGTTCTGGATGAGAGCTCTGCTGTTCTACAAACACACAGCTTATGTTCAGAGAGCCCTTTGCTTCTGTATTGCTTCTGACTGCAACATTTGAGAGGTGCTGCCTTGAGTTTGAGGTCCTTTTTCTGATCGGTCCAGTCCTTTCATTTCAGTGATATGCAGGAACTTGCTGTACTTGGCAGTGGTCAGGCAAGTGCAGGGCAGTCCCTTTTTCCTAACACCAGGTACCAGATGGATACATGGGTGATAAAATACTGTCCTGCCAGCAGAGCCTTTGGGGTGTACAGGAGTGCTGGGAGCAGGGTGTGCTGGACCTGAGCAGGAGCAAGGGGTACCAAATCTCTGTGTGCTCGCTTGGACCAGCAGCTGGAAGTGTCTCCCAGCTGGGCAGCAAAGACCTGTTGGCACAGGTCTGTTTAATGCTGTGACAGCCTCTGTGGCTGATCAGGGAGGGCTTTGAGGAAGGCATTTGCTTAATGCTAAGAAGTTATTTCTTTGTGTAACAAAATGCCAGATAGCTGAAATGCAGTCTGCAAAGCTGGTCCAGGCTGTGCCGAGGGCGAGCTGCAGCGTGGGTCGGGCACGTGTGGGGCTGGGTGGAGGCTGCTCCCAGAGGAGCCTGTGTGGGAGCAGAGGTGCTCAGGAAGGGCATCTCCCCTCTCTGTGCTTGTCTCACAAGTGAGTTGATGCTGTTCAGGGGGAAAAAGCCACTTCCCGTGGGTCAGGAAAAGTGACTGGGGTGTAATTGTGAGTGAGGGCTGCTCACCTTCCGTAGCTGCTGGTGGGAACAGCCTTGGGGTGTCAGGCTGTGAGTCCAGCCTGCTGCCCCTCAGCTCTGCTTGGTCCCTGCTGCAGCCCCTCGTGCCCTGTGCTGTGCTCCCTCGCACTGCTGGGGTGCTCCTGCCTCTGCCTGGAGCCCCAGGGCTGGCCTGAGGGGGTCCTGTGGCACAGAGCCCAGGGCTGGCTCTGTCCTGGGAGCAAGAGCTTTATGTGATGGGAGAGGTGACAAGCCTGCAGTGGTCCCAGCTGCCCCCCCAGCCATGCCCAAGCACTGCTGCTCTGCCTGCACCCTGCTGGGGCTGAAAGCTGAGGATGGGTAGGGCAATAATAAGGGGAATGTTGAATTTCTGCTCTGACCTCCTCCCGAAGTACTCAAGGTGATTTGGGTGTCCAGGCTGGGTTTATGCAGGGCTCTCACAGCAGGTGAGAGGGCTCTTCCCTGGTGCTGCTGCCTGGGAGGAGCTGCTGGGGAATTCTCTGTCCTCTGACTCACGAGCACAGCCTGCCTTGTGTCTGGGCTCTGTGACAAGCAGAAACAGCTGGTGGAGTGTTCATGGTGTTCTTGGGGTCATCTGAGAGTTAGAGGGCTCTGCTGGGTTGGGCACTCTGCAGGGCTCCCTGGGCACCACCACGGAGGTGGCTCGTGGTTTGGGCTGTGCTGTGAGGAGGAGGAGGATGCTCCTGGGCTCACCCTGCAGCTTGGAGGGAGGCAGGAGAGCCCACGGCCCTTCCCTGGCTCCCACAGCCCACTCGTGGTTACCCTCAGGGGTCTGTTACCTCTGTGTAGTACCAAGGTGAGATTTTTAGTTTTTCAAAGATCAGTGCTACTGAGATTTACAAGGAGAAAATACTGAGGCAGGAGGTATTTATAGCATTTCCATAAACTGCCTCTCTGAACAAATGCAGTCACTTGACTTCATTTTCCAGGAGTTTTGTTTAATCACTATAAAATGTCTTTTAAATCTTCTCCAGCACTCTAAAGACAGTCGTTCTGTCAGAGCAAGAGGTGGCATCTTCACAGGCATTTCCCATCATGTCTAGATGGAAATATACGGGAGCCATGTGACTTTTCACATGGGCAGATAATGATAGGAGAAGCAGAAATTGTTTTAAAGAGGAGAGATTTAGATTAGGAAAACAATCACCACTGTGAGGGTGGGCAGGCCCTGGCACAGGGTGCCCAGAGAAGCTGTGGCTGCCCCTGGATCCCTGGCAGTGTCCAAGGCCAGATTGGATGGGACTTGGAGCAACCTGGGATAGTGGAAGGTGTCCCTGCCCATGGCAGGAAAAAGATGGTCTTTAATGTCCCTCCAACCCAAGCCTCTATGATTTCTGACTTGTATGATTTTCCTGTTGACTAGCAAAATTTGGGTAGGTTTCTCAGCAGTGCCTGTAACTGGTGCAGGCATCTTGACCTTCAGTGTGCATGAGAAAAATTAGGTCTGAAGTGATTGTGGTGAACCATAAAATCCGTGTGTCTGGATGGTCTTCGGGGTGAATTGTCACTGGGGCTCGTTTTCACTTCCACTCTGTACAAATAAAACATCTTACAGTTCGTTACAGCTCCAACCTTGAAGTGTTCCTCAAGCTGATGAAAATCAGAGGTCAGGTCACTTGGAATGTGGCAGTTCCAGTTCCCTTTGCTATTGGAAACTGCCTCCCAAAGCAGCTCCTTCCAGCCAGGAGACCCTGTGGCAAAGACCAGCCCAAAGCCCTGCAGCTGGAATCTCTGAGGGGATAATGCCACTGATGCCATTTGCTGCAAGATGATTCTATGGTTGTTTTATTTAAAAGGCAAATGAGCTTGGCTTGTAGGAGAGATTATTTCAGAGCGCTCTGCTTCATGTGTGAGGAAATGAGGTCGTTCCTCCAGCCCTTCCCATAGGGAAAGGGGGATGCACGGAGCAGGACAGGGATAGCAGCCAGCCCTGCTGATATTTGAGGGCAGGGGAACCACAGCTGACTGTGGCTGGGGGCCTTTGAGGCAATTTAACAGAAATAAGGATGGTTTGAGTAGGTCTTTGAAGTGCCTGGAATGGTTGGAAATGTCACCAGGCTGTATTGAATCAGCCATAGCAGCAGAACACTGGCACTTAAGGCCAGACACACTTGAGGGCAATTGTGGTGCTTAAATCTGACCCCACATACCTTGGCTGTGCTCCTGGTGCTGCTGCCAGGTACTGAGCAGGTACCAGCCTGGTGGGATGGGAACAGGGACTGGATTTCACATTCTCTTACCGCTCTACTTTTAGTCTTCCAAGAAGCAAACTCCTCTGGAAGGAGGGAGAGGATCCCAGCATGCCCAGCTGGTTTTTGAGGGTCCAGAGGGCACTCCAGTGTAAGGCTACAAACAGCTCCTCTGCCCAGGGATTGCCCAAGCCCCTGAGGGCAGGTGCAAGGTGCTAATTTGGAAACATGCTGCTTTCTAAAAATAATTACAGAAGAAAGACTATAAACAAACATCCTCCTCCCCAAAATCAATCATCCACAGCATGCTGTGAATTCCAGCTGCTTGCTGAAATTAGCTTTGGGAGATCCTGTGAGCAGGAAGAGCCTAGTGCTGCAAAGGTGGAAGCTTAAGCATGACTTCCATGTTCTCTTCTTGTTCCACACCTTTTTGGAGCAGGGATGGTGTTCCCAAGCAAACTGAGCTGCTGGTCCTGCAGAGTGAGGTCCAGTGCCCACAGGAATTGTAATTCCACATTGCAGCACAAGCTGATTTTCAAATGCTCCTGACTGGTGGGATTGGCCTCAGAGCCAGGAGGGAATGTTGCCTATGGAAGCACTGGGATGTTCTTGTTTGCTCAAGTTTTGTCTCTTCCCACAGATGCAGGAAGCACTGAAGCTTAGTTCGGTGTTGTGTTGAGGACCAAGGACAGACTGTTCTGGGTGGGCTTGCTCTGACTTTGGCTCTTGAAGCCTGTCCTTGCAAGGTGTGGTTTCTGAGTTTGCTGGGCACTCAGAAGTCCTGTTTCATGTTTGCTGAGGGCTTCAGTGAGGTTAATTTGCAATTGCACTAACTAATGAATCCCCAATTCTTCGAAGCTCCTGATCCCTTTGTGTTTGTCGCTTGCAGTGTTTTCTTAGAGCCTTAGACTTCCTTTTGGGTGGCCAGCCCTTTGAGCACAGATACCTGAACAGGGGTGTGTTTTGCTGGTCCCAGGTGTTTCCCTTCCAGCAAAGCCCTTCATCACAGCCGGGTGGCACAAAGGGTTCCCAGAGACAAGCCAGGGGGATGCTGTGGTTTCCCCCTTTAACAGAGCAGCACAAACAGTATTTGTGCTGTCTTTTGGTAAGTGGAGAATGACTTTGGGCCTGGCTTACTGACCCTGGACACCACTGATCTGCCCCAGAAACTCTCTGTGCTGCTGTGCCCTCCCCTTGTTGTGCCTGGCCAAGCTGTTCAATGTCACATAGCCATCGATTTCCTTTCCAGTCCCAGCCCTGGTAGTGTCCACAGCAGCTGGGGGCTGGACTGAGCTCATGGTGACTGTGCCAGCCAAGCCTCCAGGGGCTGTGGCCAGTCCAGCTCCAAGCAGGACGGTGTCCAGGGGCTGTGGGTAGCGGGGCACCCTGGGCACTGTCCCTGGGGAAGAAGAGGGGCCATGGGGAGGTATTTAACTGAAGGGACATGGACATGCTTTCACCTCTTCCAGCTGGGGTGGCTCTGGCTTGCCCTGGCCAGTGGCTGTTGCAGCCCTGGTGCAGGAACAGGAGTAACCTGTTGTTTTGGGGCATAGACACAGCTGATCCAGGGCTGCCTGTGCCATGGCTCTGGTCAGGCTGTTCCTACACTGCCCCACTGGGATGGGCTCTGTGAGCCAGGCCATGAGCCTGGGCCAAGGAATGGAGATGACGCTCCACATCAGGCAGCTCTGGTAGGGGGACTGTGGTCACCCCTCACCCATGTGAGAGAGTGATGGGTGGTGGGATGGGCCCTGCTCTCCTGCCATCAGGACACTGCTCAGTTTGTGCTGGGCTTGCTGTAGGGGCCTGGGGGAGCTGGGATCCATTCAGTGCTTGCTGAGCTCCTGTGCACATCCAGGCTGGAAGCAGCTGGGTTGGCAGCCCTGCATGGCCCTCTCACTTCTCCTCTGCCAGGTGCTGCTCAGCATCTCTGGGCACAGAAATGCTGCTGGAAACACAGATATCCTCCTCTGTAATTCGTCCCTTTTAGCTCCTCCTTTGAAGTGGAGCTTTAGCTCTTAATATGGTAAATAGTAGGATGTGTAAATGTAGGCATGTCCACATACTGTCTGTAAGGCTCGTGGGGCAGCTCTGTGATTGCCCCACAGGGAATGTGGCTCCCAGGGATACTTGGGACTGGTTCTGGCTCCTGGAAATGGTGAGGCAGGTGTGACATGGGGAGTAACTGCAGATCTCTGGGACAAGGGAGGCTGCTGGCAGGGGCTGGGATGTGTTGTGGGGTGCAGGGGAAAAACAGTTTGGGATTGCACAGGACTTAAGAGTACAGGGGTAGGGGGATAAAGGGGGGTCAGTTGTGTATAGGAAGGTGGCTGGTCAGTGTGTTTGGCCACACCCTGCCCAGTACAGCCTGTCCTGACTGGACAGCAGCTGGAGAGGGACTGTGGCCTCCCGGGCTTGTATATCCTGGGAAATCTGAGAGCCTAAACACGGCTGCTGCAGGATCCACATGGATTTTACTTGTATTTTACATGTATTTTTGCTGGTGGATTTCCATCCTGTCCAGCCAGAGATAGGAGCAGGTTGGGGCTGTGGCTGCTGTCCTGGTTCATGTGGCCAGCCACACATCTGTCCATACATGTGGGATGTGTGTGTTCTGTGTCTGCTGGGCACACATCTCCAGCCTTGCTGCCACTTGGATCTGGGGCCACAGAATAGCAGCCTCACCACTGCTGGGTCTTTTCCCCTGGTGTGAAGCAGCTGGGCTTGTCAGGGGCTTCAAATGTGTGCTCCTGCCATCAACATCTAACACATTTTATGACTTCTTTCCATTTTTATAGGAAAAACCATCACCCTGATCCAGACACTGAAACTTGTCAACCGATGGGACAAAGAGCTGAGACACTTGGCCATACTAGGACACTAAAACATAGGGTTTAGCCAAAGAATATTTCCCCATTGTGGAGGCTTACACCTGCCAAACACCCTGTAGCATTCTTGGGAGGCTTTTCTATCCCTCTTCTCCATTTCCAGATTTCCACACATCATGGTATTCCTTTTGACTTCTTTTGCAAGCTAGCTCTGGCTCTGCCTTCGCTTCCCCTATGCTTTGGTGTGGGTCCCGAGCGTGAGCTGCTGCCTGTGGGCTGGTTCTGCACCTCTGCCTCCAGCTGCTGCTTGGAGGCTCCTCTTGGATGTTGTGACTGACCTGCTTTTTCTCTCTCTTTCACTGTATCTCTTTCCCTCCAACCTGTCTCCTGCGTTCTCCGTTCTCCCCCCTCCATCCCTGCAGGTTCATCATGCCTAGTGGCATATAAAAAGACTCCACCTCCCGTCCCACCTCGGACCACGTCCAAGCCGTTCATCTCTGTCACTGTGCAGAGCAGCACTGAGTCGGCACAGGACACCTACCTGGACAGCCAGGACCACAAGAGTGAGGTCACCAGCCAGTCGGGGCTCAGCAATTCCTCAGACAGCTTGGACAGCACCAGGACACCCAGCGTGACCAGGGGCAGCATCGTGACTGCGGCCAGAGACACCCCAGAGTTACCTCAGAAAAATGCAACTTTGAAAAGTGACAAAGGGACTCTGACTAACGAAGAGCCTAAGGTGGAGAATATCCCCAAAAGAAAGCTATCATCTATAGGAATACAAGTATGGAATAGTTTGTTCTCCTTTGTCCCAAGGAATGTCCTTGCCCCATCCCTTGAGCGTGTGCCTTTTCTGTGACCAGGTGTGCATCTGAGCTCACTTAGAATAGCAAGACACACTCACTGCCTTGTCAGAATAACTGCCAGTGTTCCTGGGGTGAGAGACAGCAGCACTGTCCCTTAACAGCCTAGAAAGGCTGTTCTTTTAGTACAAAGTTAAAATGTTTTCTAGAGCAGAGGGGCCACGTTCACTGGGTGAGTCCCTCTGAAGAGGCCTCTTGCTACCAGTCTGCCTGTGCCCTGTACTCTGTATTGCTTCCCAGCAGTCTGCTCCTTGTCCACCATGGTTCTTGGGACAAGTCTCCCCTCAGAGGTGGGCCCTCCTACTTGATGTCCATGTGGGATGGGCTGCTGCAGTGCCAAATGGTCCCAGGGCTGCAGGCAGGAGGGAGCAATTCCTTGCTGCCCAGTGTTCCCAGCAGGTTGGTGCTTCCCTTGCTGGAAGCACTTAACTCTGTGGGAGTAGATGGAAATGAGCTGTTGATTACACAGTCAAATTAGAGCCAGCGAGTAGTGTAAATCCATGCTTCAGTCAGCAAAACTGCATCCTCTGGGGCTGTGCCCTCCTCTGGGGCTGTGCCCTCCTCTGGGGCTGTGCCCTCCTCTGGGACAGGTTTCTCAGTTACAGGTGGCTGTGAGCTCTGGTTCTGTCCCAGGTGCTGGTTACCAGCAGAGGGGAACTTGGGCAGCTCCAAGGGTAGGATCTGAGCTTTGAGCTGCTCTGTGTGTGCTGAATGAGTTCTCTATCAGCTTTACAGCAAGGCCAGTTCAGACAGGTGACAGTGAAGGCCTCTCTGCAAGGCTGGTGGGACAGAACACCTGGAAGGGCAGCAAGGGGAGAGAAACACTGGAGAGGCTGACTGCCTTCCTCTCCTTTTCCTTTTCTGAGCTGGTTCCGAAGTCACCTGGCTTTCTTTCCTAAAACCTTGTAACCCTCTTATCCAGGGTGTCAATCCCTGGGAGAGAGGCTTTGCTGTCAGTCTCAATCACCTCGCTGTCCTCCCTTGAGTGCCGTGGTCCTTGACTGTGTGGGCTGCCACAGGCGCAGGGACACAGCCCCAGCCATGCAGAGCCCAGGGCTCTTGGCACAGGTGGTGGCAGCAGCCTGGCAGGACACAGCCCTGATCCTGAGGTGGGAGCAGAGCTGAGCAGTAGCCTGTCCTTAGCCAGCCCTGTGTGGTGTCAGCATGCTCTCTGTGTGTGCACGCTCCTGGTCGACTAACGTGGATTCCAGCCGCAAGTTCTTGTGTCTGTTTTTGTCTGTATTTTTTTTTGTTCAATAAGGTTGACTGCCTTCAGCCAGTGGCAAAAGAGGAGCCTCCTCCACCAGCCACCAAATTCCAGTCCATCGGGGTACAGGTAGAGGACGAGTGGCGGTAAGTGAGACGCAAGCTTGTGCAGTTTCCTTTTATTTTAAATTGTGCCTCCCCCACTTGTGCTCAGACCTTCTTCCCAGCTTTGTGCCAGTGAGTGGTGTTGAATGGGGCCCACGGAGAGCTCTTCCTCCACAGCACACACCCACTGCAAAAAGCACTTGTTCTCTAACAGCCAAATCAATGGGAGCTTGAAATTAAATAAAAAATTTTTAAAAATTCCAAGCTGTAATTACAGACATGCGTCAGCCCTCTCGTCTGAACGGCCGATTGCAGTAAGCAGGCAACCTTATAATTCTGTCTGTCTGAGTGTGTGGTGTGTCTGTGTGTGAGGGAGGGAGAGGCTCTGCTGTGGCCATGGATTTTGCTGTTGGTGTGGGAGGCCAGCCAGGCTGAGCTGTGCTATTGAACCATGGCTTTTGATCCCTCCAGAAACAGCCACTCTCGCAGCATGTCCTCCAAACAGGACACAGACTCTGACACACAGGAGCCCAATAACTCCAGCTGTAAATCATCTGAGAGAAGCCTCGCTGAGTGCCCCCAGCACAACAACTCCGTTGGTGTTGATGCCTCCACCAGGCAACCAGCCAAGCCCTCACAGATTAAGAGAAACCTCTCCTATGGAGAAAACAACGACCCGGCCCTGGAGCCTTCTTCTCTCCCTCCTCCTGACCCCTGGCTCGAGAGCTCCTCCACGTCGCCGTCGGAGCCGGCGCAGGCGGGGCCCTGCCGGCGGGACGGCTTCTGGTTCCTGAAGCTGCTGCAGGCAGAGACCGAGCGCCTGGAGGGCTGGTGCCGCCAGATGGACCAGGAGACCAAAGAGAACAATCTCTCTGAGGAAGGTGGGTGTGGGCAGCACCCCGGCAGCTCCTCCCTCCAGAAGCAGTTGGAGCTGAGTATTGGGTCAGTTAAATTGAGGCTGCCCCTGGATCCCTGCAAGTGTCCAAGGCTGGGTTGGACGGGGCTTGGAGCAGCCTGGGACAGTAGGAGGTGTCCCTGCCCATGGAATGAGATGAGCTTTAAGGTCCCTTCCTTCCCAAACCATTCTGGGGTTCTTTGAAATTGCTGATAGCCCACAGAGCCAGAGCATGGAGATGAGGATGGACCAAGGAAAGGGTACTGAAACTTCCTGTAGAAAATGGAGTAAGAAGGAATGCTGTGATGCAGCATAAAAGACGTGCAGCTTCTGACCACTCAAAACTGCTGAAAGCTTTAATGGATTTAATCTTAAAAAAAGGTTAAATGGCAAAAGCTTTCAGGGAGGCTGTGGGATCTCTCCCTACCTCACCCATTACTCTCAAACAGGCAGGGGAAAGCTTAGCTGGAAGTGGGGCAGAAGGAACACAACTTCTGAGCTTGTCTGTTCAGTGCAGTTGATGAATTTGTCTTTATAGCAAAGAGGAGGTTTCTTCACATGGGAAAGCCTCACTGAATTTGTGCTGGAAACACCAAAAGCCTGGAACAGGGAACACAAGGCCAGTTGATTTTATGGAACAGCTGGGCTTGTTCTTTTATTTTCAAATGCTTTGGCAAAACCAGAGCTTTTTGCAATGGGAATCACACCTCTGGTGCATACAGAGTGACAGGAGAGGGTGACAAGGCTGCAGAGGGCAGGATCTTTGTGTGGAGCCTGGTCTTGATGATTTTAAGACCTGAGAAAGGTGAAACAAAGGTGAGGCTCAGTCTTAGCTCACTGTCACTGCTGGGGCTCCAGGAGCTAATCCCTAATCCGATTCCCTGAGGTGCTGCCCTGGCTGCCAGGGGGACAGGCCATGCCAGGGATCTCCCTGCCTTGGGGCTGGCCTGGCTTGACCCGTGGCAAGGAAAGACAGCAAGACCTGCATGGCATTGTTGCTGTGAGTGCCAGCAGCAGGCTGCTGGATTGTGGAACCACAGCCTTGGTGGGTGAGAGAGCCCAGGGTGCCCTTGTCTCCCACCAAGAGCTCCCAGTGCTCTGAGCAGGCTCAGAGGCATCAGCAAAGCAGGGATGGGACTCAGGTGGTCCCTGTTGGTGATGCAGCTGCAGGCACGTGGGGCTCTGAGCCTGCCTCTGGAAGGGAAAAGCCCAGACTGTATTTCCTCTAGTGAGCAGAGGAACATGTTCACACCCAGAGGCTGCTTGGAAAAACTGTTAGGGGCACCATGAAGTCCTGGGTGTTAAGAGCCCTGGCCTGTGTGTTAGTCCCTGCAGGTACAGGGAGGCTGGAGAGTGGTCCCTGTGTCACCTTTCCCTTGTGCAGGGCTGGGAGAGCAGGCTGGGATCTCTAAGCAGGTGCCAGCAGACTTGTTGAGGTGGTGCTGGTGGCTCCTCTAAGGGGCAGTTTAAGGAGCTTTCTGCCAGCTTGGATGTTGTAATGTCCTCCGACAGTTCTGTGTTTAGCCTGCCAGAAGGAGCAATGGCAGACAAATGTAGTTTCAAAACATCTTTTTCCTGGGAGCAGTTCGTGCCTTGAGGATCTCTGAAACTGCTTTTCTGATGACTCGAGTGTTTCTTTGCTCCAGAAGTGCTGGAGCTCGTTGTTACATTTAATGGTCTGTTCAACTCAGGTCTTTTTTTTTTTTTTTTGTCCCCCAAAGTCTTAGGAAAAGTCCTGAGTGCAGTGGGCAGTGCACAGTTACTAATGTCACAGAAGTTCCAGCAATTCCATGGCCTCTGTGAACAAAACTTGGTGAGTCTGGATCTCTTTTTCCTGGTTTCTGAGAGGGTGCCTCTCAACAGCACTACAGGGACTTGGTCAGGTGTAGACAGGCTGCTGTCCCTGTGAAAACAAAGCCAGTGAGTGCAGCCACAGCCTGCAGTGCCAGGCTGGGGGAGGGCTGGGTTAGCACAGAGCTGCCTCCTGCTTCTGAAGGGCTTTTTGAGGCTTTTTGAGCCCCGAGGCTGGGCCAAACAGGGAGGACTGTTTTGAAAAGTCTGCTCTTGACCAAACGTGCTCCCTTTGTGTGTGTGGCTGGTGACACTGTCCCCAGGTCACTGGGAATTGATCTCTGAAAGGGAATGCAGGGGTTTGCCCTTGCTGGGAGCTGACCTGGGCTAATGGGGATTGATGGACTCTGTGGTTTGGTTTTCCCCTCCGGCTTTGTGGTAATATGGATTTTGCAAACTTCCTTAGAGGTGAATATTTACATGGAAAATAATCTTGGAGAGACTTGAGGAGCAGGAGGAGATAAAGTGCTGATCCCAGCTGAGCAGCAGCACCAGCAGAGCTTTGTGTGAGCTGCTCGGATCTGATCCCATGCTTTCCAGGGCCTGCAGTGGTGGCTCAGCTGTCTGGGAACTGGGAAAATTCTGTTCTTGGAAGAAACTTAAGCTACTTAAAATTTTTCAACCCAGCCCAGGAAGTACTGATGCTTTCAGGTTGTTTTGGGGGGAAATGTAGCAAAATAATTTTGTTCATGAAAGTTCACTTTGGCTCCTTGGAGTGCTGCACATCCAGGCATCAGAGCTGGGAGTCCATTTCCATTATTTCCCACCCTGAAATCAGGGTCTCTGTGTAAGAAACCAGTGTTGTGGCTCTGATTCCCATGCTGGGCACCTGCTGTTGGATCCTGCTGTGGGGTCAGTGCCAGCACGGAGTGTCTGGTTCAGGATTACTCTGCTGTAGGAGAAGTGCAGTCAGGACCTGCTTCCTGAGCTAGGCAGAAATTATTTGGACTGTAGATGATGGCTTTGTGTGTTCAGGGCTGGTGGGCTCTCACTGGGTTTGTTTGCAGGCAGATGTAAAAGGGTGAATGTGCTGTGCACACTGTTCTGCTGGGTGTGTTCTTTCTGAAAGGGTGTTTTTAATGCTTCCCCTTCTAGAACCCTAATGCCAATCCCAGACCCACAGCCCAGGACTTGGCTGGATTTTGGGATCTCCTCCAGCTGTCCATTGAAGACATCAGCATGAAGTTTGATGAGCTGTACCACCTCAAAGCTAACAGCTGGCAATTGGCAGAGACACCGGAGAGAAAGGTGAGTGAGGAGCACTGGGCAGTGGCCTGAGTACCTTGCACACATTTGGGGCATCTGAGGTCTGGTTTCGTTGGCAAACAGATGCTCTCAAGGGCTGTGGCCATCCTGCACTTGTCATCTCCCAGCCTTGGAAGGCACCAAGGCTGTTCCTCTTGAGTAATAGTGGGAACAGTTTTGTACCAGGGGAAAAGGTGTTGGATGGAGGGAGCCTGGGGTGCTGAGCAGTGGTGCAGGGGCCTCAAGCGTTGCCAGCACTGTGTGGATGGGTTTAACCATCCCTGGTGCCTAAGTAATGTAAAAAACAACTGGAACCTTAGGGAAATGCAGGAGAGGTGGTGTCCTGGCTCTGCAGGTAAGGGTAGGGAGGACTGTGGCTCAGGGTGGCTGATGAAAATTTTGCAGTTCCAAATTAAGTTGTGTCTTCATTCTGCCTGTGCTGTGCTCTGAGCTGCAGCTGAACCAGACAGTCTGTGAACTCCAGGCCACTCCAGAGGAGCCCTGTACCATGGAAGCTGCATGGAGGGGAGGGTTAGCTGCATATCAGGAAAAGGCTCTGGGTGCTGGGTGCTGGGTGCTGGGCACTGCCCAGGCTCCCCAGGGAATGGGCACAGCCCCGAGGCTGCCAGAGCTCCAGGAGTGTTTGGACAGTGCTGCCAGGCACCAGATGTCCTGCAGGGGTTGGACTTGATGATCCTGGTTGTGGATCATCAGCCTCTGGATTGTGCACACCCTATCCCAGAAAATGTCCAAGGATGTAGTGGGAGGCATCCCTGCCATGGCAGGGGTGGAACTGGATCATCTTCCAACCCAGAGCATTCTGTGATTCCATGCTTGTGGTGGGTCCCTTCCCACTGAGGACATTCTATGATGCCATGAAATGCAAAACAGCTCCCTGTAGGAACCGAGGCAGCTGATTCTGAGGGATCTCTTGCTCCAGAGCTGCTCTCCCTGACATGATCCCAGTCCCTCCCACAAGGCCCCACCGGGGCCGAGCTGGCACCCAACTGCACACACTTACATCAGGTCTGGGTTTTTCCTTACTGTCTCCCTAAAGGAAGAGAAGAAAGCCCCCCCTCCAGTGCCAAAGAAGCCGGCCAAGTCCAAATCGCAGCTGAGCCGGGACAAAGGCTCCGACTCGGACAAGCAGCGGCAGGAGGCGCGGAAGCGGCTGATGGCGGCCAAGCGCGCGGCGTCCGTGCGGCAGAACTCGGCCACCGAGAGCGCCGACAGCATCGAGATCTACGTCCCCGAGGCCCAGACCCGCCTCTGAGCCCGGCCACGGCCAGCCCGTGGCTTTTATAAGTCATTAAATGGAAAAAAAAAAAAAAAGGTTCTCTCAAAACTAGTGTGGTTTATTCAGTCTAGAGACAATGAGCCATCCTTGAAAAGGGCTCCTGAGTTGGCTTTTTTCTCTCTCAGCTTTAAGTAATGAAGATTTTAACAAAAAAATCCCCAAAAAAATACAAACAAAAAAAAATTAAAAAAAAAAAAAAAAAGAAAAAATGCCCCTCGTTTTCTCCCCGGCTGTGGTGTTGCTGAATGGACTGGACAGACTCCTGGGAACTCCAGCCCCTCGACTTGGAACTTCAGTCTTTTTACTTGTTCTATCTCATGAGAATTATTCGCTTGTTTACAAGAAGAGGACAAGAAAACACGAAGCCTTGAGCACTTGCCATGCTGTGTTCTTCCTCCTCCTCAGATCTGTTCTGCCCTCCTCATCCTTTATTTTTCTCTCCTCCAGCTCCCGTTCTCCCACCCTTTGCATGGCTTCGGTTCCCGTGTCCGGACACCCCTGTCCCCACAGAGAACACCTGTGGTGTGTTATTCCTGCTGCCCTCTCCAGCCAGCAGCCTTCCTGGGCTTTGTGTTCTTGGGGTGGGGATGTTGGGGTGGCGGAGGGCAGGCACAGGGGGTCGTATCCTCACTTTGTTGGAGGGAGAGGATGCTGGGGCTGTGGAATGTGGGGTTGAAATGCAGCCCAGAAGCAAAATGTGCAATAAATCTGGCCCAGGGGATCTGGAGAGCCGGACCCCGCTCCGGGCACAGGAGCGGAGCTGAAGGACCACAGAGCACGAGCCACATCACTTTGAGTTCCTTCCTCTTCCCATTTTCCTTGGCTGGCTGGTGGAGAGAGGAGCATCCCGGCTGTGGGGTCGGTGTGTCCGGCAGGAGGGGGTGTACATATGCACATATACACTTAGTAGTACCTGTATAGTAATTCCTACACACGGATCCTGCCCACGCCGCCGCGGGGGTGGGCAGATGTATAGCATATATTTTTACATGTACTATATCTAGATGTGTGTCCAAGTGTGTGTAAAAATATATACCCTGTGTGTAAGCAGATGACTATTTTTTCCTTATCTCCCTGCTCTCTGGGTAGAGGAAGGATTGCTAAATATTTTTTAGCCCATTTTTTTTCCCCTTTGTAGGTCTCCTTTCTGATCTGGCTCCTTGGAGCCAGAGCTGCCACCTCCCCTGATTCTTTGCCACCCTCTCACACTGAAGGTTTTTGTCCCATCCTGAGGGATCTCGCTGGGGATTTTTTTTTTTTTCTCTTCACATGTTTGAACAAGTTGGGAGATTGTGTGCTACTGTCATGGGGGTGGAGGTGGAATCCCAGAGGTTTCAGAGAGAGTGTTGGTGATCCAGAAGGCAAAAAATAAATAAAAGTGAAATCCTGAATGCTGCCTGCTTCCCATTGTGTGCTGTCTGGGGCTGCCCATGAAAGCTGCTCTCAGAGGTCTCTGCCCCCAGCCATAAACCTCCCAAAGCTTGGGATTCAGACTGGGCTGGAGGTGGGGGCTCCCAGGGCCGAGGGGAAACAGCCTCAGGTTCAATACTGGGGGAAAGTCTTGCGTGGAAAAGGCGGTCAGGGCTGCCCGGGGCAGAGCCCCTGGCCCTGGAGGTTTCGGCAAGGTCTGTGCAGGTGCCACCTGGGGAGGGGGTGCCCGGGCATGTTGGGGTTTGGCAGCAGCCAGGACTCACCTTGGAGGCCTTTCCCAAACCTCAGCATTCCGTGGGGACAGAGACATTGTTGGGTTGCACTGTTGGGTTTTGGGGCAGATTGTAAAGATGAAGTTTTAGGGATCTCTGGCAAAGAAAGGGGGAACACCAAGGAACTGTGGGGGTTATTTTTTTTGTTATTTACTCCTCCTAGCTACTGCTCACAGAGCTGTTGAACAATCCTTGCTGCTCTGGGCTAGGCCTGCTCCTAATGTTTATGTTCTTTGTATATTTATGTGCATATATTTTAACATGTAAATGAATTTACAAAGCTGTAAAGATTAATTAATTTTAATATTGTTTATATCTTATAATTAATACAATATTTTAAATTCACCTACTTACATTAAAATATACATACAGAGGTAGAGTTATATATATAAATATATACACATATAAATAATGTGTAACACACATAGAAAAATGCGTTATACATATTTAAACACACCTTTTATAAATCTGAGAAGTATTTGTTGCAGATATTTAACACCCCTTTTATAAATAATTTCATATCCATACCTCGTATCCACCTGTTCATTCTGAGCCCAATGGACGTGGTCAGCCAATCACGAGGCTGCCTGAGATCACGTGGGGAAGAGGTGTCACGAGATGGCTGCCAGCCAATCACAGAGCGGCATGACGTTTAACAAAATGGCTGCGCCCTACCATAAGATGGCGGGTGAAACAAAATGGCCGCCCCCAGTGGATACAGGGGCTGGGGCCGTGCGTCAAGGTACTTCCGGGATGGCGCGTGGGCGGGGCGATGGCCCTTTCAGCCAATCACAGCACAGTACGTACCGCCGCGGGCGAATGGCTGTGAGGCTGCTGGGGAGGGCGGGGCTTGGTGCCGGCGGTGGGCGTGGCTTCCTCCGGCCCCGTGTCCCGCTCCCGTGTCCGCTCTCCCGTGCGAGGTGTTCGCGGGCCGTGCCCCGGCCCCGTGTCCCCTGTCCTGTGTCCGTGTCCCCGCCTCGGCCGGGCGCTGCAGCCCCGCGCTCTCCCAGTGCAAGGAGCCGCTCCCGGCTCTTTCCGGGGCTTCCCCGGGGCCAGCCCCGGCCGCGCAGTGCCCGTTCCCCGGGAATGCACGGGAATGCCCGCGGTCCCGGCCCGGCTCCCTGTGCCGGGCATCCCCCCCGGGCGGGGTAGCGGCTGCCCCGGGGCCGTCCCGGCCACAGCTCCCGGCACGGTGCCGGCGGGGGCGCTGCCTCCGGCCACGAGTGCGGGGCTCGGGCAGCCTCGGGCCGCAGCGCTCCCGGCTCCTTGCCCTGGTCTGGGCACAGCCCGGAGCCGCCCCAGCGATGGGGGGTCCCGCAGCCTCACCCACTCGTGCGGATTTGGGGGGCAGGGTTGGCAGTGGCGTGGGAAGTGAAAGGCTGGGAGGGCTGGGAGTGTTCAACGTGGAGAAGGGAACGCTCCGCAGAGACCTCGGAGCCCCTTCCGGGGTCTAAAGGGGCTCCAGGAGAGCTGGAGAGGGACTGGGGACAAGGGACTGGAGTGACACAACAAGGGAGAATGGCTTCACATCAACAGAGATCGAGGAATAGATGGGATAATGGGAAGAAGTTCCTCCCTGTGAGGGTGGGCAGGCCCTGGCACAGGGTGCCCAGAGCAGCTGTGGCTGCCCCTGGATCCCCGGCAGTGGCCAAGGCCAGGCTGGACTGGGCTTGGAGCACCCTGGGATGGTGGAAGGTGTCCCTGCCCGTGCAGGAGGCTGGCCCTAAGTGCCTTCCAACCCACACCGCTGTGGGACATAGGAAAGTGTCACATTGATGAGGCTGTTCTGTGTGCCCAGGTCAGAGCCCAGGGCCTGGGGGGCTGCAGGGCTGGGACAGGGCTGGGGGTCCCACTGGAAGACCCCTCCCAGCACCACCAGTCCCAGCTGGTGCCCTGGAGGTGATGGAGGTGGGTGTGGGGCAGGTCAGAGCAGTGGCAGCCCCCGCGGGACCCCTGTGCCCTCACACTGCCCATCGGCACCGTGTCCGGAGCCCCCGGGAGCTGCTGGTCTCTGGTGGTGGGAGCAGGTCCCCGAGGTTCTGCTGGACCTGCCCGGGGGTCCCCAGGGCCTGCTGGGGGCATTGGCCGCTCTGTGCAGCTCAGGAGCCCTGAGGTGCTGTCTGGGGCAGCAGAGCTCTGGTGTCCCCAGCTGAGCCCACCTGGCACAGTGCAGACCCTCGAGCTGGGCTGGCAGACTCTGCCCTGGCTCTGGCCCCATCCCACGGCTCTCACCACAAGCACAAAGCCCCAACAGCCCATGGAGAGTGGGGGACACCAGGGTGCTATTCCAGGGTGACCCAGGAGTTTCTCCTGGTGGTGGAGAACCAAGGGAGGCACCCACAAATGACACAGTTCACTCTGACACACAGCTCATATTTAAAAAAAAACAACCAAAACTAAAAAAACTTTTATTTGACAATAGAAAAACAAACAAAAAGATATTTACAGTAGTTTGTTATTTCTCCATAAATTTAATTCCAATAGCTCCTGCCCTCCCCACTCTCTGGTCCATCCCAGGGCTGGAGCACCAGCCCCTGGCACAGCACAGCTCTGGGGGAAGGAAACCACTTTGGTTTGACTGGGGCAAGAGGAG
Source organism: Lanius collurio (assembly GCA_020086605.1). Classification (NCBI taxonomy): domain Eukaryota; kingdom Metazoa; phylum Chordata; class Aves; order Passeriformes; family Laniidae; genus Lanius; species Lanius collurio. Next base: position 11,521,987 of record JACBWW010000027.1, read on the forward strand.
AGCAGGAGACCAAAAATCCTCTCCCTCCCCGAGGGCAAGGGACAGAGCTGTAGGGGAGTGACAAGGTGAAAGAGGGAGTCCCAAAATTCAGGACTTTCCCTGGAAAGGAGTCAAAGGGTGAAGGCTGGACATAGAAATGGAAGTGGGGGTGAGAGAGGGGCTGGTCACAGGCACACGACAAGCACCCACCCGCCCTGGTGCCACCCCAGCACTGCACAGGGCGCCTGCCAAGGTGACATTATTGGGAAGCTTCCCACAGCACCCTCTCCCCTGGCACCTTCCCTCTGAAGAAACGGGGGGTGGGAACACACCAGTCCCCCAAATCAGTGCTTTTCCCTTCCAGCCCCACTGCTTCCAGTGCTCTCCCCCAGCCCCACAGAGCTCCCGGTCCTGCAGCTTTACCCCCTCTAGTCATCAACTCATCTGGCTAATTACCCGCGGGGTGTTCCTCGGGCAGGGCACAGTCATTAACACAGTCATTAACTTACACCCCCGAGGGCCCAGCAGTGCCTGACCCTGGCACTGCACCCAGGCACAGCAAGCGGGGCCCAGACAGGAGCCCAGAGCCTGCCCCGGAGCCGCGCAGGGCAGGCGGGCCCCGGCACTGCCGGCACATCCCGGTTTGTCACTAGAGGTCCCCAGCACTGCACAGCCACACCGCGAGCGGCACCTCCACCCGCGCCTTCCCAGCGCTGCTTCCCAGGAACCCCGGGCTGCACTTGCAGAACGCACACGGCCGTGCCCGCACCACGCCTCTCTCCAAAGGTTTTATGGAAAAAAATAAAAAAAAAAAAAGGGAAGGAAGTCGGGTACAAAATTCACAGTCTCAGCTCTACCCAGACTTGGCCACACGCTCACTGGTCCGGGCACAGCATGCACACATTCAGCACGAACTCGAGGGGAACGTGGGGAAGTTGAGGAAATGCTTAAAGATTAAAAAAAAAAAAAAAAAAAAAAAAAAAGAAAGAAAGAAAAAAAGAAAAAAAAAGTAATAATCATGTAACAAATCACAATTAAAGGGAAAATGTTTCAACAAAAACTTGCTAAACAGCACCATAGAGATTTCTACTGGCAGCACCCAGAACAACCTAAAAAGGAAGAGGAAGGTCCTATTTTTTCCATGATAAAATGCCACAGACTCCATGTTTTCAGTTCATCTGTCCTTTGCCCTTCCCTGGGCAAGGTAGGGCCCCTGGCCAGCACCGGGAAACAGAAAGGCCTCAAAAAACAAAAGGAGGGGCGGGGGAGAAAGGTGGGAGGGAGAAGAGATCTGAGATTTGGGAGACAAAGCTCTTCATCCACAGTCCTTAAAATAGATGCCAGCGTTTAAAAAAAAATAGGTTCTCTCTGTCTCCCTGAAGAAACGGCGCTGGCTGAAGCCTTGTTCGCAGGAGAGGAGGAGATCAGCAGGTTTTCCAGGGGAGCTGCAGGGACCGCTCCGGCCGTGCGGCAGGGACGGGGCACTGCCAGCGCCCAGGTCTGGTCACGCCGGTGCCCTGCACGGCCGGGGCACGGGCCGGGGCAGCCCGGGCATCTCCCGGCAGGAGGTGGCGGGGTGGGACGGTCCTTCCTCCGCCGCCTTGGCTGCCGAGAGAGACCGGAGCCGCCGGGAGGCAGGAGGCGCCCCTGGGAAGGGCTGTGGGGGCGAGGCAGAGGCCGGGAGGGTCGGGCCCCCCGGGGAAGGGCACTGCGGGACCCGGCCCGCGGTTATTTGGAGGCTCCGGGGGGCTCGGTGTGGGGCGCCAGGGGCAGCTGCCCCCCCTGCCGCTGCCGCTCCAGCTCGGCCGCCTTCTGCAGGGCCACCTCCACCAGCAGCTGGAAGCTGCTGAAGTCGTCCCCGAAGAGCTCGGGGGGCGTCGGGGGCGGCGTGTTGAAGAGTCCGGGCGTGGGGCTGCCCGCCTCGGCCCGAGCCAGCAGCGTCAGGGTGCTGCCCGCCCTGGGCACGGCCTCGGGCCCGGGGGGCTTCTCCCACTCGGGGCTGTGGGCGCTCACCACGGCCAGCGCCGGGTGGCACAGTACCTGCGGGCACACCGGCACCGACAGCACCTTGGAGGAGCCCGCGGCCGCCACGGGCGGCACCACGAGCACCCCGGAGCCGGCGGCCCGCGGCACGGCCACGTCGGCGGCCTTGCCCCCGCGGCGGGAGATGGTGAACTGGTTGGGGTCCTTGCCGTCCTTGCGCAGCATGTCGGGGAGCAGCCGCCGCCGCGCGTTGATGAACCAGTTGCAGATCTGCGAGGAGAGAGGGGTCAGGGCGGGCTGCAGCCCCAGAGCGAACCGGCAGCAGCTCCCACACACCCTGACTACCACAGGTCCCCCCTAAGCCCTGCACCTCCTTCCCGTGGCGCTCCAGAGAGGCACAACTAGTGCTGGAACCCACGGAAACCCCAACAGCGGCTGCTTCCTGCCTGGCACCGCCTGCCCGGCGCAGCCCCTTCCTCCCTGCACGCTGTCCCGGCTGCCCCCGGCCCTGCCAGCCCCGCTGCGGGACTGTGCCCCCGGCTCCTGCTCTCCATCGCAGCACAGGAGCGGGCACAGCCTGGGCTGCTGCAGCCAAGCCACCCCCGAGCCAGAGCTCCAGAGCCCCGGGAGCTGCGGCGGCTCCAGGGCACAGCTGGCCACAGGGAAGGAGGGGCTCAGTGCTGTCCCCCACTGCAGCCCCAAGGCCGTGGCATTGCATAGAGCCAGCTCGGAGCCCATCCTGCAGGTCCCCAGGCTGGGGACAGTTTTTCCTTCTCCAGGTGACCCATCCTAGAGCTCAGCCCTGTTTCCACACTGCTGCCGGTGCCAACGCGCTGCCAACCTGAATGGGAGCACCGAGGCTGCCAGAGCAGACAGGTGGCAGGAGAGCAGCATGGATGGAAAACCCTAGAAACCATCAGGTGATGGAGCTGCAGCCCCTCATCCCCTAATAGGGCCAGAAACAGGGCAGCACAGACACCTTCCCATGCCTCTGGCCATGAGCAGGGTCACAGCTCACACTAAAGGCTCTCCAAAACATCTGCACAGCACAGAGGCTGCACTTCTGGCAGCCCTTTGCCATTATTGAGCCTTGGCCATGGATTGTTTCAGCATCTTTATATAAAATGCTACATTAGAATAAGTGCCTTCTTCCTAGAAAACAATTAGAAGAGAATAAATCAGAGGGAAAAAAATGTCTGATCTTTCCTAAATCAACAGCTATGGAAAATATTTCCCCTCAAGAGAGAGAACTTGCCACAACTTCAATCACAGCAAGATGTCAGTTGTCCTTTTTTTGTCTTTAAGACAATATTTGGCATCAAAACCCTCAAATACACCAGTCTTACTCCCTTTTCTGTTCCAAACCCCCTCCCTTGCAAGCCTCAGCTGGGTCCTCTTGACATGATCCTGTGATCCCACAGCCATCCAACACAGTGATCCCCAACCAGAGAGATGGACTGCCAACAGAAAGCCCAACTCCTCAGTGCTGAGAACCCCCCAAAATCCTGCCTGTCCCCACCACCATGCTCCTTCCAGCATTCAATTCCCACTGGAGAACATGGCACAGAGACTGGCACACACAGCCACTGTGACAGCAGGCACTGTCCCAGAGCTGAGACATGCTCTGCCTCTGAAGCAGTTCATTGACTTTTAATCATGGCCATCCCTTTTCCCCCACCAGCACACCCCACTCTGACCCTCTGGGCAGCATCTCTCCCCCAGCACTGCGAGAGCAGCATCCCCTCCACAGGGAGGGAAAGCCCATCCATCCTGCAGCAGGGCACTGGCTTGGAAAGCTGTTGCTGTCCAGAAGCCTCAGTGGGAGCAGGTGTCGCTTCCTTAGCTCTGGAATTTCTGCAAGGGAGGCACATGGCTTCCTGCTCTCCCTGCTCCTTGGCTGCCAGTGCCCGGCTTCAGCTCCCCAGGCCACTGGAGTGGGCAGGGGGTGCACAAAGAAACAGCTGGGGGGGTTGGCCAGTGGCTGTGGCAGAGCGCTGCATTCCAGAGGCTTTTTGGAGGGGTCAGGTCAGCACCACAGACTGAACCCCACAGCCACACCAGGGGGTCTCCCACTCCTCCAGCCCAACAGGCAGAGGGAGCATCCCCATGGATTCCTGCAGCATCCCTGCAGACTGGCAGAAATCCCAGTCTCAGCCCTTGGCTGGCACTGGGAAATGCCACCCACCAGGCTGGGACCCCCTGCCCGGGGGGCACAGGGGGTGCACACTGGCTGTGGGGGTCACCTGAGTCAAACAACAAGGCCACACCTCAACACAAGCCCACCCATGTGCCAACCCCTTCCTGGGTCCCATGGGGCTCAGGGCACCGACAGCTGGGCATCTGCCAGTCCCACCAGAGCCCTTGGGCAACCCCCATGTGCCAGGCACTGTCATGCCAACCTGGGCCAGGACAAGCCCAGTTCCCACAGCCCCAAGCCCGTCGCTGCTACCCCGACACTCAGCCTAAAGCCTGTCCAGGAGCTCCAGCCTGTCCCTGGAGCAGCTGCCAGACACATCATACCTGTGGCACAGCCAACACTTCCAGAAACACATTAAAATGAAAGAGCAGGTTTGCCTTGCTGGCCCGGAAGAGGGGAAGCAGACAGCCCCTGTCCACACTCAGTGTCTGGGCTGGGACAGCTGGCCAGGACTGTGCTGAGCCACAGGGAGAGGAGCGAGAGGTACAGAGGAAGCTCCAAGAGAAGAGCAAACCCACCGGCCCTCTCCTGCTGCCCTGCACCCCACTGCACCCCAGAACCAGAGAACAGAGTGAAGCCCACGCCCTGTCAGGCTGGGAGAGGGGGATGGGGCCCAGGCCTGTGCAAGGAGCACAGGGACAGCAGGGGCAGGAAGGCCCTCCCAGACACCCTGAACACCTGCAGGGAGCTCGCCAGGGCAGGAAGGACAAGTGCTGCTCATCCCCACCGCTGTCCAGGGCTCCTGTGCCTCCGGGGTGCCACAGGGAGAACATCAGCCCACAGCCAGGAGCAGGACAGGGAGCCCCCAGCTGGGCTCCCCTTAACGCAGCTGGTGTAACTGGGACCAGGGGCCAGCCAGCACTTATCAGCCCGCAGGGCTCAAAGCCTAGCCCAGCCTCTCCCTTCTGGTTAAAATCACAGAAGATCCTGAGCTGGAAGGGATCCACAAAGATCATCAAGTCTAACTCCTGGCCCTGCCCAGCCTCAGGGCTGTCCTCTGCCCAGCTCTGTGTGCAGAGGGTGGCCATCCTGGCCTCTGCTGGGGGTGTCCAGGGGAACAGGATAAAGTAGCATCCCCAAAACCCTCCCACCTGTGCAGCTTTTACTGACAACTAAGGTACTCAGCCTGTTCCCACTCCAGTCCCTCCACCTTCTGGCTGGCCAAAATGCTCTGCTCCAGCAGAGCTGGTCCCCAGGGCTCAGACGGCTCCCCAGAGAGACCTCCCCTTCACACAGGTGCCTTTCTTCCCCCAACATCCCTTCCCTTGCCTCCTCACTGCCCTTCAGTGGGGAATGATCCCAGCCTACCCAGTCCTTTGGGATCCTCAGTGGGATTCTCGTGTCCCACACACCGTGGCAGTGTCCCAGCGGTGGCTCCTACCTGCAGCACGGACAGGCTGGTCTGCCCCGAGAGGCTGAGCTTCTCCTGCTCCGAGGGGTAGGCGTTGAAGCGGTGCTCGTACAGCCAGTCCCGCAGGATCTTCACCGACTCCTTGGGGAGGTTGCCCCTTCTCTTCCTCTTGCACTGCGAGGGGTCGGGGGATGTGGCGCCGTCCTCGTCCCCCGGCTCACTGTCCGACATGGTGGAGCTGCCCGCGGGACCCTCCTGGCTGAATCCTGGAGAGGGGGAACCGAAGGGAGCATCAGGGGGTGTCCGGTCGGGGGAGGGGAAGGGGCCTCCCACCGACCTCCCCCCTCCTCCAGCGGGGGGTCTCACCCCCTCTGGGCCCGGCCGGGGGGGAATCCAGCGGCAGAGACCCCCGGGGGGACACAAACGACCGGCACCGGCGGGACAACAGGGGCAGCAAACAGAGCCCCGGGGGTGCCGAGGAGCCCAGCGCACGGCACGGGGCTCGGGGGCACTCGGGGCTCGGGGGGCACCGCAGCGGGCAAGGGGAAAAAAAAAAATCAAGCATGGGGTAGGGTGGGAGGAGGGGAAGTTAAAAACAAAAACAATCTCAGCAGGAGAAAGAGGCCGGAGCTGGAGAGTGGGAGAGGAACCACGCGGGGTCATTGTGCGGCGGGGATGGAGGCGGGGGCGGCTGTCACGGGCCGGGGGCTCGGCTCGGTGCTGCGGGCCGGGGCCCGGCGGTGCGGGGCGGTGCGGGCCGGGCCCGTCGCCCCTCCGGCAGCAACAGGCAGCGAGGGGCCGGGGCCGCCGACACAAAGCGGGGCAGCGGCAGCCGCGGGCCCCGGGCGGCGGGGGGAAGAGAGGGGCCGGAGAGCGGCCCCGGCCCCGCACTCCGCCGCCGGCCCCGAGTTATCCCCGGCCGGGCAAACTCCGCCGTAACTCGGAGCTGCAGCGGGGGCGGGCGGGACCCCCGCCCGCGGCTCCCGCAAACTTCGGGCGGCGCTGGCGCGGCCCGGCCGCTCCGTCCCGCACAAAGGCTCCCCCCGCGCCCCCCGGGATCCATCTTTGCGTTCTGATTGATGTACC
>JACBWW010000027.1:11563557-11586253 GCA_020086605.1 Lanius collurio
GTGTGTGTGCTCAGAGGCTCAGTCTGGAAAAGCTGAGCATTTCCCAGTCCCACTCCTAAACCACCACAGCACAAATGAGATTAAATTCACCCTGAGGGGATTCCCTGGCTGTGGGAGTTTACTCCTGGTTGCAGCATCACTGAAATTAAAACTCCCTCCTTCCCTGGCCTCAGGAGAGCTGCAGCCAGGCCATGTGAATGCCATGGCAAGGACTGGGCTGACAGTGCTCAGGGCAATACCACCTGCCAGAGCAGATGGGCAGGCAGTTGGTGGGGGATGTGGGCTTTCTTGCTCACTCCCCTCTCCCTTTCCAAACCCAGGAAACATCTCCTGTATGGAGGGACAAGCTTCTTATTTTGTCTTTTCCATTTGGTGCTCCTCTTTTTGCTGCTATGGATGCACAGAGCACTGCAGCCCCTGAAAAAATTCTTCCAGGAGCCTTGGATGATGCCCTGAGCTACTTGGTCCCCTTCAGAGCCCAGCAGAGATGGGCACGACCTCACAGCTGCCCCAGCAGCTCCATGTGCCTGGCAGCGCCCGGGACGGGCAGGGCATCCTCAGCCGGTGTCCTCCCAGCACAAGGGCAGCAGCTGACACTCACAGAGATTCAAGGCATCTTTCAGAGCAAAAAAGAGACTTTTTCATCCTGCTGAGGCCCAGCAAACCCCTGCCCCACTGCTTTGCCATCTTGGAGCCAGGTGTCCAGTGTGCAGCTTCATTTCCCAGTGGGCCTCATCTGCCAGAGGAAGCAAGGAATTAAAGCAGAGTCCTTCCTGCAGCGGAGCAAGTGGATGTTCCGAGGCCTCCGGTTTGCAGGTTTGCTCCTCTCTGCCCTCGCTTCCCTAGAGGTACTTTCTGTGCACAGGCCAAGTGTTTTGCTTTACCTCTCTTTTGCTCAGGTACTTTAGCTCAATCACAGCTCTAAGTAAAGCTGCTGCATTTTTTTTAATATCTTAATTTCCTCTTCTTCAGTCCTGCTGCATTTCAGAGACCTGCTTGCTGTGTTAAGAACCCCTCCTAATGGAGCACAGGAGTGGGCCTATCACTGAAGACTGATGAATGGACTGATATGGAGTAAAATTCAGGGGTTTTTTGTCTTTCTTAATCTCCAGGGAAGTCAGTTTGGAATAACTAGAGCTGAAGGAAGGGATCAGTAAAATGACCCAAAGCAGTATCTGAGCCAGAAAGGCTCCTGAGAGCTGAGATCAATAGGGAAGGTGATAGCCATGCTGGAAAGGGCTCAGTGTAATGTTAGTGCTGGGTAAACACTGCAATAAGAGCCCCGAGTTGCTCAATAACTCACACTTGTTTCCTCCCTGCTGCCCACCAGACCCAGACTCCTTCCTGAAGTCTGCGCGCCTGCAGCGCCTGCCCTCGTCCTCCTCGGAGATGGGGAGCCAGGACGTGTCCCCCCTGCAGGAGACCAGCAAGGACCCCTTCTCTGGAGACTGCAGCTGCCGGCAGGATGGGCTCACTGTCATCATCACCGCCTGCCTGACCTTCGCCACAGGGGTCACTGTGGCCCTCATCATGCAGATCTATTTTGGGGACCCTCAGGTAAGACAAAACAGTGGCTTTATGGTTGGGCTTTGGCTCCAAAGATGGGAGAGCTCCCTAACTTTCCTCCTAGTCAGCAGTTCAGCAAGGGGAGTACTGGGGAGCCATGGTTGGTATCAGCGAGGCCAAAGGTGCTCAGTCTCTCCCGGTTCCACCCCAAATTGGCTTGAAAGCCTTTTCCTGTGCCTGGAGGTTGTGCTTGGAGGGCCAAGCTCGACTCAGAGCTTGCCCCATGGCCAGGGTGGGGGGGTACTGTGCCAGGCAGGTTTGGGGGTGCTGCTGGGGGGAACAGACAGCCCCACTGCTGTGACTTCAGCTGTGGCTTGAGCCAGATGGGACTGCTTTCAGAAAATAATCCTTGGTTACACAGTAGGCATCTTGTCCACTTGGACAGAGTTTAATGGATTATGGGCATACATGCCCAGATTCACCTCTGGAAGATTCATCCAGGACCAAGTAGGGAAATAGCTGAAAACAGAGGTGAACCTCCTGCTAATATATCCCACGGCCCAGTGCTAGATGGAAGAGCCAAGGCAGCATGGCCACAGGGTTGGATCCTCCTGCAGAACCTCTGCCAGGGTAATGGTCAGCCAGGAGTCACCATCACTATCTCCATGTGCTGCCTTGGCCCTTCTGTCTTTGCATGTCCCCAGGCCAGCCTGGGTCATGTTGAGATGCTGCAATTTGTGCCATAGGGATGAAATCAACTCTTTAAAACATCGTGTGACTGCATTAGCACAGCACTGGCACAAGGATGAGAACAGGCTGTGGTTCTGGGGGCATGCTGCATTCTTTGCAGCTGTATCCCCATTCCCAGTGGCTGCCTGGCTGCAGCACAGGGACAGCTCTGGGCTTGTGAGGGGCAGAGGGAGACATGGTCCCCAGCTTAGAGTGGCACATAGAGTGTGGAAAGCTGTCTGAACTGGTGGTCGTGGCTGCCTGCAGCTGCGCTGGAGCAGGGATGTGCCAGGGGACACAGGGATCCCACTGGCAATTTTGGATCAGCCATGGCCTTGGCGCTGGCTCCAGGCTTCAGGTCCCACGTTGGTGGGTGCAGCACCAGCACCAAGCCCAGCACAAGCCTCTCCTGTCTGGCAGCTGTTCCACCGTGGTGCCGTGGTGACGGACGCCGCGCGCTGCACCGCGCTGGGCACCGATGTGCTGGCCAGGCACGGCTCCTCGGTGGATGCGGCCATCGCCTCTGCCCTCTGCGCCGGCATCGTCAACCCCCACACCTCGGGGCTGGGAGGGTAAGTGTGGGGCACTCGGCCCCTGCTTTTGTCTTCAGGTGTCCTCAAGTGAGTGGTTTCACAGAACCCCAGAATGGTTTGAGTTGGAGAGACCTTAAACCCATCCAGTTCCACTCCCTTCCATGGACAGGAGCACCTTCTACTATCCCAGGTTGCTCCAAGCCCCATCCAACCTGGCCTTCGACACTTCCAGGGATGGGGCAGCCTGTGCCAGTGCCCTGTGCCCCCACCCCCTCCCCCTCAGAAAGAGGAATATTTCTTCTAAATACCTGACGTAAACCTGCCCGCAGTCAGTGTAAAGCCATTCCCCCTTGTTCTGTCACTGTCTGCCCCTGTAAAAAGTCCCTCTGCAGCTGAGAAATGCCTCTGTGGCAGTGCCAGGCCCAGGATGTGGTGCCAGGGCTCCAACATCCGGCAGTGATATGTCCACAGTCTGCCACAGTGACCCTTGCTGTGCACCGTGCTGCCAGCACAGGACAGAGACCCCCAGGCAGGGAAATTTGTTTCTGCTGTAGTAACTGCCAGCAACATCCAAGGCCCAGGCTCGAGAGGGCTGGTGAGCTCTGCTGTGAGTGTGCCAGGAGCTACAAACACCCCGGGCTCAGTCCCAGCGCTTCCAGAGCCTGAGTCCTGCCTTCCACAAGCTCTGCTCCTGAGGCTGAAGTCCGAGCCCAGCTCCAGGCAGCTGCTGGGGGGAAAGGGGGTGGCCTTCTCCCAGCCCCCATACCCAGGGTGACATCCACGTGAGCCTGGTGCTCCTGGCTCTGCAGGAGGGCTCAGGAGCGTTGCATAAATCTCAGCCACCTGATCACTGCCCCAGCTGCACCACCCATTGCTGCTGTAAGCAAAAACCCTCTTTTGTTGCAAAACTGCTCAGATTAGAAAGAAAATCCCAGATGGTCCCACCTTGGCATTGGAACAGAGCCAGTGGCTCCCTGGCCAGGCAGGCAGGGAGGCTCAGCACAGGGCTGCCCATGTCCCACACCGACCCTGCCTTGGCTGTCCTGGTGTGTGCCCTAGGGAAGGACAGCAGCATTCCCTGCTCCTCCGGCCACCCCGGGGCCCTGCTGGGCTGGGGACCTCCACAGTGACCCTCGTCACACTGGCCCAGCCCTGGCCCCAGTGCCACCCGAGCTGTCCGGCTGAGCGGCCGGGCCGTGCCCTGACGCTGTCTCGCCGCAGGGGCGGGGTGATGCTGGTCCACGACATCCGCAAGAACAGGAGCTGGGTGATCGACTTCCGTGAGGTGGCTCCCCTGGGCATCCCACCGGAAGGGGACCTGCTGCAGGACACCAAGGTGAGAGCCAGGATCCCCGTTGCCTCCGGGGCTGTTGCCTCCAGTTCTCCTCCCTCCAAATTTCAGGCCAAGGGGCAGATGCCCAGCAAATTAACAGGATGTCTCTCTCATCATGGGAGATCCTGGGTCCTACAGACATGGAGAATTTAGGGGAAATACTTCTTTATCAGCCCCAAAATGTCTGCAGAGCTGTAGGGAGTAAAGAGGCATGTCCCTGTGGCAGCAGGTTGCTGGGAGAACAAAAGCCCCAGGAAGGAGTAAAATCCCAGGTTGTTCTGCTGAGTTATTTCTCCTGACCAAACTGGGTTGAGAACAAGATTGAATTTGCCTCTCTCCTTCCAAAACCTTTTTATTCCATAGTGAAGTGGCTTGCTACAGACCTCTTTCCCTCTCCTAACTATGCAGATAATTCCAAAGTAAACATGACTTGCACCTCCTTGACTTGCAATTGGGGACCATGTCCTCATGGAAAGGAGACTACTCTCTTTGGTTTTGTCCTTCCTATTTTACAGCCAGGTCTGCTTGTAGGGGTGCCAGGCATGATCCAAGGAATGCACCAGGCACACCAGTTACATGGCAGGTAAGACACGAGGCACAGGCTGTGCCCTGCCTGGGGTCCCCACGGGGAAGCCCACAGGCCCTTGCCATCAGGCCACATTCTCAGCCACTCATCAAAACCATTAGCTAAGGGGTACTTAGAGGCTTGTGTTGACAGAGATGTTTACTTTTTTTTTAATTTCATGTACAAAAGAAAAAAATCAGCATCAGGTCATGTTTTCTGCAAAGTGAAATTTTGGCTAAGAAGATGTACAGTAAGTGTTCTGTTAGGGGTGCAGCACATTGCCTCGCATGTCTGTGCATCTTCATTCTCTCTTTAACTGGATCCTAAGAGGTGTGTCTATCCTTGGTGCTCTGTTGGGATAGAGAGGGTACTGAATGACATGCTCAGGACCAGAGCCTGGCTTGAGATTTTGCTCCTGAGGTGCCCCTTCCCCCATCCATGCACTGCCATTCCTCTCTGGGGCACATCCTGGAGCACTGAGATGATCCAGTTAAGGAGAAACACAAGCACTGAAAGCTCAGTGCTCCTTTTAGCCGCTGCTGGCCCCACAGCCTGGTCTTCCAGGAGCCCCTGACTGCAGAGCTGAGCCCTGTGCTTGCTCCCCACCACCCTGCCCCACTGCAGCCCTCCCAGGCCTGTTTCTCCTTGTCCTCTCTCCTTTGGCAGACTCCCGTGGTCAGAGCTGCTGGGCCTCACAGCCGATGTCGCCCAAAATGGCTTTAATGTCACACATGACCTGGGTGAGTACCTGATGGGCAGCTGCCCAGCACAGGGCAGTTCACTGTGCAGGGAGCTGGGCATGTGGTCAGTCATGGGAGATCAGGGCTTTGTGGGCCTGGCAATGGATGATATTGGGAGCTGAACAATGAGTGAGCCACAGTCTGCCAGGGGACAGCGTGGTGGCTGCCAAACTGGAGCCCTGTGCCATGGCTGGGCAGAGCCAGGGCACAGCAGCCACACTGGGCAGTGCCCAGGGCCAGGCAGGGAAGGGTGCTGGGGTTTCTTTGGGCTTCTTTGCCAGTTGCAAAGGACACACGATCCAGCTCCCCTCTAGTTTTGCAACAGGGCCAGAGGCAGCAGCAGGCTCCAGCATCCCCATCAGGTGCATGGTGACTCCAGGTCCTTGCACCTTCCTGACCCCTGCTTTTTCTGCATGTCCTTCCCCTTCTCACCTGCAGCCAAAGCCCTGAGTGAGCTGAAGGACCTGAACTGCTCTGAGCGATTCCAGGAGCTCTTCCTGCCACACGGGCAGCCCCTGCTGCCCGGGATGTTCGTCCGGCGCCTGGACCTCGCGGCCGTGCTGCAGCTGCTGGGGACAGAAGGGGTGTCAGCCTTCTACAGCGGAAACTTGACCCAGGAGATGATCTCTGAGGTGAGCCAGGACTGTCCCTGTCACCTGCTGGGCTGGGGCTGCCACCTGCTTAAGGTGATAAATGGGAGATAAGCCAGGTGCCAGCACAATGATGGGGACAGATGCCTCCTTTTCCTCTCCTGTCCCCACAGTTGTGTGACACCCAGGCCATTCCCACAGCCTACAGAAGTGAAACCTCCATTTCCTCTATAACCAGGACAGTCTGGAAGGAAAACAAAAATCAACCCTCTGGGCTCTGTTCATTTGGGTGACAAAGCCTTTTCCCCCAGAACGAGAGGCTGTTGAGCAACAAGTTGTTGTGGTTAATGGAACTGTAGGATACAGACTCCAGGAAGATGGTTTAGAAAAAGAAACCTGCAAGTCTTGTGAGCAGAGGATCAGACAGGCTTGGTCCCACTTGGGGTTGCCCTAGTTTAACTCCTGGTAGAGGTGCTCTGGAAAAAATATCAAAAGCAAAGTAATTCTGGTAAAAAAGCCCCCAACAAACCATAACAAATTTTATATGTGTGGCTGCAGTCAGGGTGGTTGGGGCACCATTTTATTGAACCACCATGGTTTAAATGATGCTCCTTCAATAGCTCATTGAGAATCTGGAATGTGTTCATTCCACTCAAGCCTCAGACTTCTGTGGGCTCTGTGTTTGGAAATCTACAGTTCACCTGAACTATAGCAGAGGTGAAGGATGAGGAGCAGGAAAAGTCCCAAGCTGTTGAGCATGTCCACAGCTAAACCCTGCTTTGTCACCCTCTTCCCCTGTCTTGGAGGCTGCCACAGGGAAGCACAAATTCCCTATGGAGGAGCAAGGCCCAGGGTGGCCACATCAAACACCCTGACAAGCTCTGGGATCCAGTGCACAATTCCAGCTTTGGTTGCAGAGCAAAGTGCTGGCTTCACACAGTGTTTGTTGTCCAGCACAGGTACCCGTCCATCTGGTGAAATCAAGAACAGCTCCAAAACACCCACTCCTTGCTCCCAGGCACAGATGCAAAATAGTTCTCTCTGTGGAATTTGAGATGTTGTCTGCAGTGTGTGGCTGACTGGGGCTTCTCCCCTGGCTCTGCACAGCCCTTGGGTTCAACCAGCCTTTTCTCTGGGAAGGAAACAGGGATCCCAAGTAGGAGAGACATCTTTAGCAGCTTTGGGGTAGTTTGACATTCTGGCCCCACAGCATGCCCTCCATTATCTGTCCTGCTCCAGTGATTCATTCAGGTTTGCCAGAGGAGTTTTCCTGCCAAGGAAGCTGGCTGGGTTAGAGATCAGAGCCTGCAGACATCCCAACAATCCCACTCTCTCCCAGCGACCATTGTCCAAATACTCCTGGAGCTCTGGCAGCCTTGGGGCCATGCCCATTCCCTGGGGAGCCTGGTCAGGGCCCCACCACCCTCTGATGGTCCTCCCTCATCTCCATCATGACTCAGTCACAGAAGACCTGCAGTGGAGGGAATCACCCATCTTTCCTGGGTTCATAAAAATTACCAACCCTGGTAAATTGTACCTCAGACAGGAGTCTTACAGGAAGACCAAGGCTACAGCAGACCCACTGTCAGCTGAAATAATTTCAAATAGGGTGGGAACAGTGATTTTTTAGTTGAAATTTCTAGTGATGGCCACCTGCTACACCTGGACTCCGTGTCTCCTGGATCCATAATTCTGGCAGGATTCAGTACCCCTTAACACCCTCATGCTTGCTGGCCAGGGCAGGGAAGGCTGCAGGGCAGGGCCAGTCCCCACCTTCCCAGGCAGACAGAATGTCCTGGGAGCACCCCTGGGGTGGGTGAGCTTCTGCAGGTGAGTGCAGAGCCTTCCTGTGATGCTGAACAGTGAGCCAGCTCAGCAGGGCTGTGAAAGCACAGATTGCCAGGGTATGCTCAGGAGCCTGGCACTTGGCTGAGGGATCTCAATGGAGTGTGTTTGACAGTGAGGGGTGTGCTCCCCTGGGCAGCACGAGGAGCACAGAGAGCCTTGGCCCAGCCTGCTCAGCGTGCACTGCTTTGCTCTTGTGCAGGTCCACAACTATGGAGGAGTCTTGGTGGAGGAAGATTTCCACAATTACAGTGTCACTGTGGAGGATCCTGTGCACACAATCTATCGAGGTACTCCCTCACCCACTGCAGTGCAGCTCCAGGGGAAAGTTCTCTTCACCTCACAAGGCGGGGCAACAGCATTGAACAAGAGTTGAAGTCAAAGCTGTGCTGAGATGTCTGCAGAAAGGTTTTCCAGGGAGTTTCCTGCTATTGCCTGCTTGACACTGATGTGTCATGGGTGGTTCAGAAGATTTTCAGGAGTTTGAAATGTTTTTTCCCTTGAAAGTCTAAAGATGCAACATGGTCACATCTTGATGCAACGTCTCAGTAGAAGCTGGACCTACAGGTGAAGACAGTTCCCAAAGGGAGAAAAGCTAACTATGCAAAAAACTTCTAAAATGTCATTATTTTCTTGCAGTCCCTGTATTTACCCTCCTTATGGCTGTAATGTAGCAAACCCAGTATGTAAAAGGGGTTTATAAAAACAAGGGAAAGTGGCTTTTAATATGGGCAGATAGTGACAGGACAAAGGGGATGATTTTAAACTAAAAGAGAAGAGATTTAGATTAGATGTTAGGAAGCAATTTCACCCTGTGAGGGTGGGGAGGCCCTGGCACAGCGTGCCCAGAGAAGCTGTGGCTGCCCCATCCCTGGGGCAAGGGATGTGGCCAGGCTGGACAGGGCTTGGAGCAGCCTGGGGCAGTGGAAGGTGTCCCTGCCCATGGCAGGGGGTGGGACAAGATGACCTCTAAGGTCCCTTCCAACTTAAACCATTCTGGTTTTCTCTGATTCTATCTCCATTCTTCCATACTGCAGTCTACAAACCAACAGCCAACCAGTAAGAACTGAATTTCAGAGGTAAAAAAGCATCCCTGTTTGGGCTTCCTTCATCCTTCATGAAGAAACAGAAAGATACAACAGGGATGTTCTGGGAAACCCTTCTCAAATCATGTTTCTTTCTGTTATTTCCCCTCAAATCTGGAAGGGTTTCCCTTTCCTCAAGGACACAGCTCATGGACAAGTGTTCTCCCTGGATGGTGTCTGACAAAGGCAGCTTCATTCCTCTCCTCTTCCCTCCACAGGTCACCTTGTTTTCACCCCCCCACCTCCACATGCAGGTCCTGCACTGCTCACAGCACTGAACATCCTTGAGGGCTTTAACATCACAAGTCAAGGATCCAGAGGGAATATCTTGCACTGGATGGCAGAGGTAAGAGGAGGTTCAACATTTGGCTGAATTGCTTGTGCTGCTAGAGAATGATTTATTTATTTTGTGGTTATACAAAAATGTTTGTAGGTTATTCCCAGAGGAGAATGAGCAAATAGACTGCTAAGGTGCAAAATTGAGCTGTCTTAGAGGCTGAGCAGGAGGATATTTCCTGCTTAGGAAGAGCTTTTTCAGAGCAAACTGTGGCTTTTGTCCATTTCTTGTATACCATCATCTCTGCAGAATGACCCCGCAGCACTTGAGGGTCCCACCAAGTTCCACCACCTCTTAGCTCCAGTGGTCCTGGAGTGTCTTTGCAGACACTCCAGAGTGCCTGAGGGCACTGCAAGGGGTGCTGCAAGCAAAAGCCTCTGCATGGTGATGACAAGAAAAACTGGCCAATACTTCACATTAAAAAAAAAAAGACATTTTTGCCCACCTCCTGATCTCTGTGGTCCAGAGTTTTTCCAGCATTTAGGCTATCCTACCAAAACATTGCAGCTTCCTAGGAGTTTAAGCAAGTGCTCTGTCTCCTGCTCTGTAAGCAGAGTTATGCTCTTAGATGCTCCACAGATCCACAGATGGGGTTTGTGAGTTGGAAATTTTAATTGAGGATTTAACCACATCCTGGTAGCAGACAGGACAAAGGGTGCTTGGAAGTGTCTCAGCAAAAATGCAGCAACTGGAGGTGTTACACACTGTGCAGAGGCACAGGAGGTTGACTCACCTGAGTTATTTGTGAGCTCTCTTCAGGAAGCTTTGGGTGAATCCATTTGCTCTGCCAAGAGTTTTCCCTGTTGGTTATCCTGGAGCAGCAACCTCCAGCTGTGAGGCAGTCACTTCAGCAGATGTGTAACCCTGATTGCCTGGGTCCCACAGCTGAACATGTGGCTGAGGCTCAGTTGATGCCATGATGATTTTTTGCCTTTTCTTTTATACCCCTTTTATATTCATTTTATAGCTTTTTACATTCTTAGTGTTTTTTAGCCTACATTCTTAGACTTATTTTGTTAAGCTAGGAGACTAAATATCTTAGAAACCCCAGACACCCAGGTCCTCTCCAGAACACATTTTGTAAACTAAGATAGAACCATCCAGGGGAGGGTTCCTCGTGGAGGGGGGCTCACTTGAGCCTTTCATTGGGGCATCTTTGATAGATCTGCTAATTAGTAACACCCATAATGTGATACCCAATCTATTGGGGTGTGCATTTTGGCACATTCCACCTAGATGTGTGCACCCAAGGATCCTTAAAATAAATACAGAGGCAAAACCCCTTTTTCCCTTCTAACCATGTTTGATTCTTGATTTTAAGGCCAGGAAAAGGCATCACAGTGCTAGGGCAGCATCAGATATTCAGCCCTGGGACAACCAGGACCAAGATGTCCTTAACCTCTGGGGTGGAAGTGCTCTGCATGTTTCCATGGAGCTCTTTCCTGACCACCAAGCCCTTGTCCCCTGCCATGGTGTGATGGTCAGTGCATACTGCTCCATGGAAATGGTGCCTTCTCCAGAGTTTCTCAAGTTCTGCTCTGCACACAGTTGATAACCATGGAGAAGCTGTTCCTGTGTGGCACATTACAGACCAGCAGTCCCATCTCACTGGCTGCCTGCAGGGGAGGGGACTGTTCTGAATCCTGAATGACCATGGCACGACCTGGCAGCTGAACTTTGAGTGCGTTTCTGCTCGGCACAGGCTGGTTTGGCTGAGGGGCAGCTCTCTCTCCTTGTGGCTCTGCCCTGGCTCTGCTGTGATCCCAGGCCTGGATAAACCCTGTCCTCTGAAATTGCATCTTCCCATTTTCAATGGACTGTGTTAGGCAGGATTCTGCATGTTTGAGAAACCAGATCCTTTCCTCCTTTTGCACTATCACTCCCTGACATGTGCTGGGACTGATGCTTTCTGTTCAAACCCTTTGGATGGTTTTCAGCCAGGAGCTGGGCAGCAGCTGGGGAGCAGAACAGCTCATTTCTGCTCAGCACTGATGCTGGGCCAGCCAAGTTGGGATCCAGAGGCAGCAGCGAGCCCAGCATCCACTGTCCCACTGGGATTCAGTCTGATCTCTGCTGTTGTGGTGACCACTCAGGAATGGAAATAGAAAGTAAAAGGCATCCTGGAGACCCTGTCTGCCAGCTGGCAGTGAAGCTGAACCACTGAGCTGAGCATCAGCTCCTGCCAGACATGTTGCACTTGTGGCTTCCCACTGCCAGAGGGATACAGGGAAGAAATTCTTCTCTGTGAGAATGGTGAGCTGGTGGCAGAGGTTGCCCAGAGAAGCTGTGGCTGCCACCTCCCTGGAAGTGTTCAAGACCAGATCATGGGAAGGTGTCCCTGCCCATGCAGGGGGGTGGAATGTGATGAGCTTTAAGGTCCTTTCCAGCTCCAACCATTCTGTGATTATTGTACAAATGCTGCTGGATTCACTTGGCTCCCCCAGCACAGTTTGCCATGCCAGACTGAGGCTCTTTGATTCCCATACTCACATGTGGCAGCCCTCTGCACTGAGGTATTCCCAGAACCCAGACTTTTGGTCGTTTTTCTTTATAAGTTTTAGCCAGGACACCAGATACCTCTTCCATTTTGGAGTATCAGAAGTTGTATTTCTGGGGCCACATAAATGTTTTTTCTTTCCTCTCCCTCCCCTCTCCTTTCGTCTCCTCTCTTTCCCTCTCCTTCTCTTCTTCCTCTCTGCTCCTCTCTTCCTTTTCTCCTTTCTTTCCTTTCTTTCTTTAGACATTAAAAATAGCCCTGAGTCTGGCGAGCAACCTGGGAGATCCATCTGGGGATGTGTCTGTCACTCACACAGCAGAAGGCATGGTGAGGTATGTCTGAGGAGGACAGGCACGGTGCCAGTTGCAGGATGTGTGGGTTGGGTATCACTCCTGGGTTTGCTCTGCCCTGAGCTTTTTCTCCCTCTGTTTTATGAAGGAAAGGTCAGACCCTGAGTGCCCTCCCAGGGCTCATTCTTTCACAAGGATCACAGCTGATGCCACAGGGTTCTGGGGATGGGTCACAGGATGTCCTTACTCAGAGGTTTCCTGGAGCCAGCTTGAGCTTGAGGGTTCCTCCCACTTTGCCACACCTGTAAACATTCCCTTGGGGAGGGTCAGACAAACAGCCATCCCTGTGGGCACAGCCACACGTGCCATTTCTGCCTCTCCCTGCCCCACTGTGGGGCTCAGGGCCTTGCAGAACACCCAGATCTGCAGGAGAGGCTGGGCTCGGGGTTTCAGCCCAGCCTCCCCCCTCAGAGCCAGGTTTAGCCACAGCTGGTGGCTGGGCTGGACTTGTCCTCCTGCTGAAGACTGGCATTCAGCTGGGGTTGTCACCTTGGTTGTTGGGAGTGGGTTTACTTCTGGTGATGGCAAACAGGGGTACACAGAGCTTTTGGAGCTCCATGGCAGACTGAGTGCCTCTCTGTGCAGACTGAGCCGCCTTGTCACCCCTTCCTTCCTTGGGGTTGAACCAAAACAGCTCCCTGTCCTTGTGCAGCCCCTCGGGGACACCTGGCCGTAGCTGTGTGGACACACCAGCACATGTGCAGCTCCCCAGGCTCACCACTTGATTTCCTCTCTCCCTCCCTCCCTCCTTGCTGAAGTAAATCAGAAGCCAGTTCCCTGCGCCAGCTGATCAATGACTCGCAGTCGCTCCCGGCCGAGCTCCGAGGGCCTCAGCTCGCCCTGGAGAGCGGGACCGCCGCCAGCCAGGTCCTCGTCATGGGCCCCGACGACTTCATCGTCGCCGTGGTGAGGTAAAGGATTGGCCTCTTCCCTCCACAATGAGCTCGGGGCGGGAGGAGGGAGTAGGTTCAGCAGGACAGGGAGGCACCGGACCTGGAGCAGCCAGGGCTGCTCTGTCCCAGTCGGTCCTGCAGCAGGGCAGGGGGAGAGACGGGCTTGAGATGTGTGGGCTGCTGCTGCCCTGTGCAGTCGTGGAGCCCTCCCACAATGAAACATGGCTGGAGTGGTCAGTGTCTGCTCCCTGGGGGAGAGGTGATGGCAAATTTAGGACTGACGGAGGCAGATCCATCACAGCAAAAGGAATCCTCAAACACAGGGAGGGACAGAGCTGCTTTGGCCTATGTGGCTCCTGCTCCTAAGTGCATGGAAACTGCCTCTCCTCAATCTCACCAACCCTAGAGAACCACAAAAAAAATCTCTGTCCAGACAAGGTGGGACAGAAAGTTGGAACCCTGAAAGCCTCATGGTGTACAAGAATCTCTGGGATGATTTTTATGAAATTTCTTTGTGTTTCTTTTCAGTTCTTTGAATCGTCCCTTTGGCAGTGGAATAATAACACCATCTGGAATCCTCCTAAACAGCCAGATGTTGGACTTCTCCTGGCAAAATAAAACAATGAACCACTCAATTCCCAGGCCGGTAATGAATGACATGAGAAATTTTTTATTTACCTTTTTTTCCCAATTTTATTCTCATCTTCACAGCAGGGAAGCAATTTAATGCCTTATTAATAAGAAAGACAACAGCCTGTAGAAAGTTTCTGTTTTTCATTATATGAGCCACTGAAAGTGAGAAAATAGAGGGCTCCACCTCCAGCAGTTATTATTACAATGCAGAACTATCAAACAACACTGTTACCAACTTTCCCTGCAGCCCAGATGCACTTTAAGTAAGAGTGTGGACTTGTATTAAGGACTCTATGAATTGTTGCTCTGCAGGTTAAAAAGCAACAGGTAGCAGGAAAAATGTCTTCAGGTCTTGGAAAGAAATGAATACAGACCTGCACTGGTGGCTTCAGTGCTGCCTTATGCATTGTAAACCAACCCCACTTTGCAGGGGTGGTTCTTTGGAAGAGGGTGACGAGCTCCCTGTTCCTTCTGTGGGAGAGTTGGCTTGTGACATTTTTTGGTGTGACTTTTCTTCAACTGCAGCAAAATCTCCCTCAGCCTCGGAAGCGGCCGCGGTCCTTCCTGCTGCCCACCATCGTGAGGCCCTCCGAGGGCATGTGTGGGACCTACCTGTGTCTGGGGGCCAACAACGGGGACAGAGCCCTGAGCAGCATCGTCCAGGTCAGCACCGTGTCCTCCCAGAGCAGCTGCTCAGCTCAAAGCTGATCAGGTCCCCTCCTTTCCCTTCCTAATTGGCCCAGGCTGGGTCAAAACTGGTGGCCACAGGTTACTCGTTCAATCTTTTATGTCACCAGTTCCCCACTTTGTTTTTTTCAAATCTCTAAGGGTTACCAGTTTATTTTTCTTGCACCTTTCCTGGTGACACCACTCATAATTGTAGAGGAGAAGCCTTTTGGCAAAATCTAGAATGATTTTTGTCATTCTAATACCTGTTCAAAACTCATCTTAAGGATGACAAAGAAAAAAAGGAGCATTTTGTTATTCAGAGAATTGCAGGAAACTGTCAGCCCTTTGGCCCTTTTCTGTATGAAAAGCTCCTTTTAGGGCATTCCCAACTGAATTCCTCCTGCTCAACACTGGATATAAATTGGGCAGTTCCTCTTAATTTATGATTTTTAATGAAGTACTTGCCAATGGCTTGATTGCATGTACAGCAGTAATGGATTGCTAAAAAGAAAAGCACAAGAAGGGATCCCAGTTTCCTTACCTTTTGGAAAGCATTATTCAGAGCAAAACCAAAGCCAAGAACTGCTTCCTAGTGCTTTGTTTGGAGAAGTCATGTGCTGACCTTTTGGCTGTAACAAACAATTATTTAGAGCTCACACCGTGTTCCAGACACACAACTCTGCTAGTTTAGCAGGAACTATGTGACAAAAAGCCCACACTACCCTGAAAATGTCCTGCTTTACAACCAACAACTTACAGGCTGTATTCCAAGGACCTTAGTGTGTGCACACCCCTGCAGGAGTTCACACAGTTTAGTAAATGGTTCAAAATCTCCTTTGCCTGCTGCCTGTGCAAATGCTGGAGCCACCAGTTCAGGGGATGCTCAGGAAGTTGGCTTCTCCTATTCTCATCACTTTTGTATTATTAAGGATAATTTGTTCTCTTGCAGGTTTTGGTAAATGTTTTAACATTTAACAAGAATCTGAGTGAAAGCTTGTCACTTGGTCGACTTCACCCCCAGCTTCAGTCCAACACCTTGCAGGTTGACAGTGAGTATGGACACTGGGTGGGGTGCAGCCTACAAATCCAGCAAGTTTAGGACAAGAGCAGGGTTTTCCAAGCACTCAGCAATGCAAGTGCCATAGGTCACCATGCTCTAGGGTCCCCAGGGGTGTGGAGGGCTTTTGGGAAGACAAAAATCAGAATTCAACTTCTTCAAAGCTTGGAGCCTTTGCTGAGCCTTGTCCTTTCCCTCTTGTCTTGGAAATGCTCCCTGACCCCTCCAGCACCACCTCTCCAAGGTCTTTCAGGTGCTTCTCCTCAGCCCTCCCCCTGTCCCAGCTCACCTCCTGGTAATGGCCTTGTCCTGTCCTTAAATCCCTCTGGAGATCAGATGCCATTGAGGATATCTAAATCAACAAGACTGCAGCCTCAGCTTCACCCAGACATGTGCTAAAGCTTCCCTCACTTTATTCCCACTGCCATAAATTACATTCCTTCACTTTTCAGTCCATGTCCCTTCATTCCAGCAGCTGGGAAGAAGGCAAGGCTTATGGCAAGGCCTGTAGCTTGACAGTGCTGAAAACACAGCATCAGTGCTGGCACTCTGCAGTCTGTACTGTCAGCTCTTGTCCTGCTTACTGTGAGTCATGGTCTATTTGGTGCTCTTCACACTGCCCCAGACTTCACCAGAGCAAACCATAAGTGAAATTTGGTTCTCATTCCACACCAAATAGTCAAAGTTTCTGGGCTTTCCCATTTCAGAGGAAAATCTAAAAAGGATCTGTCCTGCAGTGTGCTCTGCAGACTTGGAAACTAAAATGGAATTAAATCTGGAACTTCACAGGGTTCTAATTTGTGAGTTTGGACATTTGGCATCAACAAGATACATGTTAAGACACAACATATAAAGCTTAAACACCAGTGGGGTTTCTGTGTCCCTGCTCCATTTGTCCAGCTGCACCCCCAGCTCTGGGGCCTTGGCACTTCTCCTCATACAGAAATTATAAACCATCAAATGAACCAAATAAAAGCAGAAGTGCAGCAACCTGAGGTAGAGGTCTGGAAGATTAGGAAATACATGCAGAGGAAGTTGGGACACTTAGCACAGAGTTTATCATTTGGCAGCTTGCTTCACTGTTGTTTGTTTTGTGCTGTCTTGCATCTTATTTTGACTAACAGTTGTTAATACTCTTATTTGTAACTAAGAGTGGGCACTGCCTCATGTTCTCTAAGAAGAATAATTACAATTGGTGTCAACCACAAATCTTCCCCTTCTTCAAAGAGGAGACTCTTCCAGATCTTTGAATGGTGTTGTAGATGCTCCCATACCTCACAGCACAAAGCAGTGGCCCCTGGCCCTTGGCTTGCCCAGCTGGAACCCTCTGCAGGGGCTGCAGGCAGGTCCCCCCCACTGCAGACCCCAGCAGCATTTGCAGCAAACACTGGTTTTAGTTACCAACTCCTCTTTTCCCATCCCTGCAGGTGAGTTTCCTGAAGAAGATATTGAATTTCTTGTGGCCAGGGGAGATCAGGTGGATAAAGTGCCAGTGGTGTCCCTGGTTCACGGGGCCAGGAGAACCAACAGTTTCATCATTGGCCTGAAGGACCCCAGGAGTGCAGATGCTGCTGGAGCCACGATCTTGTAGCACCTCCCAGGGGACGTGTTCTGTGACCAAGGCTGCCACAGCCCCAGTGATGTGCATGCTCTGAAGTGGCCCCTTCTCCAGCCCCACACACTGCTGGGAAGATGTTCTGCACTCCCACCCCGACAGCACCAGAGGAGTCAGCAGCACCAACACCCAGCTCTCCTTCTATTTTTCAGTGATTTGGATTGCAAGCAGCCCAGTCCTTGTTACAGGAGTGGCAGGAGCACACTTTTCTTTTGGCAGTGTTGCTGATAGTTCAGTCTTTCCAAAGCCCAGTTCTAGCCAGCATCTTACTTTTAGGGAGCAGGAACATGAGCAAGGGAAAAAACAGCTGATGATGATGTTATTATTAATGATGATTATCCTCATCTCCCTGTCTTTCCCAAGTTCCCTCTTTGCCTCCAGGGTTAGCCAGTAATTAATACAGCCTAATGTAGTGTTTGTGGGTGCCTGCAGCTGGAACACTGGGGACTCCTCTAGCACTCCATCTGGGCCCGCTGATTTTTACCAGCATGCAGCATCCCAGGGAAGTTCCTGTGCTCACATCACTACCTACCTTGAATTTTGGCAGTAAATATTTTGAATCCAGTTGCTGTGCAGACTCACTGGCAGTCTGATTTTGTAATCAGAGCAACAGTTTTCAACAGCTCTAACAACTTCTTCCTCTAACAACTTGTGCACCCCCAGTAGTTCTCTTGCAGAAGTTCAACCTCCTCAGTGGTGAATTTCAGCTTTAAGGTAACAGGTTAAAGGTTTAACTTTCTTGGACACTTTTTGGAGATATCTTAGCAGTACTCACACAGTTGTGAAAAACCACAGACCACGGCCTGAACACCACCTGGAGAGGATTTGGGAGGGTTCAGAGCTTTCCTTCCACTGCTTTATCTCAGTCTGTTCCAAAAGCCTGTGTCATTCCTACAGAGAGGCTCAGGAATTTCTGCTGACTGAATTCATGGCTGTAACTTAGCTCCATGTTTTAGTACTAGTGAATCTATTGGAAAAACTGAAGGGAGTGAGAGAAAAGGTACAAACCAAACCAAACACTACTGAGATAATTTTCTGTCCACAGCATGTAGTGAAAATAAAAGAATGCTCCTGCATTTTGTGTCTGAAATTGAGAAGGGAAGAATACCCCAGCTGACATCTGCACTACATCATTCAGCCCTCATTTGGACATTTCCTGCTCTTTTTGCTGGCAAGTTAGAGACACCTGACACTAAAAAATTCCAGAGTTTAATAATTTTCTATGGTCTAAAATGTGATGTTTTCCTTCATGGTGCAAATGCACCCATGGCCACTGTACATATTATATATGTATGTCTGCTTATGGTTGTCTTGCTCTTTGATTTGATGACCACACCATTCACCCTGACCTTCCTGCTGAGGCACCCTGTGGCACCCTGTTTGTGCCACCCTCCAGCACTTGATGCCATGGAGAGTGTGTGGCTCGTTTTGGGGTAGTCAGGACCACAGGGCAGATAATTGGAGTAATTGTTCCTGGCACCTGAGAGCTGCAGATCTCAGAACACCCAGTGAAGTGTGTTGGGCTGAGTGAGAAGAGAGGTGTTTTCATGCTCTGCTGAAGTGCAGCCACCCATGAGAGGAGCACAACAGCTCCCACTGCCAGGACCATCAGCAGCATTTCCTGTTCCAAGTGCATCCATGCCCTCAGCTGGGACAGGGGAAGCAAAATGTTGTATCTGAGATATGTTCTGTGCCACCAAAAGAGACTTTCTTCACCACGAGGACATCAAATCTATTTATTTATTTTTCTGCCATCAGCACTAGAGTTGGTCACTGCCTGAAGATGGAGAGTTCATAAATGTGTCTTGGAGCAGACCTCGCCAGGCTCCACGGGAAGGGAAGAAGTTTTGTGTGTTGAACCCCTCTGGACATGATCTGGGGGTTTCTGGTGCCCCAGCCCAGGTCTGTCCCTCAGGCACAGAGGTTCTCTATGAACAGCTGCAAAATATGTGGTCAAGTCACTGGCATTGCAGGACTTTGCATGAAATGTCAAAAACACTTTGAAAGATGAAATTCCTCCTTATTAACTGAATTCACCAACTTCTGATGCTGGATTCTGTGTATATGTTTGGGAGTAAAAGACTTTGGTCTTGATTCAAAAGGGCACTCATATGTTCCAAAGTACAATTTCACAGCAATTATCCAGAATCTTAAAATAAAGCATGTTCCAAGGTGTTCTGCTGGATCATGGCTTGTGTTGCAAAAAAAGAGAAAACTGAAAATAATTGGAAGATGAGACCTGTGCCCCTAGGCTAAGAGAAGTTAAGGTATTCTGAATTATTTCCTGTTATTTTCTGTTTAAAAGCAGCATCAGTATAGCACAGATGTATCCAACATGGACACCTTTAATCTGCTAACTAGCCCAGTGTCTCTAGGATTTTGAACCCATCTGTTGAGATCTGATGAATTTCACATCTAGTGAATTTAAGAGCTGATGAATTTAACATGAGGTGCCAAGAAATACCTGATGTTTCCCTCGGTACAGGTGAGATGGACATTGTGAAATAAAGGGCTGTATTGCAGAGATTTGTGTGTGCAGAGTACCTGTGCTGATTTCAGCCTGGCCCTTGCAGGCATCCAACAGCTCTGAAGCAGAATTTGTCCTGAAACTTTGTCATGGACGTGTCAGTGAGGAGCTCAGAACACAAAATACAAAGGGGCTGAGAAAAACAATAACAATTTGAAAAGGAACAAAGTAAACACAAACAAAATAAATACTTTTTTTAAAAAAGATGCCTTTGCTAAATGTGACAAATTCTGATCTGGAATGTGGCCAGGTTTGCAGTGCACCCCGTCAGTGTGTACTGGTTCCACACGGGGACAAGCTGGAGCCAGGCTCTGCCCCTGACTATCAGCACTTCCTCCATGTCTCTCCCTAGGGCTGGGTGCCCCCCTCGGGCACAGCTCACAACCTGCCTGGGGGCTTCGGGCACATCGAGCACCCAGAGGGGACGAGGCAGGAGCCAGCACTGCCCTCCTGCAGCGCGGGGATGAGGATGCTCTGGGTTTGGGGCTGTGCCATTCTGTTCCCATCACTGTCCCGTGGGTGCCCAGACATGGAGCCCTCCTTGCTGCCGGCACTCCGGGCGGGGCAGGAGCTGCTGGGGTGGTCAGGGTGGTCAGTCACTGCTGGTGTGGTTTGGCACAGGACAAGGGACCCTGGGCACGGCTGTGGGACCCGCTGAAGAGCAGCCCTGGCACAGCGGTTGCTGCGGCGCTCCAGCAGCTCCGGCAGCCTGCCGTTCCCCGGGGGAGCGGGCACTGCCAGGGGCGGGCAGGGCAGAGAGCAGCCGCTGCTGCCGTGGCTGCCGCAGCAGCTTCGGGTCCCTCTGCAGGGTGATGAGCAGCGTCCTGCGGCTCTGCCGGGGTCACTCTGAGGGGTCCCTCGGCTGGGGCTGCAAGTCTGAAAGTGCCATTGAGTGTCGGCGGCCGGGTCAGCCTGCGGGTGCCTGCTGGGGACTCTGCCCGGGTCATCTCAGAGCCTCCCTCCACTGCTGCCCAAGTCGACAGGGCTGATCCCGGAGAGAAAGGGGAGTCCGGCCTCGGAACACACCCTGAGAGGAAACTGCATCGCTTTCATGAACATCAAAACCACTGAGGGGTTGCTAAAGTTTTGCAGAGAACCAGATGGAGCAGGCAGAGCTCCTGTAGCACCCAGGTGATTCCAGCGGTTTTGGAAAGCTCTTCCATACCTCAGTGACAGAAATTGGCACCTAGCCAGGGAAAGGAAAGCTCTGACAGGCAGGGCTGGTTTCGGAGAGGCAGGGCACCATTAAAATTGAAGCACACTTGTGTGGAGAGCAGGTGGAGTAGGAGCACCAGAGCACTGACACACTGCCCTCGAAGGGCTCTCCAGTGGTCACAGCATTTTTAGGTGCAGATTGTCCTGGCAGAGCTGACCCTGCTGCCTGTGGGGAGCAGCCTGTGTTGCAACAGCTCCTGGGCAGCCATGGACCTTCAGCCACCAGGACTGTTCCTGGCACAGCCAGGGCTCCCCTTTCCATATCCTCAGAGTCGAGGAGAGATTAATTCCGGTGTAACCCTGCCTTGTCCATCACATCTGTGGCCAATTGCCCACCTCTCTCTTTGTCTCCACACTGACAGTTTAACAAAGCACCAGATCAAAAGTGATAGTGACTGCAATGCAACAAATCTTCCTTCCTTCTCTCCCAGTGAGCATTGTACTGGTGTTAGAGGGGAAATTATTTTGTTCAAGTCATTGTACAATATTTAAATTCAGAAAAATCCAAAGCTGGTCATGAGTCCACCTACTTTTTCTGTGTAATATCTGTCCTTTGAAAATAGTGCCATATGAAAATGTATGTAAATAAACCCACCGATTTGATTGTCATGACATCAAATGCATTTGTGTTCTGTTGTGTACAATGAGGCAGCTCAAACAGCTGTCTGTGCTGCAGGTAGCCCTCCTTCCCTGCAGGTGCTGTGGTATCATTGTGTGTCACTGTTTTGCAGCAAAGCTTCAGCATCCCAAACAAACTGCTCCTGGATGAGTTCCACAAACAGAATGACAAAAAATGCTTGGGGTTGGAGGGGACATCAGCAATTATCCAGTCCCACTCTCTGCCATGGGCAGGGACACCTTCCACCATCCCAGATTGCTCCAAGCCCTGTCCGGCCTGGCCTTGGGGACTTCCAGGGATGGGGCAGCCACAGCTTCTCCTGTGTTGGTTATGCTGTAAGAGCCTGGGCAAGACCCAGGAACATCCAGGCCATGCAGTAAGCTCAGCTCTGGAGATCAGCCTGCAGCACACTGCTGCAGGGATGTGGTGTGGCAGGTCTGGAGCTGTCCCATGTTTCTTCCCTCTCCACATCCCATTATTCCCTTCTCCCCACTGCCAGCAGATGGCAAGGTCACCTGGGGTTCCTTCAGCTGCTTGGTCTCCAGCAGAGATGCCTCAAAAAGGTCTTTGGTTGTGTCCTGTCACCCTGGTATCCCTTCAGCTCCACCTTCCCTTTACTTCCTTACACTTGTGACAAGGCTATTTTAAGAGAATTTGAGTTAATTTTAAGTATGTAAGATGGAACCTGTTCTGGTCTTTCCCAACAGTGAGCAGAAGCATCAGAAGCCATGGGAAGCAGCGTCCTCCAAAGAATGAAGGGGATGTACAGGCCTCAAGCTGCTAAGGAAAGGAGGGCTTGTTTGCAAACTCTCTGTGTGGGATCTCTCAAGCCCAGATCAGAAAGTCACAGCACTTGGATGGTTTGAGCAGATCCTGGTGGGACACCTCAGGATTGTGCTTCCAGAAAAGTCAGGTTTTGGAAAATAAAATTTGACTTGTTCTTGTTTGCTGAGGGATTTGAGATGTGCCTGGTATTAATGGGCATAACACACATAAACCCAAACAATCCTGAGGGACAATCTGGCATGACAAGCACAGCAACAGCAGTGGGAAACACTGGGGACTTTTGGAAGCAGTGCTCTGATCTCTGTGCTGGGGGGATGCCTTTTGGGGAAGATGAGGCTGGAGGAGGAAGTTCATTGCAGCTGGTTTAAGAAGAGTCTCATGAAATAGGGAAAACATGAAGTCATGTGGGGAAGAAAGGTTAATTATTGGTATCAAAGAAATTTTCTCACAGCTTCCTTGTGTTTCTAGCCAGTCCCAAATCCAGGAGCAGAGCTAAGCCTGGGAATCACCCACATGAAGGCAAATGGAAACTCCAACAGATGATCAGCTGAATAGAATGTCCCTCATTCCCA
>JACBWW010000027.1:11586599-11620183 GCA_020086605.1 Lanius collurio
TGAGGGACCGGGCTCACACACACCCGGCGCGGAGCCGACCCTGCCCGGCCCGCGCTCGGCTCTCGGCCCCGCTGCCCGGCGGCCGCTCGGCCCGGGAGGGAGCGCGGCCGGGCCGCTGCGCTGTCAGAGTCGGGAGCTGCCCCGCGGTCCCGCCGGTGTGTGTGAGCCCGGTCCCTCAGCCCTGACCTCATGCGGGCGGTGACGGCTTTGTGCCGTGTCAGCCGGGGCGCGTTGACGTTTCGCTTTTGTTCGAGTCCTCGGTGACTCTTAAACCCGTCAGAAAGAGGCCCTTCACTCGTCCCCTCCGTGTGATTTCTGTGTTTTCCTGAATTTCAGCTGCTTTTAAAAGATCTCGGAAAGCTCAGGGCTCTGATTCCTTCCCGCTGCTTTGGGGAGTGAAAGGACAGAGCTTTTCTGTGGGTCTGCATCCTGGGAGCAGGTTGGAGCTTCGGGAGCTTTGTCTCTCCATAACCCCTCAGCCTCCTGATAGGCACATTTGTGCTCATTCCCCTCACTGGGAGCTGCAGTAAAACCTTTCTCAGAGTTTTACTACAGTAGTTTTACTACAGGAAAACCTCTCTTAGGAGAAAGACAATGCCTCTTCTTGCTTTTATAATTATTGTGTGTTGTTCTGACTGGTTCTTTAGCTAAGGCACCTTTCAGTATTTCCTATATGTGGAAAACAACCACAAAGAACAAATCTGGCATTTTCTGTAAAGGTTACCAAGTGTAATAACCACAACTTTGGGATTTAGCAGCTCTTTTCCAATTATAGCAAATGGTCCCACCTTTTCTATGTATCTTGTGGAGTGAGAAACAAAGGTTTCAAGGCTTCCGACTGGCCCAGCCTGCAGGCCTGGGGACTGCACACAATGCCTGCAGCGCAGTATCCAGGTGTTTGCTAGAGATTCTAAGTATCCCCTGAGCCCGGTGGCTTCCTCTGAAAGTTTTGGGAGGAAACTCTGAAAGGCTTTGGGAGGAAATGTTTCGCAGTAACACTGTGTCCAGACTCGCTTGTGAGGAGAAAGAAGTTCAGAACATGGGGAATCAAACAAGGGGGGCTGCACACAGACCTAACCTTCAGTTGAGAAATTATGTTTGTTAGTATTTTAAACCCAAGGAAGGCTCTTCTGCTAGATGTTGGGTTTTGGCTGAAAAACTCCCAGCAGCACTCTGCAGCCATTCTCACTGGAAGGCCTGTCCTTCTGTAGGAATTGGAGGAAGCAGTTGTTTCCAACAGGCTTCCAGGTGATGTAGTAATTTTACATTTTTCTAGTAAAAAAGCAGGTGCTTCTCTAAAATAAGAAACAACTGTGTGTAGAGAAGCCAAAGAATTCCAGGTCCTTGTGCATCTTGAAGTGTTGGTGTTTCCATTTTTCAGTAGCTTAAACACTTGAAGATACAGACTGTGGAGGTTACTTCTGCTGAACAGCTGTAATGCCACTCTTTGTGCTGAGTATAACAAAGGTTCCTGCCTTTGTGGGAGATGTTAAATGTTTCAACATGATAACTGAACCTTAGATTGGCAGTATATTTTGATTTTCTGGTACCATAGTGATTGCTTTCAGATGGAAGCTGGAGTCACAACCCAATTACACAGAGTCACTAAATTTAATAGATTTGCAGTGGCAAAGGGCTTGCTGCTGAAGGGATTGAAGAGTTAATGTGGCTGTAACAGTTTGCATTGAGAATGGTGAAATTTTATAGGTCACTGGAGAACCTCTGAAGGGCAGAAGGCGTAATGGGGGTGTCTCTTTCAAAATCCTGTGGTGTCTGTTGAGAAATACAGAGCTGTGGTGCCAGGACAGTGTGAGGGAGCAGGAGGGCTGCTGGCATGTAGGGCACTGAGCAGCAGGACTTGACCCTCGGTGCTGCAAAAAAACTGGGCTCAGGCATGAGCTTTTTCCTTAATGCACAGCTGGAGCAGAAGGAATGAGAAAGATTGTGTAGGGCTGGGAAAAGGTAAGGGCTGGCAGTGGAAGGAGAAATAACCCCAGAGGATACCAAACTGAGGCAGCAGGGAAGATGCTTCATCAGGCTCCAGGTGAGATGTTTTCAATCTCCAGGAGAGTCTCTCCATTTCCACCAGCCAGACAAGCAACTCACCTTTGCTTTACGGAGATGTAGATATTTCATGTTTTGTCTTGACACTGTGACATACTCAGCTGTCCCCTCTGGAGCGGTCACTGATGTTCTTCAGCAGGAGCCACCCATTAATTGCAGATAACTGAGCGTTTCAGCCACGTAGTCAGCGTGTTCCTGCATGGAGAGCTGCAGGTTTAGCTCAAGAGGATAACTTAGATTGTCTTGTGTCCTGGGTAATTAGAGTGATGCTGCTGGAGTTTGAAGTTAATTTAAGCTTTGGATTATGCAGAAGGACAGCAGTGGAAGTCTTCCAGAGGCCCAGGAGCTGGGGATTTTTCTCAGTCTGTTGGGCACTGAGCATCATCTAGTGGAACAGCATTCCACCTCACACTGAATGGTGCATCAAAAATTGCTGCTGTAGTAATCAAAAATAGAAATGAGTACTGAATTTGTCATGTATATGTGACAGCCCTGAGGCTGTAAGTCAGTAAACTGCCCTTCTTTATGCATTTGGAAAAAACATAAAACCAACCAGTGCATGTCACAGTGCTGTTGGTTTGGGAGCTGGGGTGAGGGGTGGAGGCCCATGGGGGACTCCACAGCTCGGGAGGACCATTGTCTTCTTGGGACTGAGACCAGTTGCTTCTCCAGCTGGCATGAGTGCCCTGAAACACAGCCCTACAGAGGGTTTTGGATTGGATTTGTATGAAAATAGAAAAGTACAGGAGATGGATGATACCTTGTCTAAATTAATTTGTGTAAACTGATAACTTGGGACAGGAAGTTGTTTATGCTCAGTTGCATATATGGAAGCCCAAGCTTTAGGTCTGATGTATGAAAGGGCATCATCTAGTTATTCCACCAAAAGATGCATGCTATTGAATTCTCCAAGTCCTATGCAAATTATTTTAATTTTATAATTTTTATTGTTTTGAAAATCAAATCACTTGCCAGGACCACGCAGCTGGTGTATGAATGTATTTCTCATTGTGATTTCTGTGTGGTGCTCACAGAGACTGAGTTAAGCCTCTGTTCTGCATTTACAGCATCCCAGAATAGTTTGGGTTGGGGGAAGCCTTAAAGACTGCCTCATTCCAATCCGTTGCCATGCATGGCAAAATGTTCTTTCAAAGGGTTTTTTGGGAGTGTTCTTCCCATCCCTGCAAGAATGTGTCACTCTCCAGTTCTGTTGCATCCACGTTTTACCAGAAGGTCCTAAGCTGCTTATGTGCTTCTTAATGGCAGCAGTGACAGTAAATAACACTTGAAATTTGATTTTTCCAAAAGCCCAGAGCAGCACAAAATAAACTGCACGTTTTTATACAGTCAGGAAACTCTCAGAATAATCTCAATTTTTACCAAAACTGGACCTGCTTCTGTTATATGAAGATTATTTTTTTGGTCAAGGAACACAATCTCCTTGATGCCGAGTGTCTCCTATCAAAGAATTTCTTGTAAGCCATTTGTTTTAGCTTCAATCCTTTCTTCATCCTTTATATAATTTCAGAATTTTAAAAGCTTCACTGAGATTTCCTAGATATTTATTAGATGTGAGAAGGAATAATATTGCTTCCAGAAGATGCAGTTTTCAGTGAAACCTTAGTTCAGCACTGACGATCACAAGAATTTCTGGACTAGTGTGAGAATTTGGTGATAAAGGAGCACCTGTGGGGTGTGTCAGCCCAGAAAAGTCTGGTACTGGTTAAATTCAAGTTTAAATAAAAATCTTATTGTAACACAGAGCACAGATAGTTACTTTAAAAGGCATTTTTTGTAACCTTTGAAGGCAAGATCAAATACAGTCAAGATGCTCCTGCTTTTAAATAGCATCTCATTTTGTTTGCTGATTGTGTTGGTGGATTTTGTGGAAAGTTGTGTACTGCAAAGCTCTTGTCAGTATTCACAGTGTGCTTCTTCCAGATGGAAATATCCTTAACATGGGAAATGAGTAACCCAGCTAATGGGAATTGATTGACCAAATATTGTGCTGGGGAGGGTAGACTGCAGCTTCTGAGAATTGCTGATTCCCATTTCCCTTGTGCCTGGCAGCTGCCTTGGTTTGTATCTCAGCTGCTGGAAGGGGTAATTTCTACGTGGCTGACTTAGCTGCTTATTCTGGAGTTACCATCCTGTGTTTTAGAGCAGTCCTGAGTGTCTCAGCAATGAAATTCTGTGAATAAAACCGAGTGGTTCAGCCCAGGCGTGTCCTTTGCAGCTTGGTGTGAGTTGTGGGCTTTCAGCAAACTTCACAAAACTTTAACCAGCTGATGGTTCATTGGAGCTGCTGTCAGACTACATGAGGATATCACTGCAAAGAGTCGTGTGTGTTATAACAAGCTGTCATTTTCTCCTTGTCGGAAACATTTGGGTTCCAGTGTTTTATGTTGAGGGCTGTGGGAGGGCAGCAGACCAGTGTGAGGAACGGTGACCAGTTCTGTGTCAGTGTGAGTGAACAAAGCCTGCCTTGCTGGAGACTAACTTGGTTTGTTTTCTTGGTGTTTGGGAAAGCATAAACTCGAAACAAAACTCTTTCTGTAGCTAGAACACTTTGCAGGGCTGTTTCTGTCATGCCTTGCAGTGGGCTAAGGTGTGTGCTCAGTCTCCAGGTCTGTCAGGCAGTGAAAGTGGGAGTTAATGAATCAGTATTGATTGCTTATCTTCATTAACCAAATTTGGTCTCATCCCACCTGCACAATGGAACGGAGACAGCAGCAGTTATTTTTTCTTCTTCCCATAGCCCAGGCTGACCAGTCTCATTTTCTCACTGGATCTTGCTAGGGCAGCCTGTCTTTCCCAGTCCTTTGGAGCAGTTAGGTGTCATGGTGTGAGACACTCAGAAGGGAGAACTGGAGGAATGAAATGCCTTTGGTTCCTTGCACCAAAGAGTTCAGAAGATTTTTCTTCCCTTGACTTCCCCACCCTTTAGCCAAAATCACCCTCACCCTGCCAGGCTAAGGCGTGGGCACTCAGCATGGGGACTGGCTGATGCACCTTGGAGGCTTCCTTAAAAACAGCTTTTACAGTGCCTGGCTTTTCCTGTGAAGTCTTGGCCTAGCTTTGGAGGCAACCAGCCAGTTTGTTACAGGACTCAGTTTTAGGCTGTGGAACATCCATTTATGAAAAGGGTGAAAAAGTAGAACTAATGCAGTATCTGCTGTAGAACATTAAAACCTTTTTTGGCTTTGGCTTACACAGCAAACAATATTAAAATTTCCTATTTCAGATTTTGATTTTGCTCCTCATCTTGGTATCTGGTCATGGTATTGAGGCAGGTGCACATAGCTGGAAGCAGGTCGCTGCTTATGACTTAGTCATCAGGTCTTTTGACTTGGTGCTGCACTTCTTGAGTTACAATTATTTAGAAATACAAGAAGATACGAGAGGCTGAAGTGTTAGATGACTATTAAAAGTCAAAGCATATATGATTTGATTTAATGTAAAACCTCTTTCCTTCTCTCTGATTTGCTGGGTTGACAGCAAAGGCTATAGCACAATAAGGCTTTTAAAGCAATTTTGCTTTGTAGTCTAGATAGAAGACAAATCTCTGGGGTTTTTTTTCTGAGTCTTCTTCCTTCTTCTGCTTCCCCAATTTGTTTTTGGGCAGTCCCCTTCCCCAGTGATGAGCAGGCAAGCACGTAAGCAGAAAATCTCCTTGAGAGGCAGCCCTGGGCTGTGCCTATAAATGCCGTTGATTCGAGGGGCGGTGTTTTGTTGTTCCGAGGCCAATTAGCTTTACTGCTGGGTTTTTATGATCCCAGGAGCTGCAGTGCAGCTTAATGAGCCCGTGTCCAGGAGCAGGGGCTAGGAATGGATTCACCTCCCCGTGCTGGCCACCTGCAGCAGCAATGTCTGTCTGAGGTGGGCCTGTGAGCTCGGAATGTGTGTCTGCAATGAGCTGAACCTGAGCCGGTTTAGGCGCCTGCTTAGGATGAGCCGAGGGACATCCTGGCTGTGCCAGTTTCTCTGCTCTGAAGATTGGTTTAATCTACATGAGTTTGTCCTAAAACTTAAATAAATACATTATTCTAGATAAAACTTGCCCTGTTTAGAAGAATAGAATGTCATTTCCAGCTAAAGGAAGTATTCAATTTTCTGCCCGTAATGAAGGGTTGATTTTTCAAGTTCCTCAGGTTTTGCTCTTTGAATCTGGATATAGTAACATGTGCTTCTTACACTGCTGAGGAGAGCATCTGACTTGGTGCAAACCTGCATATTAAAAATGGAGCTATTCACCACTATGTTCAGTATTCCTGTTATTGTGCATCACTGTCTGATGAAATATGATGGTTTTCTTTCAGGATTCCATATTTGGGAGTTGCTGTTTAACCATGTTTGCCAGTCTGGAATTACCTGAAATCCTGTTGCACGCCCCAAAATACTGAAGTGGTGAAATTTGTTTTGGTAGGTAAAAGAAGCATATGATGTATCTGAATATCTCTTGTTTTTTACATTCTTCCCCTGCCTGTCCCCACTGCTGTGTGTTTGCAGGGCTGGGCTGGCTCCAGAGCTGAATTCCCACTCAGCCATACAGGGTTAAGGGTATTTGCCATCAGATTGGTGGCTGTTCCTCCCAAGGAGAACAGTTGAGATGCTTTAGTGGTGTCATTCATCTAACACCAATGTTTGAAGTTCAAAATTACTGGAACCCTGGCTAGGTTGTTTTAGAGGAAATTTTAGTGCATGTTTAAGTTTGTTTTTAGCTATTCTTTCACATTGTAACAGTGATTCTTTGTCTTATTTAGTCTCCTTGCATTATACTGTTAAATGACACTTGCCTAGAACTTGTTTAAAAGTATTGTTGGTTTGGTTTTTTTTGATCAAAACCATGATGTTATTTTAATCTTTGTATCATAGAATTGCTGTGGGTGTCTAGATTTATTATTGCTCAGATTTAACAAGCTCCAGGATCACTATGCTGGGCACCAAATGAAGGAGTTGGAGGAGGACAATACACTGTTAACAAATCTCCAGTAGAGACAGTGTTGTGGTCAGTGTCTCTGGGGTTTGTAGGTGGTACACCTCAAACACAGCCTGTGTCACTGTGTAAGAGTGCATGTTACAGGTTAAAAGAAAGCCATCCTCTCAGCAGTATTCTGGCCATGCTGATCCTCCTCTGCCCCCATCATGAAAACCTGTACATGTTTCTCTCATTGGCACCTAAAACAAAGGAAGCAGAAAACATTAAAGTGTGTTATCCAAGACATCCTTTTTTCCTGGTTTTTTTTTTCTATTAAGTTGCTTGAAAACCATTTTTCAGTGACAGCAAAAGCAATTTCAATCCTTTTGAAATTATGTTGGTACAGGTATCCCAGATTTCTCTCCTCACTCTGAATTCTGGTTTCCACAAGGGATTTGTCTGTAACCTCATTTCTTTCCCTTCCCTGTTGCAGCTTTAAATAATGATCCGTGTGAGGATGAGGACCCTGCATAGTGCCAAACTGTGCCATCTGCTAGTGAAGGGCATCAATCCATCCTTCCTTCTGCTCTCACCCTTTCCAATCTTTTGTGTAATTTGGAAGAGTACTTGTTGAGATGTAGAGCAGGATTTTAGTACTTTTTATTTGTTTTGGGAGAGTGCATGTTCTGCTGTGACATCAGTTGTGAAAGTCTTTATTTTGAATACTTATAAGAAGCTTGTAAATCAATAGACTGTGGCAGAAAACCTGGGACAGGTGGCCAGACAAAGCCTTGGTTTAGTTTGTGTGCTCTGTGTAGTACAATAGATAGGAGAAAGAAAGGCAGGAGATTTCAAGTTCTATTTAAGAGACAAACTGACTTAAGTTTGGATCAGTTAAGTGAACTTTGGGATAATATTTCCTGATATCAGGAAAGATATCAATTGGGTTTTTTTTCCTTTTTGTTGTTTTTCATCCCAGAGACCAGTACTTCCAGGTGCTCCAGAGCCTGCCAGCTTTCCTGTGTTCAGCTGCTCCCCAGTTAGTGACAACTGGCTGTTTCAGATTTTGCTCTAATCCCTTCTCTCCCGGGGTCTGGATGGGATTTTCCAAGCCTTGCCCAGCCACGTGGTGCTGAGTTTGTTATGCAGGCTGCCTGTTGCTGTCAGGCTACTGGTGGGGACAGCACAGGGCATGGCAAAATGCCTTGGGGCTCCCAGTGGTGTGTGTGTGACCCAGCTGTCCATCAGCCCAGGTCTCAGCCCTGGCATCCTCTATCTTGTGGGAATTCTTCCTCTGAAGAGTCTCTGGCTTGCACATTTTGGAGGGTCAGTTGTGTAATCCATTGCTGAGTGTGCCTGGGAGCTCCTGGCTCCAGCAGCCCAGGGTGTGCCCTGCATCCTTTGGGTTGGACACTCTGGTCTTCATGGGCCGTGCTCTTCCACCCCCTGTCCCCACACAACAGTGCAGGTGCATTTTGGCCATTTGTCTGTTATTTAGCTGTTTGTCCCCACCTCTCTTACTTTAGTTAGGTATTTTTAATAATTAGACTGTACTGAATAAGACCAACTTTATAATAAAGAGGCTTTAACACTGGTTTTGCTGCTGTAGCCACTTCCAGGCCAGGTTTGAGGGTAAATGGTTGCCATGTGGTAGCACTGGACTAGCTCTGGGTTCCCAGAAACAATTGTATAATGGGAAATACTAATTTGGAAACTCTAAAGGAGCAGGTGCAGGGACAGGAAGGAGGCCATATGTGCTTTTTGAGGGCAGGATGATGGTCAGAGACCTTTTTGTGCTGCCAAGTGAGAATGGGTGCTCGAGTACCTGAAGTGTGCTGTGGTTATGCAGACCAGCTCAG
Organism: Lanius collurio; assembly: GCA_020086605.1. Lineage (NCBI taxonomy): Eukaryota > Metazoa > Chordata > Aves > Passeriformes > Laniidae > Lanius > Lanius collurio. The sequence goes on from JACBWW010000027.1 coordinate 11,595,441, forward strand.
GTGTGGTTCTTACTCATCAGAGGTCCTCCATAACGTGCTGGGAGTTCTGGTTTACATGGACTGTTGAATGACCAGTGTTTCACCTGTGTGTGCTTGTGCTGAAGGCATTTTGTGTTTGTGTGGAAGGGTGTTGAGGGAAGGTACCTGCTAATTATGGTCAGGTGCTTGCTCAGGGTTTATGGAAGCCAACCCTCTAACCCTGAGATTACAGAAGTTGTTAGGATGCTGTGCAGCTGGGATTCATTTGCTCTGACATGGATGCTGTGCTGTGCACTGCCTGAAGAAGAAAATTTTGCAGATCATCACTTTTCATGTCATACTTGAGATAAATGATACCTGAATATAGGAATGGACTAAATTCCGTGTGTTTGAGAAGGAGAGAGTGCAGATGAATGTAGCAGAGATCCTTGAGGAGCATGATGTAAAGAAAAAATGCAAAGGGAGCTGTAGCTATATATGTTCATCTGGGAGGTAAAATGTAAAGCTTGATCTTGGTTTGTTTCCTTCCCTCACCATATCCCTGCAATCCTGTGATTCTCTGAGTCAAGTGAAACAAGGCCTGTGGTCCTTTGGGATTTAGACAACTCAATTTTTATAGCATTTACAAAGGGCCATAACCTCAATAAATCCTGTCAGATTTTAGCACATTGAGATGAGGTTGATGAAATTTGGTCTAAGCTGCAGCATTTTTATGAATTGTTTGAAAACCATGATTTAAGCAGTCTGGGAATGTTCTGTGCTTTCACAGGAAAGATGGAGGCTTCAGACACTTCCATTCAAAAAAATACTTGAAATATTTGTGTTCTTGTAGATAAATTCTTATTTCTTTGGTGTTAGGGATTGCAGGTGTACTCATGTTTCTTGCTGCAGGTGCAACACCCCATCAGCTCCAAGCAGTTGTACCTTATCAACACATAAGAGCCTATATTTCGAGCTTTCTCTCCCTAAAAAATTTACTCAAGACTTTCTGAGAAATAATGTTCTATGTCATTTTCCTCAAAACATAGTGCTTATATTTCACAGGATGCTTGCCTCATTCCTCACACAGAATGGCTGTGCTTAGTCATTAAAAAGGCCATTTGTGTAAGACTCCCAGCTCCTCTCTCCCTGGAGTCAGTGGATGTGGAAGGAAAGATGTAGGAACACAGAAGGAGAAGGGCTGCTCTCCTGGTTGGTGTAAAGCCAGCTTGGGTAAGGAAGTTATCTGTCCAAGAAATGGTGTGAAAATCAGTTAAAACATCTTTTCACATACTCCTATCAATTGTGATTCTCATTATCTGGGCACCTGACATGAAACTGAGGAGTTTGATTTCATGGAGGTGCCAAACACTCAGAGCAGTAATTTAGACACAGAGCTGAGCAGGAAGGAGTCTGGGGAAAAGAAGATTTAATTGTCTCTGTGTTCACCTGGTAATGAATTTTTAAAATTTATTTCTCTCTTGCCCATCTTTAAAATTTCCATGGGAATAATAATTATATGAAAGCACTTTGGAAACAGAGCAGTGCCTGTGAAACAATTAACTTATTTTCTGGTGCAGGACTGCAGAAGAGCTTGTGAGACAAAATTAGCTCGGTTTTTAATCTGAGATTTGAGGATGGAGGCTGGTGCTGCAGGATGAGAGTAACTGCATGTAAAATAGGGGATTGTTCCTTAGTGCTGTTGGATTGCCTGGTATGGGGTAGGGTTGCAAGGAAGAAAAAAACCCTATATTTTTGAAATACAGTGAGTGTGTGTGTACAGATCTGATCAAAAAGCTGAGGGAATTTTGTGGTTTCCAAGTCCTTGATTTTTCCTTTGTAATACTGTCCCTTCAGCAGCATTATGTGAGTGTGCAAACAGTGCAGGGTTGAATCTGTGCTTATCTAACATTGTTAGATTTTTTAATTAGAAAAGGCTGTTTTCTGGCCAGTATCTGCAGCTCACCTTTAATCTCAAAATTATGGTTTTAATTTGTGTTGAGAACTTGAACCCCTGCCAAAACCCCCAAGCTGTATCCTATTCAGGGGTCTGTTGTCCTGAGCTGAACCTTCTGGGTGGGTTGTGCCAAATATCCACAGCTTTGGAGTTATGAGTTCTTGACAGTCCTGGCTGGTGAATTGATTTGGTTTTGACAGTGGTGGTCAGGAGCAGGTCCCTTTTTTGGCTGTTTTTACAGATGGTTAGAATGTTTTAGCAATACTTGCAAAGTGCTGAGTGTTGGAGCAGATGTCTCACCTGGAAAGGGTAATGCCATTGCCCTTGTGGTGGAGTGGGAAAATGTGTATCTTAACATTGGTGTGACCACTCTAAGCTTTGGGATAATTTTATCATAGATTGTACTTCTGTAACAGCTTAGATTAATATCATAATGGCAAAATTCATTGCAAAGTTTAGACATTTTATTAAGCAAAATCCATCAGGTGTGGGACTTGACTTACTGAATTCATTCTTATCTGAGCATGATGTGGGGGCATGGTGAGAGTTGTGGGCTGTGACAGGGGGAGCAGATTTCAGATTGTAATGTGCCTAAGAAGCTGAAAACACCTCAATCTTTACAAACTGTAAGAAAGTTGGCATAGTATGCCTGAGATTTCCCTGGGTGTGTGTAAAATATTTGTCAAATGCTACATTTCTCCTGGTAAAAATGTGCTGTGGTTTTCCTAGTGCTTTGCACCTATTGCATCTGCAGTCTCTAAAACTAAATTTGGTGGTTCTTCCTATCATTCTATAATTCAGCTATTGCTGTGAGTTTTGCAGTGCCCTGACAGTCAGGCACTGCAGCATGGGTACCAGGTGCCTGCTTGTCCCCTCTGTGATACAGAGATGAATAGAACTCATTTTCCTCTGATTTTTTATCCTCTACCTTCCTTTCTACCTGTCTGTCTTTCAGATCAACTGGAATACTTCTCAAGTCACGTGCAGCACAATTCTGTCAGGAACCCCCTTCTGTTTGTCCTGGGGGAGGAGCAGCTCAGACACTGCCATGGCCGCCATTTGCAGCCTCACACCGTTGGTCTCACAGAGCCCAACATTGGGTCACCAGGTAGGTTCTTCTGTCAATGACCCAATGTCCCATTGAAAGCAGCTGCTAATGTCCTTACACAACTATTATTATATGTATTATAATTCTTTTTTTCCCTTCCAAGCATCACCTTGACGTCTGACAGGCCCCCGTTGCTGGAAACAATGGTTTTGGATGATCTACCTAACTTAAAGGATACATATGCCTCCTTGTACTCCTCAGCTATGGAAGACTTAGAGGTGGATTTTGATTCAGAACTGGAGGAAGAGGAACTGAAACAGGAGGCTGCTCCTGGGGATTCCACAATCTTTGTAGCTTTTAAAGGAAATATAAGTGACAGAGACTTTGAACAGAAGCTGGATATCATACTGGAGAATGTGCCTGGCCTTTTACACATGGGTAATGTACCTTCTTGGCACTTTTCAGCTGTCCTTAAAAAGCTTATTTAGGTAGTCAGGATACTTGCACAAAAGACAGATTATATTGGGTTTGAGCTACTTAGTTTGTTGTGATATTTGTTGGGGCTATTCTTAGTGAATTTGTGAGCTGTTCTTCTCAGAAATGTAGACTACAAGTGTCTGCAGTTGTTCTGTTGTTTACAACTGATTTATTTAGCAAGTTCATTCATTTCTCTTCTGTTTCCTTGTTTTACCTGGTTTTATTCTCTTTCATGTCCCTCTATTACACAACTGTGTTATATGAAACTGGGCTGGTTCACACAGGAGATGTTTTACTGCCCAAACTGTCCATTTTAAACTACTGAAGTTCATCTAAGAATGTGTTCACTCTGGAAGGACATTACTGCCCTTCTCTGACCTACCCTAGCTGATTGATTGATTGATTGATTGATTGATTGATTGATTGATTTGTGTTGGGGGTAGGGAGTGCCCTCATGTCCCCCTGAATGCTCCCCCAGCTCTGGGAGCAGCTCCATGGCACGTCACTGATAGCAGGCTTTTTGGGACATCTTTTACCAGCCTCTTTAGATCTGGAAAAAGACATTTGTCCCCTGTCTGAGCATCCTTGCAAAAGGTCTTCTGCTGATTACTGACAGCTGCTCAGTTAGGTAACCTTGCTTGTTTTCTTCAACAGTGTCAAACACCTTTTCAGAAAAACATCACATTACTCCCCAATAACCAAACCGAATTTCTTTGTCACTTTATTCCTTTCTTTCAATTTTGTCCATGCAGTCAGCTGGCATCAGTTTGTTGGGTTCTTGCTGTTCTTGCTCAGGGAGATAAAAAAGCTGGGATAAGACAAAAGTACTGTGAAGAAATACTACAGTTTTGAGCTGTATCTTACAAACAGTTGGCAGTAGGTACAAACTAACAGACTATTGCTGGTGTTAAGGGATGTATGCAATACCACAGATGAGTTGTGTAGTTTTTGACATGAAATAAATTCATTCTATTGCTGCACGTAGTCACCTCTGTTATACAGAGGTATCTGCATGCTGAGTCTGTTATAAATATTAATGCCAGGATTAATAAACATGATTCAGACCTCAGCTGAAAAAGCAAATTTTTAAAATCAATGACAAGCTAATTTGAAAATTACCCATGTGAGAAGTTATTCAGACTGATTCAGAGCAAAATAGGATATCCTGAATGTGGAGTTAGTAAATAACATGGGGTTATTTACTTGGCAGATGCAGTGTTTGAAAAATGAGAAACCTGGGTACAAATACATAGAAATACCAAAAGTGATAATACAAATTTTCTGTGTTAAATATTGGAACATTAATAACTGAAAAAATGGGACTATTCAAATCTCCACAATAGGAGATTTTAAAACTCCTCCTGCCATGTTCCCAGCCAAAACCAGATTTATAGTAGAACGAGGATGAATTTAATAATTCCGTTACTGCAGCAGCAAAAGGGACTCGGTGAATTAGTGGTGATCAAGAGATTCCCAAATAGTGTTGGCATTCTTAACTAACATGTTTTTCAGACTCCAAAAGGTAGCAAATGTTGAGTAATTCTATTGTTACGGTGGAGGAGCTGCCTAATGAAAGTTTGGGTCAGTGCTTTCTGTTTGAGAGGAACTTTCTTTACAGGAAGATAGAAACTGGCAACTTATAAAGCTATATTGGGAGCTGTATTTTTAACTATCCTTAACTGCATTTTGTAGCAATCATTTAGGTAGGTATCACTTTGGATAATGTATCCAACATAACTGCCCTTTTTGCTGTTACTTTGAAAACTAGTGATCTATGTAGAAACACTCTTGTGTAGAACAGGCTTTCAGAAAACCTGCAAGTAAATATTTTGCATGACTTTAGAAGCTTTTTGGTAGTGGATATTAAATATTTACCCAGAAAACTAAATAATAAGGTAGAAATCAATGAAATATTGCTAGGACCCAGTTGGCACTGGTCTTGTTAAAAAAAAAAGATGGTTTCACAAGCATTTCTAGGGCAAATATTTTAAGCATTTCACTCCTGTAGTCAGTTTTTTCCCACATCCATCTAGTTCCCAAATAAGTGTTCTGTGTCCCAGGGCTGGGGCCCCTCTGCCTGCAGCCAGCCTGGGAGAGCTGGGGGTGTCCACCTGGAGAGGAAAAGGAGAGAGCCCTTCTGAGAGCCCCTTCCAGGGCCTAAAGGGGCTCCAGGAGAGCTGGAGAGAGACTTAGGACAACAGATGGAGGGACAGGACAAGGGGGAATGGCCTTAAGCTATAGGAGTCTGGATTTTAGATGGGAAATTGGGCAGGAATTGTTCCCTGGGAGGGTGGGCAGGCCCTGGCACAGGGTGCCCAGAGCAGCTGTGGCTGCCCCTGGATCCCTGGCAGTGCCCAAGGCCAGGCTGGACAGGGCTGGAGCAACCTGGCATAGTGGAAGGTGTCCCTGCCCATGGCAGGGGGTGGAATGGGATGGGCTTTAAGCTCCCTTCCAACCCAAACCTAATACCTATAACTGTATGAAATCTGTTTTATTAGATATTTTCTTATCATTCCAAAGTAGTTTTTCCACAGAATAATTCAGTTTTTGAGTAATACTATCAAGAGATTGTGTTGTCTGTTGCATTGGTTATCATTTGAGTAGTTTTTTTACTGCTAATTCTTTGGAAAATCCCTGATGTGGTTTGGCAGCATTGGTTGCTGTACACCTGTGTGAAGAAAAATTTCCTATACCTGAGACTAAGCACTGGCAATTTTCAAAGCCAGAAAGTTTCATTTTTTTTCAACTTTTTAACCAAGTTGTTTCATCAGACATGTTTAAAAACTGCCTTTGCACTGACTTTGCTTTTCTGTTAAGAATCCACCAAGTTAAAAGTGCAGAAGATAGAGCCCTGGAACAGTGTCCGTGTCACCTTCAACATCCCCCGGGAAGCTGCCGAGCGGCTGCGAATCTTGGCCCAGAACAACAACCAACAGCTCCGAGACCTGGGCATTCTCTCAGTTCAGATTGAAGGTATTCCACACCAAATCTGCTTCCAAAGCTCAGATTTAAGTAGACTCAAAAAGCAGGTTTTGTGTACTTGGTTAATGTTGCAAAGCTTCTAAGTTACTACTTTAGCTTTAGTGAAAGAGATAGCCCATGACTTTTATTCTTTCAAGAATAAAATTTACTAATAGTGAAAATGAAAGCTGAAAATGCTCTGGGCATCAGGAACCCTCCTGGAAAATGTTTTCTGTGTGTTGACTTAGGAAGGGGTTGGCTGATTTTCTTTCCCTGCTGTTTCCTATGTGGCTGTCTTTAAGACAAGTTTTCAGTGGCTTTCACAGTTACACCATCCATTCTGGACAGTTGTCCAGGAGCACCCTCAGGATGAAACCAAGGGCAGGTAATGCTTGTCATGACATTTGTTCTTCTTAAAACTGAAATCCAGAAGGGTGGTGTCATGTGTAAGTGTCCTTCTGAGGTGCACAGTGGAGGTGGAGCCTCTCTTCCTTCCTCAGCATCCCTTAAATGTCCTTTGGCAGCCAAATTCCTGTGTTCTGCCTTTGTGTCTCTTCTGTTCTCCCAACCTGTGCATTTCTTTAGGGGAAGGTGCTATCAACTTGGCTTTGGCCCAGAGCAGGAGCCAGGATGTGCGGATCAACGGGCCCCTGGGCGCGGGCGGCGCCGTGCGCATGGACACGGGCTTCCCCCTGCCGGGGGGGCAAGGTAACTCCCCTCAGGGCTTCTGGGCAGCTCCAGACACTCCAAAATTGGCCACTGGACTAATGAAACTACTGCTTACAGCAGCTGTTGTTTGCAGAATTCTAATTGCCATTTAAATTAATGTCTGCTCTTGTTCTGTGCTGTCAAACCATGTCCTGTGTAATGTAAATAAATTGTTGGCTGCATTGTGTCCCACAAACGTTGGAGTGATTTTGATGGGGCCAGTTGGTTTGTTTGCAGGTATTTTGAGGGTGTGGTGGTTTGGGGTTTTGTTGGTTGATTGGTTTGAGGTTTTTTACATAAAGCTTACTAAAGCAGATGAGTTGAGTGTAGTGAATTCACTTTGAAATATGCACAAATTTTCAGTGTTCTGTTTGGTTCCCTTTATGGAAATGTGCATAAGTCTTTATTCAGTGTACAGTAAACTGACTTAGATTAAATCCATTAGAATTATGGAAGTACAGGACACTCTCATTGTTTCTCTCTCATTTTATTTTCCGATAAACTTCTGAGATCTAATCATAAAGAAGGAATTTTTGTGGAGAGGTGTAGTTGATTAAACTATATTTTAGAGCTTTGTATATGCATAAGGAATTTTCAACTACAAAGTTCAGATTTTACAAAGACTTTTTATTAAGAAAGCTACTATGTAATTTATTAAAATAGCTGACTCATAGGGCAAAATAAATAACTAATATTTTAGTAAATAGGATTTAAAGCAACTAAACCAGGAGCATTTTTGGTCAGTTTATCTAAGATGCATTTGTGACTGTTGAGGAGAGGGAATGGAAAGAACATTTCACCTTTGTAAAAACCTCATTACACAGTAGTGAAATCTTTGTCCTTTAAAACATTTAAAGAAGGGCTCTGTTCTCCTCTGTGCTCATCAGTGCCTTTATTTCCTGTCTGCAGGTCAACAACATAACAGCAATGTAACCAACAGGGCAACAGTAGCAATCATTTTAGAAAATAGCAGCCTGTAAAACATTCAATTTTTTTTCTCTCTTACAACACCTCAGTTACTTTTTAGTTTCAGAACTTGGAAAAGCCTGAGTTTCATGTACAGCTTGATACAATCTTGTCACTTGGTGCTTTCAGTGGCAAGTCAGGCTCACATTGATTCATGAGTCGGTAGTGTTTCCTTTTATATTCTTTTTAAAAATTTGGTGTTAAAGAAAGAGCTACAGCATGACCTGAACTTATTTGCTGGATACCAGGGAATCTGAGCTTTCAGATAGAGAGGTGTGTCCTCAGGTTATTTTGGACAAATAATTCTTGAAGTCTAAAGAAATGTTTTACTGACAAATATTTTTTTTTTCTTTTTAAGAGAAAAAATTCTGAAATTCTTCTCTATGTAACTGCAAGACTTGATAATTTCTATTTTTATTTTTTAAGGTTTAATAAGAATGAGCAATGCTACAGCTGTCATGATGTCCCAGGGTGGAAATGTGCCCTCCTCTATGGTGGCAAGTGGTGCTAGTGCTGAGCTGCAGCCACGAACACCTCGGCCTTCCTCACAGCCAGGTGGTAAAATTTAGTCATAGTACTGATCTGAAAATGTTCTTAAATTTTGATTCTTCAGCACACAGTGTGTACTCCTGAGAATACTCCAGAATTGTTCTGGAGCATTTTCCCAGCCTTTCTGGGAGTTACTCTTTCTGTGAAAACCTCTCTTCCCCTTAATCTGTTAAATTTTTTCAAATAATTTGCGTGCCTAATAAATCACCTGCTTGCTTGGTATTTTGTTCAAATGTGTTGAGCAGTGGCAGTGGTATTTTTGCAGTTGAACTGTTGTGACTGAGCTTTATGTTTAGCCAAAAGTAAGAGAAGGATTAGTTCAATGAGGCAGGAATATTTCTGATGCTCTTTTTTCCCTCCTTTTCAGGAAGGATGGATAGACTGGTAGTTTAAGGATTGGGGGTCTGGTAGGTGTGAATGTTTGGGGTTTATTCTTCACAGTCTCCCCAGGAAAGTGGTCATGGCACCAAGCCTGACAGAATCCAGGGAGTGTCTGGATGATGCTCTTAGTCCTGTGGTTTAGTTTTAGGTGGTCCTGCCAGGAGCAGGGATTTGGACTCAATGGTCCTTCCAGCTGAGATACTCTCTGGTTCTGCAGTTCTCAGTGTGTAGAAGGCTCACATCAATCTGTAGCATTGTGGGGCTGTTATGCTTTATTTTAGAGGATATAAATTGATAAGACCTGGCTTCTCTGGAACATGAATTTTTATACAGAGTAAGGAAATGCAAGCAAGCAATTTAGCCTTTCTTGTTTTGTGATGGGTTTTGTCTACAGTAGGTTACTTTTTTTATTATTTTTCTTTGCTATTTTAATAGATGCAATGGACCCCCTCTTATCTGGGCTAAATATACAGCAGCAAAATCATCCATCTGGATCTTTAGCTTCCCAGCTCCATTCAATGCAGTCAGTTCCTGTAAACAGGCAGATGAACTCGGCCAACTTTCAGCAGCTACAGCAGCAGCAGTTGCAGAATCGGCCTCCCCAGCCACATCAGCAGCCACAGCAGGGTATTCGACCTTCATTCACTTCACCAGCACAGGTTCCAGTTCCCCCTGGCTGGAACCACCTTCCTTCTGGAGCACTTCAACCTCCTCCAACCCAGGGAGCACTGGGTACATTGACAGTAAACCAGGGTTGGAAAAAGGCCCCCTTGCCTGGACAAATGCAGCAGCAGCTTCAAGCAAGACCATCTCTAGCAACAGTACAAACTCCTACTCATCCTCCACCTCCATATCCTTTTGGAAGCCAGCAAGCTTCCCAGGCTCACTCAAACTTTCCCCAGATGAGCAATCCTGGCCAGTTTACTGCTCCTCAAATGAAAAGCCTTCAGGGAGGGCCCTCACGGGTTCCTACTCCACTACAACAACCCCACCTGACCAACAAGTCTCCTGCTTCCTCTCCCTCCTCCTTCCAGCAGGGCTCCCCTGCCTCATCTCCAACCGTTAACCAGACACAGCAGCAGCTGGGACCAAGGCCTCCCCAGAGTAGCACACTTCCCCAGGGATTCCAGCAGCCTGTCAGTTCTCCTAGTCGTAATCCTATGGTGCAACAGGGGAATGTACCCCCCAACTTCATGGTGATGCAGCAGCAAAACCAAGGTCCACAAGGTTTACACCCTGGTTTAGGAGGTAAGAAGTACTGAGACCTTCTTTTATTAAAAAAAAAAAAAACGTAAAGTGGCAAGAACTAATGTTAGTTCTGAAAAGATCCTTTATGAGACAGAATCAACAAACAGATGGAGTATGAGGTGGGTATTGGTGAATGAGCATCAGCATCCCGTGGTTTCTGTTCTCTCTGTCCTGCAGTGTCCCAGAGCTGCCTGAAGGGTCAGGGAGGAGTTGCTGTGTGCATTACTGTTATTACTGCCAGTCGTCCTGGTGACAGCTCTTCTGTTGCCCTTAAGCAAGCTTAGGATGTTCAGAGATGGTGTGGGGATTTTGTTCAGGTTGGGACTTGTTCTTTTTGGGGGGAATGGGGAGGATTTTTTTGTGAGAGAGTGTCATGAAAACAAACAAATTTTCTTTGTCTCTTCACCTTCCTCTGTCACCATTTACATTTTGTGAAGAAGTGAGGCATTGTTTTTCATCTTCCTTTCTAAGCTTTGGATATTTCTTCTGCACCCTGTCTTTATTTGTCTCCAGTTTCTTCCCATATAAAGAAGAAAGAGCTATTGTTGCCATGCTGTTGTACTCCCTATTCTAAAATTAAGAGGTTAAGGGATGTGTTACTTTCTCATTTGGCTCTGTTGTCTTTAGTTTTCTCTTTCTCTAATGCACTCACTTCTTTTCCTTACTACTCCTAGAGTTCTTCTCTAACAATGAAGGAATTTCTTTTGTCAGTCTCAGGATCTCTTCTGTGTCCTTGTTGTTTTTTTACCCCTTGAGCCCTTTGTATTTCCATGCAGATTTGTCATGCTTCTCTTTGCTCACTCATTTGTTCATCTTCCTCTTGGATGGCTGTTCTCAAGTCCCACACACCAGTTCTTGCTTAAGCCTTTGAAATAATTCCTTTATGTACTTATAAAATATGGGCCATATTCTTTGTCCACCTGTACACACATAAATACCTTCTAGTTTCTTGCATTCTCATGTTGTACATCCAAAATCTGTCAAAACACTGCAAGGAATTCCTGTTTCTTGGTCTACTGATGTGGACAAGCTTCTTGTTTTTGCTGTTTGTACCGTGGGTTTCATTTGAATTGAGATGAATTTTCCCTGTTTCAAGGTTCTCCTCTTGGAATTTGCCAGTGCCCTATACTTGGTGTATCTTATTTTGTCTCACTCTGGAAGCAGTTATTCATTATTCATTATGGTCACATTTCCCTACAGTTTTGTCTCACCAGCCATATGTCCCCATCAGAAATCTTGAGCCATGACCTTTAGCCAGAATAATCTCCTTGTAAACCTACAAACAAACCTCAATTTTTTTGAGTTAAATGTGACACCACAAATAAACTATCAAAATATGTTACTTGGTCTTATTGTAGACCTTATTGCTAAAATCAACAATCCTGCTGTGAGCTGGATCCTCAGCTGATTTTAAAAGACAGGATTCCTTGGTTTCAGCAAAGCTGTGTTGCTCCCACTGCTGAGATTTTTCCCTGACTTCTGTGCATGCTCATTCTTTGCTGCAATTTATAGGTTAATTTTTCATTATAGATCTTTCCATTTTTAAGCCACCTTGCATTTAAAGGTTTGGTGTAAAAGAATGTGTTCAAACACTTTGCATTTCACACAATCAATTTAGAAAATCAGAATTTACATCAGATTTGGAAGAGGCCAAGCTAACACTTCCTTTTTTTTCTATTCCTATGTGAAAAATTGCCCTGAAAGTTTAGCAGAACTAAAACAGGAGTGATGTGGTGTTTCAAGAAGTCTGTTTCTGCATTTGTAGATATATTTGGTGTTTGACCTGTAGACTTGATTACCTTGAAATATTAATTACAACCTAAGACCAGATAATTAGCACGAGCAGTACAATTTGGTGTGCAAGGAAGCTGTAACTGCAGAAGGAACTGAAGTCACGTTCTGGCACTGGGTCAGGAAAACAGAGGGGGCAGTGGGCAGGGTTGCTTCATAGTCTGAAGCATTGTGTGGACAGTGAGTTAAAAAGAACTGGGTTCTCTAAAATCCATCCGTGCTGCTGCTCGTGTTGGCAGGTAGAGGGGAGGTTTCTCTCTGTGCCAGGGCAGCAGTGATGTTTGGATGTGCCTAAGTGTGGGTGTTGTGCCATGTAAGGGCCTGACAGAATTCCTTGCAGCAGGAATAGCAGAGTTATTGAATGAGCAGCAGGTCTGGACATACTGAACCATGGGGTTCCTCAGCCCACTCGGGGATGGAACGACCCTTTGAGTGGGTGTGCACACAGCAGCACTGGTAAGGAGTGCCTGGTGTGTCAGAGTTGGTGAGAGGAGCACATCACTAACAAAAATACCAGTTATTTGTGTTTGTGTACATGAAATAAGTTAAGGGCATGGTAAGAGATGTGGTAGAGCAGAAAGCAACAAACCACATTACTTTGAGTTCTAGTTTCTAAAAGGTCAGACGTGGACTTTTCATGTTCTCTGGGCAGTAAGTTTTGTACTGAAATTATAGTTTGAAATTAGTTATAGTAATTTGTTAGACAGAATTATTGCACAGGTAAGAACTATAAATGTCTTCAGTGGATTTTGTATATTGGCAAAAAGCAATTGCTGCCTAAACCTGTCACGTGCTGGCCCAGACTCAAAGGTATTCTCCAATTACAGATTTTGTCTATTTTTTTCTTCCCATTTTCCATACTAACTAATCAGAAAATTCTCGTGTTCAGGAATGCCCAAGAGGCTCCCCCCGGGGTTCCCTGCAGGCCAGGCTAACCAGAACTTCCTGCAAGGTCAGGTGCCTTCCACAGCTCCAGGAACACCAGGGAACAGCGGAGCACCACAGCTGCAAACCAGCCAGAACGTGCAGCACACAGGTCTGACTGCAGTGGGGCATTCCTCAGCTTTTTCCATTGTCCATTTGTAGCACATGATGCTTTTTCCTGTGTCATGGTACAGGTCCCAAGCCATTCAACTCCTGCCATTAACAGGGAGCTGCTGGCTGGGACTGCAGCAGCACTCTGGGAGTAGTGCTGGGTAAGGAAAAGAAAAGCATAAGGCTGCTCATGTTTCTCCAAACCCAACTGTTGTTGATGAGGACTGGGGGTCTGGGATTCAGAAGTAGCTGTTGAGAAGTTGATTGGAAGGTAACACTGAGACCTGGAGGCAAGGGGTAATAAAGATACAACACAAAAGGAACTTCTTGTCCAGAAAAGAAAAAATGTGATTATCTTAGAAGCAGAATAGCAAAATAATCTTGTTCTGCTTTGAAAAGATTATTTGTAACTTCCTTCAAAAATTTTGGAAGTCTGCTTAAAGTGTGAAAATGAAATCTTTAATTCACAAATGTCTCCATTTAACAATTCAGTTATTAGTCTTTTGGCTGTGTTATGGATACCCTGATGATGTCGTTTCATCAATACTCTGTGTGCATTTATTCTTTAACCCATTATGAAGTAACCTCAGGGTTTGAAGCTCATTTTGGTTAGGAATTACTCTGCTGAGTTAGGTGACATCATGGAAGATTTTCAAACTTAGCTGCAGATAACAACTGAAATTAAGTTTCTGTTCTGTCTTCTGCAGTGGGATACAGGGGAAGTACCAGCCCAAGTGTTTATTTTGAGATGTATGATGTTCTGACAACTAACATGTATCTATAGCATCAAACTCTGCACCCCAGGACTGCAAATATATGAGATACACCAGTTTATTGGAAAAGGGACAAAAACCATTTTGGAGTACTCAACAGTTAAAGGTGTGAAAACTCTTACACCAATCCAGTTAGTTTCTTACTGGTATTTTCTTTTTATTTTCTTTAGGTGGCCAAGGATCTGGACCTCCTCAAACTCAGATGCAAGCAGCACATGGCCCACCAAATATGATGCAGACCAATCTAATGGGACTTCATGGAAATATGAACAACCAGCAGGCTGGTGCTAGTGGGGTGCCACAGGTTAACATGGGCAACATGCAGGGACAGCCTCAGCAAGGACCACAGTCCCAGCTTATGGGGATGCATCAGCAAATCGTGTCCTCTCAAGGGCAGATGGTGAACATTCAGGCTCAGGGATCGCTGAACCCTCAAAACCAGATGATACTTTCTCGAACTCAGCTCATGCCACAAGGCCAAATGATGGTGACACCTCAAAACCAAAATCTTGGTCCCTCTCCCCAAAGGATGACCCCACCCAAACAGATGATTCCCCAGCAGGGACAGCAGATGATGTCCACACACAATCAGATGATGGGACCTCAGGGCCAGGTCTTGCTACAGCAAAACTCTATGATGGAACAGATGATGACCACTCAGATGCAAGGAAATAAACAGCCTTTTAATACCCAAACCCAGTCCAATGTTATGTCGGGGCCAGCTCAACTGATGAGAGGACCAACCCCAAACATGCAAGGAAACATGGTGCAGTTCACTGGGCAGATGATGGCACAGCAAGGCCCTGTGAATGGGAATCCTTCTCAGGTGATGGGAATTCAAGGGCAAGTTTTAAGACCCACTGGACCTGGTCCTCACATCTCTCAGCAGCTTGGGGATACTGCTACCACAGCAAACAACGAGGGGAACTTGACACAGATGTTACCTGAGGTTCCTGTGCAGCAGCCAAACATGGTGCCTTCTCATATGCAAGGAATGCAAGGAAACAACAATCCTTCAGGGAGTCATTTCTCTGGCCATGGGCTGCCTTTCAATACAGGGTTTAGTGGAACTCCCAATGGGAATCAGGTTTCCTGTGGGCAGAATCCTGTGTTTCCTGTCAATAAAGATGTGACGCTCACAAGTCCACTCTTGGTTAACCTTCTCCAGAGCGATATCTCAGCAGGGCACTTTGGTGTCAACAACAAACAGAATAACCAGAATGCCAACAAGCCAAAGAAGAAGAAACCTCCAAGGAAGAAGAAAAATAATCAACAGCTAGAACAAACAACGTAGGTTTAATATTACAGTGTTTTTTATAAGGGGCATGAAGAAACTCCACAGGCACCTTGTTAATATTTTATCAGCAAGTAATGGGTGAGAAAGGACCTGTATTTAATTCATGTTGTAGCAGTTTCTCTCAAGAGTCTGTCATTGGAATGTTGTTCAAGATTAAAAATAACATGCAAATATCCAAACTCAGTTATAAACCAAATTTTACCAGCACTGTTCCTTCCCTTTACTGGGTGAAGGAATTTTAGCATGTGGCCCATGGTGCCACAGTCCTTGGAAGAGGAGGCTGCCCTTTTTAAGCAGTCTGACAGCCACAATCAAAGGGTGGGAAGTATGCTCAGAAGAATTAGAAGCCTCTATCTAACATGTGCAGGACACATGTTTTGGGGGGTTGTTTCCTGAATAATGTGCATATTTTGACACATTTCTGCCTGGAATTGAGCTGGACTTCTCTCTTGGTTGAGGCTATGCTAGAATTTAGAGAGAGGAATCTGGTACTTTCTGGGTATGAGATTAACAAATCCAAGCAATGCTGGTCTTCCTGGCCTAGCAGAGATTAGGAAGGGAAAAAAACTCCACATCTCTTGAGAGGGAGGAGGCCAAGGGAAAAGATTGAAAGATAATGAATGAATGTGCCTTTTTAGTGAAAAAACAAGATTGCAGAATCTCTTCTTCCTTTGGCCAGCATGTTCTTTCTTGGCCAGCTGTCCTGTAATCATTTGCCATTGACAGCCCACTGTCACCCAGCACAGGGTGGCAGCTGCTGCTGCTGTGCCATTATTCAGCTCAAATGGTGAAGGCATCCAATTATCCTGATGCTGCAGATAAGCACACGGGGCATTAACAGGAATCCACCTGATAGTACTTTGGGAGATTGGTTTCAATCAAGGAAAAATGGGGAAAATGAAAAACGCTTTGCACAGAAAATTATAACACAGAAATATCCAAATATCCAAATTAAATTCTTAAAACCAAACAAAAAGGTGGCAATAGCACATTGAGCTCCTGGTGTGGCTCTGGTTTCACCAGTCTGGCCCCTTTGAATAATCATTATGTCTTTAACCTGAAGTTTATGCTGCCTTTCCTAGGGACACATGTTCAGTTCAGTGCAAAGAGAAGATGGCATCAAGTACTAAGCAACTGTTCAATATTTTAATTTTCCCTTGGTTATTCAGTGTGTAGCCCCAGCCTGCATTTTCTGCACAGTGTCAAGATTCCTTCATGAAGATGGAATTAATAATCTCATGGACATTTTAATTGTGGACTGAAAAACTCACATCATCTATAGCAAGTGATCTTTTGTGACAATCATTAATTGGCTTAACTAGTACCAAAATAAAATGCAGAAATGCTGCAAGGTAAAGCAAAGCATGCTAATTTTAATAGGCCTTGGAGAAAAGCTTTTCAAGCCTCTCCTCTGTAGTTGTATACAGTCATGGTATGGCTTGTCAGGTCCTCACTGCTGCTGTGTGATCTCAGATTACAGCTGGAGGAGGACCCAGTGAGTGGCCAGATGTGGAAACCTGGGTAAAGTAACTTGGCTAAAACCATGTGTGTGGCCAGTCTGCAGCTTTGGGGTGACTTAGAAACCTAACACAGACACCAGTTCCTCCAGTCCAAATAGATTCCAATAAAACAATGGTAACCACTGCTGTAGCAAGTGCCTTGCTGTGGAAGTGACAGAGGATTCAGAGGGAGCAGCTGAGTTGGTACCACTTTCTGAAAAAAAAAATTCCATTATCAATCCATTAATCATTAAAAAAAACTCTTCTTAGGATTTTGTTTTCATTGGTCTTACTGCTGAGCACTCAGCCTCAGTGTGGCCTGGGAATATCAATAAATGGGTCTATAAAGCTCCTCTGAGCTTGCAAAGCCTCACAAGACTATTTGCTTATTAAAAAGTTTTCACAGAAGAAGTCTCGATTACAGCTTTTCTAATGAGCTATGACAGCTCAATTCCAGCTCCTAAATAAGGCTTTGAATCAGATTTCGGTGTAATTAACAAGGGAACCAGAATGTTATTCTGATATGGATGAGCATTTTGGTTCTACAGGGACTGTATCAATACTTGATCCTTGCAGAAGCATTAAAAAGGGAGCTGTTCTTACAAAAGGTCCTGAGTATTCTCCAGCACAAAGAGGGAGACTGCAGTGGAAGCTTCTGTAACACCTTCCTGCCTCCCTCACACTCAGCTTCCCTCACATCGTTGGGCAAGCTCAGCATTTTCCTGCCTTGGAACTGGCAGGAGTTAAATCTGATTTGGATCACTTTCTGTTGCATCAGAAGCAAATATGATGCTTTTCATCTCAGCTTCCTCTCTGTCATTCTTCCTCAGAAATGTTAGAATTCAGAGCAGCAAGCCTTGTGTGGAAATGCAGCTAATTTGATAAAGACACTAAAAAGAAATAATTTCTGAGAAATAATAACATAGTGACAAAAGTACAATTAGTAATATGGATTGCAGACTGAGTCATGTTGGAATGTAAATAGGGTAAGTGAGCTATTGAAACAGTTTATTCAGCTGAGTCTAAAATAGTTTCAAGGGTTTGCTTAATTGAGAAACTTTACATTGGAATGAAACCCAGGTCATTTTGGTTGTTTAAAAGTATTTGCATTTGTGTGCTGAACCTGAAGACTGTGGGTAATGGGATGTAAACTGAGAAACAAGATGCTATTGTGGATAAAACAGGTTGGTTAATTCTATTAAATCCATGCACAAACAAGCAGTTGTTCACTGTTCCCCTGTGCACAGACCATGAACACCCTGTGCACTGGTAGAACAGAAATAATCCACTGTGGGAGGTCATTCCCAGTGCTGCCATTCGGGTTTGCAGTGCCCAGTGCAGGTGGTGACAGCACTGCAGGACAAAGAGGCTTTTCCCAGACAGACTCGGAGGTTTCACTACAGGTTGGGGGTGCCAGTCCCGGGCAGAGCTGGGAAATGCCCTCCCTCAGCAGCAGGGGAGGAGCCTCTGTTCCACCAGAGCTGCTGCTCCTGGGCCGGCCTGCCTCTGCCACACCTGACATTTTAGGTTTGCTCTCCTTAGGGCACAGCTGGCACCTTCTTGGGTTTGGTTGGTTTGGGTTTTCCTCGAGTTCTCTCTCTGCCCTGATGAGAGATTTGCATCTCAAGGTTGTACTTCAGAGCGCAGCTGGTGGAGCAGAGGTCCTGCTGATGACAATCCAGACTGTACCTGGTGTGCAGTTACTTTTATATATATTTTTTTACCTCTAGAGTGATAGAAGAATAAATATGGAATATTTTGTCCCTCACACAAACATCTTGTTATTCATATTCTGATTTTCACCAGTGGTGGTTGCTAAACATGCCTGGTGGATTTCAGCTGCATCTGAGATTCAGTTGATGTTTAAATTTTCCAGCAATGATGGAAGCAGCCTTTCCTACCATAGCTGCTCTTTGCTGGCAAACCAAGCTCGGGTCTGTTCTGCCAGATTTGCGCAGACCCATCTGGCAGGAGGTGTTTGCTAAGGATGCACTGTGCACCAGGTTTGTTTTCTGGGTCAAACCTGTCTGTGCAGTGATGCAGTATCAGCTTTGAGCTGAACTTTAGCTGTAGCATTTTTAATCTCCCACCATTTTAAATAAATGGCAAAATTGACACATCTGTGATTACAGTCACAATTTTAGGCATTCTTTCAGTTCACATAGCTGGCACCTGCACCAAAGGCTGCAGCTCCTCTGGGTGATTTTGCTGCCAGAATTTTTGTTCATTTGTGACTGTTAATATAATGCTCTGGGGCATATCTCTGCATTTTGCCAGTTTTCATCAAATTTATTGGTGGAGGCATGTAAGCCTACACTACCTGCATCACAAAAAATGGTGGTGTGCTGGATTAGACACAGCACTGCACTCCAGCTGCTCTCCTTGGCAGTACTTGCCCTCAGCAGCAGTGGCTGGAACAGTTCTGTGTTTGCCCTATTTTCACCTTTCTTCTCTCTTGGTGTATGTTCTCCCCGGTTTTGACCCACAAAAATTCAGAGATTTCCAGTCACATGCTGCTTTTTGAATGTTGATAAGTTAGCATTAGGACAGGCCAGGGTGTCTCCATGGGTGTCTCCAGCTTTGGGTCAACTGTACAAATGCCAGAAATTCTTATTCTCAAGTAAATTGAAATAGGACAGATCTCCTCACCTTTATGTATTTCAAATTCTTATTTTGCTGAAAATGTTACTTTTGCCTGTGGCATTTCTGCATGATTCTGCCTCTCTTTATTGGCAGTGTACTTTTTTTGATGTCTTTAATTTTAGCTTAGAGCTTTTCTTACATAGATCTTCCCATAACCTTCATATATTCATGAAGGTGATAAGCAGTTTAGTTCTTCTACTCTTGATCCCTCCTTGTTTTACATCCTCTGACCATATATACTGATAGCTATAGAAACTTGGGGATTTTCTGAGTCTGCAAAAGCTGTCTTGCTTTGGTCGAAGTATTGGGCATTGAGTCTGAACAATTTTTATTGTCCTAGAGAGTCTCCTGGAGCATCAGATTCCTCTGGAGAAGGACTTGGGGGATGCTGGTGGGTGACAAACTGAATGTGACCCAGCAATGTGCACTCACAGCCCAGAACCCCCCCGAGCCCTGGGCTGACCCCACAGCGAGGGCAGCAGGTCTGGGGGGATTCTGCCCCTCTGCCCCGCTCAGGTGAGACCCCACCTGCAGAGCTGCTCCAGCCCCGAGGCACAAGAAGGACACTCCTCTGCAGAGAGTCCAGAGAGGCCACGGAGCTGCTCCAGGGCTGGAGCCCCTCTGCTCTGGAGCCAGCCTGGGAGAGCTGGGGGTGCTCACCTGGAGAAGGGAACGCTCTGGGGACACCTCAGAGCCCCTTCCAGTGCCTAAAGGGGCTCCAGGAGAGCTGGAGACGGAGTGGAAACGAGGGAGGGACAGGACACAGGGAATGCCCTCCCACTGTCAGAGAGCAAGGAGAGATGGGATACTGGGAGGGAATTGTTCCCTGGGAGGGTGGGCAGGCCCTGGCACAGGGTGCCCGGAGCAGCTGGGGCTGCCCCTGCATCCCTGGCAGTGCCCAAAGCCAGGTTTGACAGGGCTTGGAGCAACCTGGGATAGTAGAAGGCGTCCCTGCCCATGGCAGGGGGTGGAATGAGATGAGCTTTAAGGTCCCTTCCAACCCAGACCAGCATGGGATCACTTACAGAGCCCCAGTACCACACAGCTCTGTGCTCTGCAGGGTGACTACAGTGCCTGACACGTCACTGCAGTTGTGCTGTGATGTTATCACAGGTCTTGGATACCCTGGGTGAGGCACTTCTGGGTGCAGTACTGGAAGAAAAGGTGCTCCCATTAAAACAAAAATGCATCTAGCCATGGCACTTGCTTATCCATACAGATGTCAGAGGGAAGCCTGTTTAGTTGAAATACATGTAGCGCTATCATTTGCAATATCCATTGGCATCCTCTTAGTTATAAAGCTCGGATTCACAGTAGAAATAAATGTTTTAGATAACAGAGCATCAGGCAATTTGTTTCCTTTTCAGTAGTACTTAAGGCAGTGACTATACACAGACCTGGTGTGTGTGTTCCAGTCTGGCAAGTTACATCAGAGGCATTTCAGTGGGTTATTCCTGGGCTATGGAGAGTGCTAGGAATTAATTACTTGAGTACTTGGTTATAGAAGCAGAAATCAAACACTGATGCAGGGGCTGGATCTTAATTGCGATTATTTTTCTTTCAGTTCTTCAGAACCACGTCCAGCTGGCCTGGAGGAGAGCGATCAGTCATCGATGTCTGGAGACCAAGGAATGACTTTAGATAAGTCAGGCCCCAAACTCTCAGATTTTGCAAGTAGGCCACCAGGTAGTAGGATTTTTCTGTGATTATCTGAATGTAATAACTGTAGGAGAGCTTTTAACTGATATTTGTGACAGTTCTATTTTATTTATGTTATCACACATTCAAGTTCAAACCTTTTTTCCTCCTATTAAGTAACTGGTGCCATTAAGTGTTTTCTTTGGGTTAGCTCAAAATGAAGAGGTGGCCCCATTCTCATGTATCATACTGAGTACTGTAGAGTTATTCAGTAGTAACATAACTGATAAAAAATGTTTTTATTTCTAGCTGTAGCACAGACTGATGTCTTAAAAATTTAGCATTGACCAATAGCTGATTTTTGAGAAGAAACAGGGGTTGTAGTTGGAATGATCCTTTGCGTGTAGAGAGGATTAAATCCAAAGTCTGCAATAGGATTTTTATTATAAACCACTTGGGGGGTCCTTGGCATGTTTTTGGCTGAGTAACACATGGCAGATTCTGCTTTGCACTCCAGAAAATGTCAGGTCTGTAGCAGGTGTGCTGATCCATGGCTCTTGTCATGAATCTCATCCTGAAGTTTGTTTTAAGGAGTAATAATTAGTGGAAGTCCAGCTCCACGTTTGTCAGTGACAGGAAGCCCATGGGGAGGTGCAGGGACTTCTCAGCTGGTGTGAACCTGGGTTAGTAGCTGATACAATACACTAAGAGGTCTTGAGTTAAATCTCATGCAAGTCATTCATTAAGTAAAACTATTTTTATGAGTTAAGTAAAATCTTTGGCTTTGTTTGTAAAACCTATTTTGTTAATGTGGCTCCCATCCAAGATAAACAGGCTCCAGGCTGTACTTTCTGTCCAGTCCTGTTTGTTACAGAAATTCTGCTTCCTCTGATCTTTGGTTGGTTTTAATGAACGTGTCATCCTGTTGCTGTAGGTTATCCATCTCAGCCGGTGGAGCAAAGGCCACTGCAGCAGATGCCACCTCAGCTCATGCCACACACGCAGCAGCCCCAGCCCCAGCAGCAGCAGCAGCCCCAGCCAGCCCCACAGCAAGGCCAGGCAGCCCCCCAGACCCCACAGCAGCAGCAGATGATGATGATGCTGATGATGCAGCAGGATCCCAAATCAGTCAGGCTGCCTGTGCCCCAGGGGGTTCACCCCCCCAGGGGGCCCCTGAACCCAGAGGCTCAGCGGATGCCGATGCAGCAGAGCGGGAACATGCCGGTGATGGTGAACCTCCAGGGGCCTGGGCCAGTGCCTCCATCTCCTGACAAACAGAGAATGGCCTTGCCAGGCAATCCTCCTCTGGGAAATAATACCAGGAAAATGGTTTATCCAGATAATGTACAGAATCCTTCCAGCTCACCCCTCAGAGAGGTGTCATCAGTATCCTCTCTTCCAGAAGGAGGTGGAGCTGAGGGCCCTCCGACATCAGGAGCTCAGAATAATTTGACATCTCATTTAGTAGTTTCACAGAACCAGTTAATGATGACAGGTCCCAAGCCTGGACCATCCCCACTTTCAGCTGCCCAAGGTGCAAGTCCCCAGCAGCAGTCTAGTTCTCTGTCTACTGCTCTTACACACCATTTTCCCAATGTTGCTGCCCCATCACAAACTTCAAGGCCTAAAACCCCAAACAGAGCAAGCCCAAGGCCATATTACCCTCAGACTCCTAATAACCGTCCACCCAGCACAGAACCCTCAGAAATAAGCCTGTCTCCAGAGAGGCTCAACGCTTCTATAGCTGGTCTGTTCCCTCCCCAGATCAATATTCCTTTACCTCCCAGGCCTAGCCTCAACAGAGGATTTGATCAGCAGGGGCTGAATCCCACCACTTTAAAGGCCATTGGACAAGCCCCATCAAATCTCACCATTAACAATCAGTCCAGTTTTACTGCCTCACAGTCACACAAATTGGAAGGTGTGGTCATTAATTCGGGCAAACAAACCAGCACTGGAGGAACAAAGAGAGCAAGTCCAAGCAATAGTAGAAGGTCCAGTCCTGGATCCAGTAGGAAAACTACACCAAGCCCTGGCAGACAGAATTCAAAAGCAGCTAAATTATCATTGACAACTCAGCAGAATCCATCTCTCTTGCAGAACATGGAATTACAAAGAAATATGATGGCTGGTCCCTCTTCTTTGCCAACACCTGTGACTACAAGTTTTCAAAATAATTCCATGCTGAGTAACCAGAATCCTGCAGTTTCTGTACCTGCTGTCACTGGCATTCCTGAAGACAATAAGGAGAGCCTTAGTGTGCCTCAAGAAACTGAGAGTCAAAATGCACAAGGTGTCCAGGGTAGTAAAGACCAGCCCAGTCTGGAACTGAAAGGTGTCCCTACTCCAGAAATGAAAGTGCTGGTTCCTGAAGAACAGGCAAAAAAAGATGGGCAAGCCTTAGACAGCAGTAAGCTGCCAGTCATGGAGGAAAGTAAAACCATGGTATCTCCAGCTATGAGGGAGGCACCAACTTCTCTAAGTCAACTTCTTGACAATTCTGGAGCTCCTAATGTGACCATTAAGCCCCCTGGGCTGACTGGTCTTGAAATGGCACCAATAGTCCCCACTGGTGAGGAGCTCAAGAAGATAGCTGTCATTCCTCCACTGCAGGATTCATCCTTGAGCAAGGAGCCATCTAGTTCACTTAGCCTGCCTCAGAATAATGAGCCCTGTCCAAATCCAGGGCACCAGGAACTGGGAGAAGTAAACTCAAGTGTGGCACAGAGTGTTCCTCCAGTAATGCAGAGGCCTGTTAGCTCTTCATCTATTTCAGGTCCTTTACCCCCCAACCAGATAACAGTTTTTGTGACTTCCAACCCTATTACATCTGCTGCTAATACATCAGCTCCGTTGCCATCCCACTTGCAATCTGCCTTAGTGTCCACTGTTGTCACCATGCCCAATGTGGGGAGCAAAGTGATGGTGTCGGAAGGACAGTCGGCGGCTCAGTCCAGCGCCCGGCCGCAGTTCATCACACCCGTGTTTATAAACTCGTCCTCAATCATCCAGGTGATGAAGGGCCCTCAGTCCAGCACGATTCCAGCAGCCCCCATGACTTCTAACTCGAGCCTGATGCCTCAGTCGGTCGCCGTTGTTGGTCCTTTGCATATCCCACAGAATATCAAGTTCTCCTCCGGGCCCGCTCCTCCCAGCACCTCATCCACCAGTCCTGTGTCCAGTATTCCCACCAGCAGATCACTCGTTCTGAATCCCTTGGCATCTCCTGTCCAACTGCCTTCTTCTGCTCCAACTCCTTCCAGTGTTCCTTCACACCTTCCTGCTCAGCAAGCCAAGGACTTCAGCCCGGAGGAGACTTCCCAAGGTGCAGGGTCGGGTGAGCAGTGCCCTGTGCCGGCAGCCCAGTCGGGACCTGTTGTTTCCCCTCTGCTTACAAGCAGCCCGGGATCTGGGAACAGACGCAGTCCTGTTTCATCCAGCAAGGGAAAGGGAAAAGTAGACAAGATTGGCCAACTCCTGCTGACCAAAGCGTGCAAGAAGGTCACTGGCTCCCTGGAGAAGGGGGAAGAGCAGTATGCTTTGGATGGAGAAACAGAAGGTCAGGGACTAGAAACCTCGGTCCCAAATAGTTTGGGAACAGAGCAACCACCAGCAGAACTCGATACCAAAAGCGGGACGCCTCCAGCCCCCAGCGTTACCAAGCAGAGCACTTCTGCGCCCGGCAGCTCGAGCCTCAGCCCCGCGGCGGCCGCTCCCTCCTGCGCGTCCCCGGGCGCGCCCCCGAGCGCTCCCGCCCCCGGCGCGCTCCCGGCCGCAGCCCCCCCGGCCGGACCCCCCACCGACTCTCTGGCCA
>JACBWW010000027.1:11620560-11658074 GCA_020086605.1 Lanius collurio
GGGGCCGAGGAGAAGCCCGCAGCGCCCGCGGAGCTGCTGCAGAGCGCAGGTGAGTGCGGGGCTGCGCGGGGCGGGGGCGGGAGCCCGCGGGCTGCTCCTCGCCAACACCACCCAGCGTAGGCTCCGCGGCCGCGGCTGCCCGCGGGTTCTCACAGCTGGCGGATACACAGGCTTGCATTCGCCACCACTTGAGTTCCAGATGTTTTATTTCGCTTTCCGTTTACTGCTTCAGTGGGGCGTTTGTCGGGAACATGTGATTCAGTGATTTCATGTCACTGTTGGAAGCAAGGAGGAAAAGCAGAGGTATCAGTAATGACAAATATTTAGGGTGCCTTTCATACTGGTAGATACACTGGTATTCTGCTTTGGTCTTACCATAGACTTTGGATTTTGTAAATTATTTCAATTTATTGACTTAATTATGATGTTTTGAATTAATCCTAATAATACTATTTCACTCTCTGAATAACCTTCGTCATCTGGGGAAATTGCTGAATAATCTCCAGAATAGAAGAAAAAAAACAACCCACACCAAAACCCCTTTTGTCTAGGGCAAAACTTAAATGCTCATTTCAGAGAAATTAATGTAAAAGTTAACT
Source organism: Lanius collurio (assembly GCA_020086605.1). Classification (NCBI taxonomy): domain Eukaryota; kingdom Metazoa; phylum Chordata; class Aves; order Passeriformes; family Laniidae; genus Lanius; species Lanius collurio. The sequence goes on from JACBWW010000027.1 coordinate 11,621,160, forward strand.
GCATTCAATTTGAAAACATAAAATACATTTACACCTGAGATTTGCTGTTTCCATTTGAGCATCTGACAGACTTTATATATTATGTCGATGCTATTTCTTGATGCCATTTTTAATTTATTGAATCTGGTGTGGACATAAATCTATCTCTCTTGAAGTGAGCTGAATGTTGTGCTTTACAACATGAATTAGACACAGAAGATAAAATCATGGATGATAAAATCCACAGAAATCAGGGGAAATAAAAACTTCAGCCTCAGTGTGACTTTCCCCATGGCTGTTGGATGTTGTAGCTGTATTCCACTGGGAAATGGAACTGCTTCCTTTGAGCTTCCCAAAAGGAATTCTGCCTTTCTAGGAGAAAAATGGAAGTGATAGTCTTTATTTAAGCAGGAATGTTAAACTTTTTGTCCTCCTGTTCTCTGTAACTTCACTATCACATAGAGGGCCAGAAAGCATTAACCCAACAGAAATTGTTTTTCCATCTAATTTTTTTACTTGTCAGCTCAAGAAAGGTTGTCATCATCTTATTGCCAAAAGCCTTTAAGGGCAACTCTGGAGCATATCGTGCACTTTAACTGAAGGAGTGAGGGCACAGATTGATTAGGAATATACTGTTTTCCCTTAGAACCTCTCTTGAAATGAACATTAAAATAAAGGAGACTAAACTATTGAAATTTTAGGACTCCTTTAATGTCTCAATCTGCTGAAAAACTATTACTTTTAAAAATATGGTTTATGATACTTCATCACTCATTCTAGTTTGAGAAAACTTGGGATAGCTTTGCCAAAGTTTGCTTTAAAAAGGGGGAGGAATGTGGTGGGAGGGAAGTGGAGGGTAGATGAAAAATATTGCATCTCTAAATGCCAGAGTGCAGGCAGCTGGGAGAGAGAGCATTTTGTACCAGCCTGATCACACCACAGGAACTCCTTTGACTCCCTTTGACAATAATGCTTTTTCCCTCCCCTTTTATTCTAGCATCCTCTCAACATTTAACACAGAAAAAAAGTTCAGTTGCAACATCAGAAAGTACTGTTCAAAGAACAGGTAAATCTTCCTTTGGAAAAGCAGAATAGAGGTGAACTAAACCCTTTATGTTTGGAACTGAAAATGCAGTTATTTGAATGCATAATCAGTGGTCACTAACACGCCGGGTATTTTGGGGGTTGGGTGGGGTTTTTTATGATTATTTGTGCTTTTGGGATTGTTTTTCTTTGCTAGTTACATTGTGCTTTGGGAGGTCTCCAAAGCTTTGTGGGAGATTCAGGATGGGATCAAGTAAAAAAAATGAAAAAATCACCAAGGAAGGTTTTAAGTGTTCAGTGATAAATTGGAGGGACTGGATTTGTAACGATACAGTGGGCTTGAATTTTGAAGTTCTCATCAGAACTAGTAAGAGGGGTCTTTCTTTCATTGTACACTTCTGAATACAGAAATATGTTCATGCCATGCTGGGAAGGTGTTTTAGAGTTGTCATCCTTTTTTTAACGCCCCCTCAGCAGTGTTTCAGGATGGAGCCCTGGCAGGTGGCTTTGGGGTGTTGCCATCTACTATCATGGTGTTTCACTGTCAGTTTTGGGGTGTTTTAAAATAGTAATTCCCAAACTGAGTAGGGAAAATGGATAGATGTGGTCTTACTTATGGGAAGGGCCATTCTCCATCCATCTCATCTGATTAGAAATAGAATTTTCAGAAAGTAAAAATTGTACAAAATAGTTTTATTTGAATTTTCACTGAGACAAAGTGGTCATACACCCTTGTTTTTTCACATCTGACTCACTGCCCTGTGCTGCTGTGACTGCACTGAGGAGTTCCTGCTGGGGGAAGCACTGGTGCTTTCCATTATTTGCTTTTCAATAATCTCCCTGTTTAAATTTTGGGTGGGAAAAAAGGTAACTCTTTCCTTACATTGCTTGATCTGTTCTCCCTTTGTTCCCAAGACATCTGTTTTCCTCAGACAGTGCCATTTACACTGAAGAGGCTGATGTCCCAACACTGCAGATTCATCCTAGGAAGACAGACATTACCCATTTTCTTACCTTTTTCGTGCCCCTATTCACTGTGCACACTCTAGCAACCTTTGGGTGCTGAATTGCTGTCAGAGGCAAAGCCCCAGTTTGTGCCCCACTGAGCCCAGGTTTGGTGGGGGAATTGAGCTGTGGGCAGTGAGACAAAGCACAGGGAGTCCATCCATGCCATTGCAATGGTAATCCCTAAATCTCTGGCAGTTTCTCATGAGAGGGGCTGTGTTTAGGTATAGGTCTTCCCTCTCAGCAAAGGATACAGTGAATGTGGAGAGAATTAAAATACAGACAGTAAAAAGACCTGACATTTTACATGCTGAAAAGGAGAGCTGTTTACTGAATTGAAGACTCCAAAGGAAACCTGACCTGTATGTATAAAATCACTGAGAGAGAGAGAGAAAACAGGTCAGACTTCTCTTTGCATCATCTCCCCTGAGATATTTTCCACTTCTGTATAAGTGCAATTGGGCTTCAGAAATTCGTCATTAGAAGATATTTCTGTGAGAGCCAGTTGGGTTAAGGCAAATTTTTACATGCACAGTAGAGCCAGATGGGTACTTTTAAGGTTTAAAAACTAATAAAACCTAGAAGGTTTAGTAGAAATAAGCTGTCTAAAATGGAAGTTTATAAAGGGAGAAGAGTGTAGCACTTATCAGGGAGTTTGTCTACAGTTTTCATCTGCAGGGCTTTAATTTTCCCCTGTCTTAACTGACTGCAGTGTCCTGAAAGCTGTAATCAGACCGAGCACTTGGCCAATGTGGTATTTGATATTTTGACTTGCTTTGCTTTGAGAGAAGCTTATCCTTGAGATCTAATATGTGATAGAAAAATGTGAGCTAGTCATGCCTTGTCAGCAGGTATGTACTTACTTCTACAGCAGACTTTAAAATTATCTTTTTCTTTTGTAGAACTTGAGACAAATGCTGCAGTAGTTGCTGGTCAAAGGTAAGGAGATAGTTTGTAGATTCAGAGTAGATATAGCTTTCGTGGGAGGAAGTCCCTTTCTCTTTGCTTCAACTGCTCAACCTCTGTTACTGCTTTTCATTTTCTTGGCCATGCCCTTTCTTTCCTGCTAGGAAATCAGGCCAGTTGAATGTTCCAAACCATTGCTGAAACACAATGAATATATGGTAACTTTTTCCTTAGTCTGTGCTTTGGGCAATGTTTCCTCTCATCCTTTCAGGCCTGGATGTTTCATGTCCTGGAAGAGTCTTGATGGTTGCACAACAAATCAAAACTAACCCCCCCAAAGCCTGCAGCTTAGCTGTCGTGTGAATTTTTGTTTTCTGAAAGGAAGTCTTTCAAAAGTTTGTTCTTCTGCCTTGAGGATTGTTTTCAACAGTTTTCCTCTATTTGCTTGCTAACACTGCCAAAACTTGATAGGAAAGTCAGGTAGAAACTTCATGTTGTCCTGGTTAAGACGTTCAGGAATCAAAAGATAATATTTCCAATGGTTGTGCCAGGTTTTGGACGCTGCCCTCATGGGTGGAGTGACCCCCTAGGCCAGGCCAGGAGGGGCAGCCCCTCATTGGGCTCCTGAGGAGATGAGGCAGTGCCTTCCTTTGTAAGGGAGGGAATGCAGCACATTTCCTCAGGTCAGGAGTGGCTCTGAATGGAATGTTTAACCATACTGACCTTCATTTGGATTGGCATCTTTCAAAGACAAGCTGAAATTTCACAGGGAGTTTTCTTCAGAACAGAATTTTTCTGAAAAGCTGAAGGTGGGACATTGGCAGCTGAGCCAATTCTCCAAATGAGGTGTCCTTGTGTGACCATCTCCAAATTCACCCAGCACATCAAATTACCACAAGGTCATTCTCAGGGTTTTTCTGATGGATGCTTTTCTGAGCAAGACTGGAAAAGAAGGAGAGTTTGCAGGCAAACTGCATCTACTGATGGCTGATACAGTGGGCAGCTTTGGGCTCCTGGAGTTGAACCACACAGGACAAACCTTGGTAGAATCACAGATGGTTTGGGTTGGAAAAGACCTTAAAATTTACCTCATTCCACCTCCTGCCACGGGCAGGGACACCTTCCACTATCCCAGGTTGCTCCAAGCCCAGTCCAGTCTGGCCTTGGACACATCAAGGGATGGGGTAGCCACAGCTTCTTTGGGCAACCTGTGCCAATTTCTCCCTAATATCTAATCTAAACCTACTCTCAATTTAAAGCCATTAAAAACCTTTAAAACTGCAGGGGAACCTTGCAACCCATAAAGCACTAGAAACATTTTCACTCAGAGTAACTTGATGTCCTCCCATAAAAGGAGGGAAGTGATGTGCTGGTTCCTATGAGACAGTCCCAGCTCTGGATTTAATCACTAGAATCTGTAAAAATTACCTGTACTAACTGAACTTCAGGTGCTGCTGCCTGTTTGTTTCCCTCTAGGGGTCCTCTGAGGTAGGTGGCTGCTGGTTCAGCTGCCCCAGTTCCGTAGGAGAAGACCAGTTTGAGACTTGTTTTGGGGGATCCAGTTTATAGATTGCCCATAATACTCCCTTATGGGGAAATAGATTTCAGTGTATATTTTGTATCTGAGATAATCTACAATCCATGGTCTCCTCTGCTGTGTGTCCTTCCTTGAGAATGTTTGTCTCCCTTCCCTTGAGAAACTGTTTTATTTCAGGTTTCTGTTACTTAACCCTGCCTTTTGTGTGGTTTGAGTCCTTCCCCTCAAGGCAGGACTCGTCTGAAGGGTGACACTGCAGTGGGACCTGTCACACACAGTCACCCTGTGCTGTGTGTTCACTCCAGTCTCTGATTCAGGCAGCCTTCCTTGAAATCCTGCAAGTGTCACCCAAAGGGCCTGAAATGAGCTTTCTTCTTTTCCATTATCAGCAGAATAATTTATTTAGTTAACTACTTACCTTTGGATTCCCAGGAGAGAAGTTTAGTTTAAAATTCTGGAACTGCTTAGTTGCTAGAAATTGTCTGGCAATAATGCATTAAGGAGAAAACACCCAAAGCTCAGGATGACTTTACAGGGCTGAGAGAGATAAAATAAAGGAGGAATTTAATTTAAAAACTAGCACTCCCTTTATTGTCTCATTGGCAAGAAACAGATTTCCACAGTACCTAAAATTATTATTTTATAGCAGAAAAAGCTTTCTGTTACAAAAAAAAAAAAAAAGGATTTTGACTTCAAGCTTTAAAACTTGAAGAAAGTTTTAAAGAAACCTTTTTTTAAATATGTGAAGGAATCATTTGGATCAATGGAGTAAGTCTTTTTAGCAAACCCAAAAGCTGGCATACTCCCTGAAGAGTTCTTAATTCCTCCTGATGTTCATCTGCAATTTCAACTCTGTACCCCCATACTGCAGCAGTCTCTAATGTAACCTGTTTGCTTTTCCTAGACTTCAGTAATGGTGGCACCTGTGGAAAACAGAGCAGACAATTTATAATGCATCTAATTTCTTGGTCTTCTAATGTTGAAAATATTCTCTTTGAGGACTTCTCAATTCTGTACCCTCTGATAATTTTTGATAGAAATGGACTATACTCTGGCTTACTCAGGTCATTCTTCATCTGATAGAACTTCTGGTATTTCTAGCATTTCATATCTTCAGTGCTAATAGTCCGGAACTGGTACCTGTGTCGGGCCATCCTCCAGCTTGTCTGACTTGCATAGAAAAACATAATTCTTCTCACACTTCATCAGAAATATTTTGTCCCACTTTATTAGTAATGAGACAAAAGAGAATTGTGAAAAGTCTAAAACTCCAAGTAGAAGAAATTCAAGAACAGAGGATTCCGCCGCTTCACAGGAAACTGTAGAGAACGGGCAGCGCAAGAGATCCTCGCGTCCCGCGTCTGCGTCCGGCACAGCAAAAGGTAACACGCACAGCCACCCTCCCTGGGCACAGGGCAGCTCCTAACCTGCTTCCCAGGTGTTTGCCCCAGCAGTAGCTGCCTCGTAACCCTGGTTTGCAGCTCATACACCTTGGGTGCTTTATCTCTAGTTTCGAGGATTTAGCCACAGGTTGGTGTTGAAGCGTTTCCCAGCATCTGCACGGGCAGTAAACCCTGTATGAAATCCTCTTTGGTACATCTGTGGAACCTGTTTGGTGCAGCACTCGCAGTGTTCAGCACCCTGCCTAGTTGAATTCTCTTGGTGGAAATGTGTTGCTGTTGGAAGGACTTTACTCAGATCAAAAAGTGACATTTCCTTTTCCTGAAGCCCGAAAGACACAAGACTTAAGTCTTCCCAAGTGCACGGTCAGCTCTTGCCAAGTCAAATGCCATGGTTCAGGCACGCTCCAGAGGCTGCTGGGGTGGCAGCCGGGAGCATCAGGGAGTGCTGTGTGCTGGCACAGAGCCTCAGCTCTGCTTCCCAACAACATCTGAACTCCTGAAGTTATTAACCCATGGCAATAGCAGGTGCTGACGTACCTTACTCCTACCCAGGTTACAGTCTTTAACAATTATGCAGCATTTGTGTGATATGCACGGCCCAGTGCCAGGCTGAAGCTAATTCTGTCAGCTTCTTGTGTTTAAGGGTCAGAAAAATGCTGATGGACCAAAGTTATGCAAGAGAGTAGAGAGAGACCGTCAAGAGGCAACATTCGACCACTATTTTAAAGCTAATATACAGAACAAAGAGGTATTAATATAAAATGATTATTAAAGGAAGTCAAGTTGAATTCAGCCACCATTTCCATACTGGAGGTACTAAAGTGTGATGGTAAGAATATTGTGTTTTCAGAGTTTCAGAGAAGCATTCCAGCATTCTGCAATGACTCCCAAAGATTACACAGGGGACCTATATGATCTGCACTTTTGTGACTGCTGAATTTAATTACATTTACTTCTTGTGGCAGGACTGTGCAGAAGAATCTGAGTCTGTATTGTAAAAATAAATTCTCTTTCGTTATTGTGAAAAAAAGTTTGAAAAATGTGAAGCCAGTGTAAATTCCCTGCCTGTGTTTGAGGGGATCTGGAGCGTGTGACCTGCCCCACACGCTGTACTGGGTGAACCTAAAGATGACAACCAGTGACACATCAAGTTCTGAAAATGTGGGAATGGGAATGTGCATCAAATTTAAATAATACCAAAACTCTCACAGGGGTTTGTGCTGACTGTGTAATTCACTTACCTCTGTAAATAAAACCCTTGTTTTTAAGTTGTGCATCTGAAGCTGCTGCAGTGTCCAAGGGCTTTGCTGGACACTTGGGTGCAGCTCCCAGGGGACACCTGGCTGTGCTGCCTCGCCTGTGGGCACACAGCTGCTCCTGAGCTGTGGAGAATGAACCAAACCAGGTGCTCTGTGGCAGAGGACAAGGCTGCACGTTACTGAGGTGGCTGCAGGAGTGTCACCTGGTTTGCCACCTGTGCCTGCTCTGTTGTACATTTTCATTAGTCAATCAGAGCTTAATTATTCTGGTTTGGTTGCTCTTGTCCTCAATATGTTATCTGTGTCCTGAGAAACCCCCTAACCCATGGTGAAAGGAATGTGGGGCTGGGAGGAGTTATCTCTTGAGATAGAGGCTGTTTAAAGCCATTCTTAGGGAAAAAAATCAGCAGGGAGAGAGAAGCAGACTTTGACCAGCTGGAGTAGGAATTCGGTTTCTAAGCCTCAGGAGGGAGGAGGCAGAAGGGTCACTGTGAGAGGAGAGCACACCCAGAGGGTCAGCCCTGTCCCCGTGTGTGCAGCACACTGCAGGGTGCAGGGTTTGGGGAGGTGCTGCTGATGCTCCCGAGGGGCTGAGCCAGGGGCTGGGTGCTGCTGGGCCACTCCTCCTCCCAAACACAGAGCCTTGAGCAGCAACGAGGGTGGCAACAGCTGGTTCTGAAGCTGCTTCAAAGTCAGCCCTGCTGCTTGGAGGGGCTCCAGGCTGGAGCCAAGCCTGTGGAGATGTTTCACTTCTGAAAATTGGTACTGTGTTGGTGTTTTCCCTTTTTGGAGTACTTTTCCAGCAAGGGCTGCTTTTAGTGTTTACTGTAGCTTTGAGTTTGTTAAATTTTGAAATGTTGATTGTTTTTTCTAATTCCACATGTAACAGCAGTATAGTTGTACTGCTGCTGTTCTAATTTTAGATGGGCTTGGAATTTTTTTTCCTTTTTGACTCTTAAAATACACACAGCTGCAATAGTTTTTGGAAAACATTACGAAGAGCCAAAGAGACATTGCCAACGTTTGAAATCACATTTTTAGAAAGATCTAAAGATGCAAATGCCCTTGGTCCTTACTCTTTTTTTTGTTTTGAAATGGAAACTTAGTGCCTTGGTAAGTGCACTGGACATGTCATCTGCTGTCGCCGTGGCCCTGCAGGTGTTAATATTTGTGTCTTTCTGCATCAGCTGTGTTCCTGTGACTCTGTAGGCTGCAGAGACTTGTTTTCTAATGACTTTCTAAGAACTCAGACAACTGGGTTGTTAACTGGCATGGCAGGCTCCAGAACACCTCCCTGAATGTTGTGTAGCAGCATCTCTGTGGCACCTGGGGCTGTGCTTCCTCCTGGGACACGGCTCCCCTGTGCCCCGGGGGGACTGGGCCTAGGGGACAGTTACAAATATTTGGCTCTTCTGAAGGCTGTTTGGGCTCCATAAATGTCCATCTGTGTCCAGAGAGTGGCTCGGGGGCCCTCGTGTGTGTCAGGCTGAGGGCCCAGGGGTGCCACAGCTGCTGAAGAGTCAGTCCTGGTGCTGGGGAAATCCTGGTCTCCAGAGGTTCCCACTCTGGTGTGAGTTTGGAAAAATGACAGGGCAATCTGTGCCCCTCTGGGGAATGGCTTACCGACTCAGTATCCATGCTTTTTTTCTTCTCTTGATTTCAGAAACGAGTGCCAGTGCAATGCAGTCAAAAAGAAGAAAATCCAAGTAAATTACTGCATGGAAACATGAGACTTGTAAATGAGTGTGAATTTACCAATAGCAATTTTGAGCTGTGATTTTTCTTTTTTAAATAAAATTCTGTACAGTAAGTCATTTTAATATTATACTGTTCCCAAGAAATGATTTTTTTTTCTAAAAAACAGATAAATAGATATAAAAACTGTGTTCTTCTAAAACCCCCTGGATTTGCAAAGTGAAGTCTGGGGTTAGCACATTAGGGTAATGTGTTTGTATGAAATGGAAGGGGAGGGGAAGACAATTGTAAATTTATTTGTTTCCACTTTTCATAAACAATTTAGAATACAGGGTTGTCATTTTTAGGTATTAAAATAATGTCATGTGCTGTTGTTTAAGTACTGTATGTGAATAGCAGTCAGAGGGTTTATAAACAAACCCCATGTTGTTTGGAAATGTAAATAATTTTATTATATAGTAGATCTGATGTATTTGTTGTAGAAATGGACCAGTGAAACAAAAAATAAATTTAAGGGTTTGTATAATGTGGAATCCCTCATGCTCTAAATAAATGTTATTGTCCTATAAATTGGGTTGAATTATTATTAGCAACAACAGCAGCAGCATTCCAAACAGGAGGATTGGAGGGATTATTTAGAGCTCCAGGCCTGCAAGCTCCTTATATGTAGCTTTAGCAAGGAATTTGTTTAACCGCAAACAAATTACTGATGCAGCTGTTGCTGCAAAGCAGGGAAAGAGGGGAAAAGGGGCAGGGCAGGGCCCCCGCTGCCCCCGGGGCCGTGCGGGGAGCCGGGCTCCCACCGAGGGCTGCTCAGCACGGAACAGCCCCAGCTCCGTGGGGTGGGGGCTTCTGCCAGGCAGCTCCGTGGGGTGGGGGCGTCTGCCAGGCAGCTCCGTGGGGTGGGGGCTTCTGCCAGGCAGCTCCGTGGGGTGGGGGCGTCTGCCAGGCAGCTCCGTGGGGTGGGGGCGTCTGCCAGGCAGCAGCCGGGCATCCTTTCCCCGGCTATCTCAGCTGCCATCGGCGGCTGGGATGAGCTGCCACGGAAAGTAGGTCAGGCTCGGTGTTCCCGGGAGAGCCCAGAGCCTGAGCTCTGTGCACACACACTCACACCTCTTTCTTGCTGAATTTTAAAAATATGGATCTCAAAATGATGATTAAGTAGAAATTGTTATTTAATACAAGTTGTCAGCTTATATAATCACAGAAATTACCTATTTGTGCACAAGGGAGCAGGCACTGAGCAAAGCTGATGTCACAGAATCATTGGGGTTGGAAAAGCCCTTTAAAACCATCACATCCATCTGTTCCCCCAGCACTGCCAAGGCCACCAATTATCCATGTCCCCAAGTGCAGCATCCACATATTTTTAAAATCCCTCTAGGGATGGGGACTCCACCGTTGCCCTGGGCAGCTGTGCCAGGACTTGACAACCCTTTCCATGAAGAAATTTTCCCCAACATCCCACCTGAACCTCCCCTGGTGCAACTTGAGGCCATTTCCTGTCATCCCGTCCCTTGTTTCCTGGGAGAAGAGCCCAACCCCACTCAGCTCCACCGTCCTGTCAGGGAGCTGTGGAGAGTGAATGTCCCCCCAAGTCTCCTTTTCTCCAGACTGAATCCTCCCAGCTCTCTCAGCTGCTCCTGGTGCTCCAGCCCCATCCCCAGCCCTGTTCCCTCCTCTGGATATGCTCCAGCTCCTCAGTGTCTTTCTTGCTGTGAGGGGCCCAAAACTGACCCCAGGACTGGAGGTGCCTCACCAGTGCCTGGCACAGGGGACAGTCACTGCCCTGGTCCTGCTGCCATACCATGGCTGGTACAGGCCAAGTGCCCTTGGCCTCTTGCCCGCCTGGCCACACCAGGCTCTTGTTCAGCTGCTGTCACCAACACTCCTGAGGCCTTTCCCACCAGGCAGCTTTCCAGGCACTCCTCAGTGTCTCCATCCCCCTGCCAGAGTGTGGCTGTTCCAAGGGCCTGCACGGGCACCGTGGGTGTGGGTATGGCAGTGCTGCCCCAGCAGCCCCTCTTTGCTGGGCCCCTGCTTTCCTTTGGGGCTCACCCTGCTCCTGCTTGGCCTCACTGCTCCTGCTGTGCTCAGGTTGGGTGGGAAGTTCTGGAGAATGAGGACAAAGTCCACTAAACTGGAAGGCCCTCACAGAAAAGGTCCACACACCAATAAACCAGGGGAAGAGAGGGGATGTGCTTCAGTTCATGGGAAATACCACACTGTGGGGAGCAGACAAGCTTGAGGTCAGGGTCACCATCGACAGGGACATGGACCTTGGGAAAGGAGAACTGCAAGATCCTGCAGCTGGGAGGAGCCTGGGAAGGAAGAAAGGGCCCCTGTACTCAGCCCCTGAGCAGTGCTGGACTGGGGAGCACCTCTGCAGTCAGAGGCCTGGAGGAGAGCTGGGCCAGGCTGGGGGCAGGGAGGGCAGTCCATGGGGCAGGGAAGGGATTGTTCCCCATGGCATTTGGGGAGCTGGAATGCTATCACCTGGTTTCCACCTCCCACCCACCCACAAGATGTTGATAATGTAGAGGAGACACAAGAGAGGCCACCAGGATGGCCTGGGGCTGGAACACCTGGCCAAAAGGAGATACTGAGGGAGATGGGCTTCCTCGCCCTTTCATGCTCTGGAGAAGACAGAGCCAGAGATCTGAGCTGAGAGAAAGGGACAGCACTGGAATAAATGGAAAGGGAGGAGGTTCTGACTGAACAGAAGAAAATATTCCCCCTGGGATACAGTGGCAGGACCTCTCTCTTTGGAGAATTGTATGCATTGGCTGAACAAAGCCCTGTACAAGGTGGTCTGAATTCCATATTTAACCTGCTGTGGGCAGGGTGTTGGACTGGAACTCCTGAGCTCCATCCATCCCAAATAACCCTAGGCTTTGTCTCCAGCTGCCAAATTTGGTTTTCCCATGAGAAGGTTTATCAAAACTATGAAAGCTGTCAGCTACTTTTTTTTTTTATTCCCAATATCTAATCTAACATTTCTTTGAAGTGCTTTTTCCAGCAGCTGGGGGGTCATGGGTGTCTCCTTGGCTTGGCTCTACTGGAGGAGCTGGCACAGCCACTGGGCTGAGCAAGCCCCATCCCACCCCTGCCCAAATCTGCTCATGGCTGTGTCTCCTCTCATCTTGGGTATCTCCAAGGATGAAGATTCCCCAACCTCTCAGCCTGTTCCTGTGGCCAACCACCCTTGCAATGAGAAAGCATTTTCTCTCATGTAAGTGAAATTTCTCTTTTTTTACTTCAATGTGAGCCTCTCACCCTGTCCCTGCACTGAGAATGTTCCAGTTCTGTTTTCTGTACTCCCCCCACGAGGAATCCACACACAGGGCAGGATCTCCCTGAACCTCCTCTCAGCCTCTCCTCATCTCCAAGCCCTTCATCCCCTTGGAGGCATCTCTGCTTCTCGTGGGTGCTGAGAACATCTCACCCTGTGCTTGGAGAAACAGCTGATGCTGCAGACTGGCTGCTCTGGGATTTTCTCAAGGCAATCGACATCTGCTTTAGCTCTGTCATCATCTGCTGAGTTGTAGGGTTTGGTAATGGGGAGGGGAAAAAAATCCCTTCCAGCCCCTCAGCCTGTGCCATCCCCTCCCCTGTGTGTCCTTGTCTTCAAAGGGGATGTTTTTCTGTTACTTGTCTCTCCTGCCATCAACTTTTAGAAGCTTTTCTAAAAAAACAGAGCATTTTGCAGAGATTTACTCGCAGGCTTTAGAGGACTACACATAAAATAGATTTTAAATATATATCATTTTTATTTCTCGTGATTTTTGTTTATATTAGATTTTTTTTTTCAGTCAAGAGACAGCATTACAACCAAAACCAGGTTACACACACACAGGCACACTACACAGTGCATCCCAGGCAGTCGTGTCCTTCAGTCTGTCGACACACGGCAAATGTTTACACAATGTCCTACGAGGAGGAAACGCCCTTTCCCTACGAACTCTGCTTACACCAACTGAACACGTAACACACAAAAAGGACGGATTTTTGTTAGCTTCGAGTTTCAGACGAGGTCTCAGTCCTACAGCATGGCTGATGTAGAAAACGTGGGGCTGGTTTTCCCCTCTTCTCCAAGATCCCCGAGTGGCAGCTGTGCCCCGTGTAAGGCGGGAGCTGCTCTGCCCCGGTGCGCCCGCGGGCACGGAGTGGGAGGGCACGGACCATTCTCCGGTGCATTTTGGGGAGGGCTTAAGGCAACCTTTTCCAGCCGAGGGACAGGCCATCTGTCCTGGCGCTCGTCCATCCTGCTGCTCCTGCTCCAAACGCAGCCCGGTGAGCAACTGGGGTTTAGACTGAGCTTTTCAAAGCTGCCTAAGAGATTTAGTATATCCAAAATGGTAAATGCTTTTTAGCAAAAAAAAAAAAAAAAGTAATCTAAATGCTTTTTGGGGCATTCATTCTGTTGGGCTTCTCTGAAAAACCCCACAGTGACTTTGAAAACAACACAGAAACACAGAAATATTGAAAACTGACTCCCTGGTCACCTCTTGCATAGGACTTGTAACTGCAGTTCAGTGATTATTCAAGTTCTGTAATTGTGTTAAAAAAAGATGCCAAACCATGACAAAGGGTGAAGGCACATGTAGAGTCAGTCCAGCACGAGGGAGGGTAATGTGTGGGCAGGAGTTTCACAAGCAGATACCAGGGTGGATACACACAGAATATTGCAGTGCTCAGTGGCTCTGTACAAGTACAGCTCCAACACAAGAGGAAATTTCACTTTTTTTTACTGCTATGCCTTGTGCTGCTCCCTCATCCCCAGACTTCCTGAAGCATAAAGCTGAGGATAAGATCTCAGTGAGACGTGGGCACAGCTGCTCATGGCTTCCCCAGCAAGGTTACATGAGGTGAATGTGAAAGAGCAGAGGAACTCTGGGCTCCCCTGTGCAACCCCTTTTTAAGCTACACTTGGAATTTATGGCGCTGCTTCCCCCCCACCATGCAGTGAAATAGGTTCAGAGTGGAAGGCAAAAGGATTTTCAGGTTTAGCTACAACAGAGTCAAAGCTTTGCAGCTCTTTTTGTGCTCTGGAGCATAGGGGAGCATCCCTGTATAAAATACAGGGCTGGAAAAGCAACCCCCTTGCCAGCCCAGGAGGTGCCAGCTCAGAATGAGTGACAGGGGACACATCTGGGTGTCACCACTCTGTACAGAACTGGAAAGGTGATCACACATAGATCACACAAAGATGACCTCTGCTATTAAAAGGAGCTGCTCATCCCTGTCATCCTCATTCCTCTAAGGAGAGAATTATGGGTTTAGTTAATGACAAATGTTTTCAAGAAGCAAAAAGAAAAGCTGATGGAGATGCATCAATGGACAGCCTGGAACAGGGAGACCTCCTGCCCAACTGTGTCCAGCTGTCCAGAGCCCGTGGCTGGGGAGTGCTCTGGGATCCTGGAGACGAGCAAGGAGAAGGTGGCATCTCCAATGGGTTTGAGGACACCTCTCAGCAAAGAAGGGATTCTTGAGACAGGCAGAGCCTTTCCTACTGCTGCACCCAGCTCCTACAGCCACGTTCAGACAACCTGTGGCAGCCACTTCAGTGATGGGAATGGGATGAGGACAGAGCCCGTGAGGACGACAGGAGATTGCTGATTGTATGGAGTAGATCTGAGAGAGGGAAGAAGCAGCTTGAAGAAGACAAGCCCTGAGGGGATCAGCCCCTTTTAAGGCCCATTCCTGTCCCTGGTGGGTCTGCTGTGGCAGTCCCCTGGGAGGGAGGGACTGTCAGTGCCGTGGGTGTTCCTCCTCAGGCTCCAATCCCTGCCAGCAGCTGTGCTGAGGCCACCACAGTCCAGTGGTGGAGAAGGGCTTGGGGGGAAGCTCTGAGAAGCTGAGGGGATGCTGAGGTGCTGATGGATCCCTCCCGCTGCCAGCAGCTCTTTCTGAGTGCATGCAGCAAAGGAGGAGCAGCAAACTGGAGGCACATCAGAGCCACCTGTGGGAGTGGTGGCAGCTGACAATCCCCGGGGGCTCGCGAGTCCCCGTGGCACCAGCTGGACATGGAGAGCCTCTTGTTCTAACCTACACACTCAGGGAAGATCAAGGACTGCCACCAGCCTTTCCCAGGGCAGTGCAGCTCAGTGCTGCCTTCTGAGAGATGCTGAGAACTTGAACTTCTCTTGACTTGAGGTGACTTAGGTCTTCTTACAGTTTCCTAATTATCAGATGTTTGATCTTCGAGGCCTCACTTGTTTTTCAATAAATTCACATGAAGTTTAATTTCCACTTTATGCAGGGCAATGGAATTGATACTGATCCAAAGGGGCAACTGCAACGCTGTGGGACTCAAGCCTAGAACCTCACTGGAGTATTTTTTCATCTTTTTTTTTTCTTTCTGGTGTGGTAAGACACCTAAGTGGGTATTTTGCTCCCCAGCAGGGCTGGATAGAAGACAAAGAATTATCAGTATGATGTAAATGTAAAACTATTGATTAGAAACACGCCTAAAGAGAGAAGATTCCCACAGCAGTGAACTTTGGGATGAGCCATGCATTTATGTTACCCACAATGAGAAGGAAACACAGACTCCCATGGAGAAAAGTTTTCCTTCCAGACCAAGCTTTTGGAGCAGAGCTTCTTAGAAAGGGCATTTGTGAGTGCAAGTTTCAGAGCAACAGGTGAGGAGGACTTTTGCCCCTGCTCCCTTGGCAGCCCTCCAGCCCTGCAGTGCCAAGCAAGAGCCAGAATTCGGTGTGAGAACTTGGTAGGGCTGTCAGTGAGGGTTCTGAGTGTGCCACAGCCTGGCCTTGCAAGCACAGCCTTGAGGGCCTGGGGGCACGGGGGGCCCTGGTGCATCCCAAGAGGTGGCACTTCTGCAGCAGGGCTGTCCCTCCTGGTCCCCTCACACTTTGGGGGTTCACCCCTCGTGCTGGAACAGGGGAACTGCACAGTCAGATGCAAATCTTGCTTGGAGGAGATCCCTGCACCATGGGGGCTTCAGTGGTGGAAAGATCCTTCCCTCCATAGGGGGTCTGACAAGTTCCAGCCACCACTGAGGGCACTGCCCCAGCCCATCCCAGTGCCCTGCTGCTCCAGAGCCTGTGATTCCAGTACGGGGCTGGGAAGCTGCTGCTGGGGCTGGAGCCAGCTCAGGTGTCTGAGCCCAGCACTGCCACACTTCCCAGCAAAGCTGACATGTACTGAGCAGGGATTTGTCCAGGTCTCTCCACTAGGAATTCTTCCCCTTTTTCATGCTTTCATTGCAAAAAAATGCAAAACTTTCCTTCAGTTGCCTGCATCACCATTTCTCCAGGTGATCATTCTGATGGCTTCCCCCATCCTGGCTGTCTCCTGATCCCAGTGATGTGGTGGGTCAGGCCATAATACACAGCTCTGCTGCACTGCTCAAACCCTAGGAGGCTCAGTGCTCAAAATCCTTATGTGGTCATTCACAAGCAAGTCTAAAAGGGGACCAGCCACATTCTACCAGCTGTAAAGGTGAATTTTCAGGGCATGAACAAATGAAGAGGGGCTCCAGGAATGGTCCCACCATGAATGGCCACAAATTCTTTTCCACACAGGAGTGTCAGAGCACCCCACAGCTCCTGTCACCACCATGTGCTGCCACAGGCCACATCCCAGCAGCATCCCAGAACCAATTCTAACAGAGAAGCCTGGGAAAAAGACATTTTTTAACACCCCAGCAGATTGGTTTGTCCCTGAGTCCATGCTGTAGTTTCCCCCTACACAAGTACAGAAAAGAAAGCAAAATTCACCCCACCTGTCCCAGCAGGACCAAGAGCTCCCTGCAAACCAGAATCTTCCCACTGGAAGCACCACACAGCGCATCACAAATACTGGGTGCAAAAAAAAAAAAAATTCCCAACAAACCCCTAAAAAATTCAACCCCACACCCCAAAACAAGCTACTGAACACCCACACTGGGCTGTGAAATATCTACACATGCACACGGGTGCACACACAGGAAGTTCTCAGTTTTTAAGCACCTTTCAGTTGTTTTAAGATTCGAGGAGACAAAAACCCTCAGTGAAAAGGGGTTTCCTTGCTCTGGCAGCACTGGGCAGGAGGCCTGAGACCAGGCCCAGCCTTGAGCTTGCTGCTGGGCAGGAGCAGAACATGGCAGGTGTTCTGCAAAGCACAGATGGTCACCACAGCACAGGGAGGTCCCACAGGGGGTGAGAGTCACCTTGAGAAGGGCTGGCAGGTGAGTGTTAGGTGTCAATGCATGGCAAGAGTGCAAACAACAGAGGGGGCTTGCAGGAGCTCATTGGCTGTGGTGTGTGCACTCCACTGACCTGCCAGAGGCTCAGGGTCTGGGTTAACCTCTTCATGAAAACATTAATAATTTATTAATCCTTTACAAATGTACTCTGGATATAAAGTGTGACAATAGTTCTGCTTCATCTCCTGTGCTGGCTGGGCACAGCGTGATGAAAGACATCTCAGACTGGCATGGAAAGAAGGAAAAGAAAACTGTTTGAATTTGCTTCTGAAACTCTGTCCTCCTAGGACAGAGGAAGATCACCTGTTTGAAATGGGCACTGGGGGCTGGGTGCTGCTGGCAGTGCCAGACTGAGACACGTCCCCTCAAACACGGCCAAAGGCCTCTGGCTCACAGCAGATGAGCGGGTGCACGGGAGGATTTCCATGAGGGATTTCTCCTGGGGTACCATTTCCAGCAGTGGGGCAGGCACAGGAGAGCCTGGCAGGTGAGACACAGCAGGATCTGCCTCAGGGCTACTGCTCCCCCCAGCCCCTGGGAGCTGCAAGGGGCAATGGGGTCACAGCCAGCCTCTGATTTCTGGAGTGTGCTGGGGGTACTGGCAGCAACCTGGATGCACAGAAGGAGAATTTGTAGTGGAGACCAAGCTGGGGGCTGGTCAGTGCTTGGTTTCTCCACTTCTTGATGTGTGTTTGGGCTGGAGAGAAAATGCTTCCTCTAATGCTGCTGCCCAGTGGGCACAGAGCAGCTCATCCAGCGACACGGGGGGAGCGGGATGGGGAGGCAGCACCTCATCAGACACCCAGAGCTCAGGCTCAGCCCCTGCCTGCTGTCACAAGCACCTGTGCCAGTGTCCCTGCACATGCCCTGCCCCCAGTCCATCCCAGGCATCACTGCAGGGGGGAAAAAAGGCAGAGTGTGAAGCCCTGGAAGCCAAAGGCTGTAAACGCTCCCCTGGAGCCAGGAGATGTCAGTCTCTTCGCCAAGAAGATACCAGGGATGGGACAGGGTGATCTGCAGTGTGGTCTCAGGCTTGGCCAGGGACAGAGGCTGCAGTGAGGCCCAAGGAGGGAGGGGCAATGCCGAGGATGCTCCTGGAGTTCCCCAGCTCTGTGCTTTTGGGAACGCTGAGGCAGCAGAGTGAAGGGGAAGTGCTGCAGGTGAGCAGCAGCAGCTGGCAACTGCAGTCCAGGCTCCCTGGCCTGGAGCTGGGGGCTGCTGCTCCTAAGAAGGTTCATTTTGGCTTTAATCTCTTTAAAAGAATTAATAACTATCAGCTGTCTGAGTTTGGGCTCACCACAATTACTTCAGCCGAGGTCCCTGGCTGATATTAAGGGATGCAACATGGTGAGTGGAAGAACCTCTGGTGAAATCAGAATTTTCTGGAGTTGTGGGGGTATTTCTTGTCACAGAGAGTGGGAATCCAGATTGAGAGCTGGTCATAAGCAGGACTCTTTCCCAGGGCACAAGGGGCAAAAACAGTTCCTAAAAGGAGAGAACTGGGGGCAGATCAGCAAATTTCTGCTGGATTTGGAGCTATCTCAGCTGGTGCTGGAGCCATGTTCTTCCAAAGGCAGAAGGAGTCCATCAC
This sequence comes from Lanius collurio, assembly GCA_020086605.1. Classification (NCBI taxonomy): domain Eukaryota; kingdom Metazoa; phylum Chordata; class Aves; order Passeriformes; family Laniidae; genus Lanius; species Lanius collurio. Next base: position 11,639,788 of record JACBWW010000027.1, read on the forward strand.
GGAGAGAGGAAGGATTTGCATTAAAAACCAGCACTGCCTAGCAGTGGAATTTGGCCCTTCATGGGAAAGGATGCAATTTTTAGTGGGGAAAGAAGATGCTTCTGTTACAGCTCCTGCTACAGCAATCCTCTCACTCAGGCCTGCCCCATCTTGACCCATTGCAGTGACTCCCAGATCCATCTTTGTCCTTACTTCAGCCTCTTCCCTCCAGCCTCTTCTTCAGCATCCTTTCACCACCACCATCGACGTGCTTTGGCCACCTTGGGGAAGCTGTGCAGATCCCTGCCTCCTCTCCCCTCCCGGGCACTGACACCAGGCAGACAACGCTCCTCGGCTTAACAGGGCCTCCTCTGAGTATAAAGGTACAGAGAGAAATATATACACACACATATACAGGCGTACCCACGGGGATACGGGTGTGGCTGGGGCAGGTGACTGGCTCCAGGAGGGCGGGGCTCACTCAGATGGGACCACCAGCCACGGTGATGCCACCCCAGGCTGGCCACTCCTCCTGGGTAGCCAAGGGCTCCAGCGCGGCGCTGGGACGGTGCTTTGATTCCTGAGATTCCTTTTAAGGTTGAATTTTAAAAAGACCACCATGAGGCACCAGGAGCCGCCTGGCTGACCCAGCCACAGAGATTCCACCAGCGCTTTCAACCACAAGCCCCTTTGGGACTGGTAGTGGGGGGTTGTCTTATCACGGTAAAATGTAGCTAAGAAATCAAGGAGGGACAGGAGTACTTGCTGGTTTTGCAGGGCAGAAGCATTATTTAGTCATTGATGAGATTTTCCTAAAAATCCCAAATCTTGTGGCTTCATTGCTCTTGTCACTCCTGCTCGGTGTCTCTGTAACATCCCAGCCAGGCTGTACATGGAGTCATGATGTGAGGAAAGGCACTGATGTCACAGGCTTATCAGGACAAACAGGCTTCACCGGGAGCGGGTGTATTTCGGGAAGAGGGGATGTCACCGGGATTTCCCACGTGAAGGCTGTCGAGATTTGGGGAGGGGTGGCGTGGCCCTCCATGCCGGCGGCTCCGGGGGTTGTGGCCCAGACGGCATCGAGGGCAGGGGCGCGGTGAGGGCGGCAGGAGGAAGATGAGGAGTGCGGGCGAGGCGTGCGGGCGCGGGGAGTGGAGCGAAGCCGCCGTGTCCCCGGTGTCCGTGGGGGCCGGGGGCGGGCCGGGGCAGCCCCCGGGCGGGGGGGCGAGGTCAGTAGTTGCAGTGGCGCTGGCAGGGCTGGTGTACGAAGGCCCCGGGGAGCTGCTTGGCGCGGCGGGGCGGGCGCTGCCGGGCTCGGTTCTGCCGCTGCAGCGCCTTCTGGCCCAGGCGGTGCCGCTCCGCCAGCTGCTTGGCCCGCTGCAGCCGCTGCGCCTGCCCCGCCTTGTCCAGCGCCTTCACGGGCAGCGCCCGGCCGTGGTGGGCCAAGGGCCGCTCCGGCCGCGGCTCCGGCCCGTCCCTGCGGAGACAGCGGCGTCAGCCCGACAGCACCGCCCTCGCCCCCGCAGCAGGGGACGGAGCCACCAACCCTCCCCCGAAACAGCCTGCCGAGGGGAGGGATGCTCCAGCAAGGCAGGCTCTGGGACACCCGAAAAAATCCAGACACCACCAGGAACTCCACTGTGTCTAAATCCCTTGTGACCATCCCACTGTGACCCCTTTGGAGCCCTGGCTAGTCCTGGGTTCCCTGTAGCCCTTCTCTGCCCCCTCCAGCACCGAGGAGCTCCTGAAGCTCTGGAGATGAAGCTCCGGCCCTCAGGGAGGCTTTGGAAAGAGTCTCAGTTAGGTGTCACCTAACCAGGAACGGTGTTCTCTAGCCAAAAGTAGCACCCCTTACTAGGAATGCTGTCCCCTAACCAGGAACAGTATCTCCTGGCCTGGAGCAAAGCTCACCCCAAATTCTTACTCCTCCCCGGCCCCACTGAGGGGCTCTGAGGGGAGGCATTGGAGGGCTGGGACTGAGGGGACAGCAGGGACCCCACGGCAGCCAGGGCTTGTCCAGCAGCAGTCGGGCTGGGCGTGTGTGCACGCTCCAGGTTTTCCCCGGGCTGCTGGGCAGTGGAGAGCAGCCCTGGGGGGAGGGCAGAGCTCTACGATGTGGCCCCAGGAATGGGCATGGAGGGCTCCAGCCCACAGGCCTGAGGGGCAAAGGGACCATTTGGGGCTTTTCTGTTCCATTCCCCCACTGCTAAGCTGGGGTTTGGGGCAAGGAGAAGTTGGTGGTGTCCCACTCCCCACAGCTGTGGGATACCCCTGTGATGGGCCAGTCTGGGGCCAGGTGGGGGATTAAGGGGGGCTGCAGCACCCTCCTGCCTGGGGGACCTAGGGGTCCTCAGGGGGCCACTGTGCCCAAAGGCCACCCTTTGCTTTGCTTGGGCCCTACCTATGCAAAACCCCAGTGCAAGCCCTGCCTGGCAAACCCCCTGGAAAGGTGGCAGCAGCATGGGCAGCATTGGCAGGAGTGGCACTGACATGGGCAGCTGTGCCAGGAGACCCTGCTAAGGGCAGGGGAGATGAACACAGCCCTCTCCCACCACAGCCCCGTGCCAAGCTCATGTCCTGCACCCACGGCCATCTGAATATGCTACTGAACACCCCTTAGCAGAGGATTTTGGGACATGGGGACTGCCAGCCATGCATGGTCCCAGCTGGGGAACCCTGACAGGTATGCAGGTTGCTCCCTGAGGTGGGCGTGGGGACACCAATGTCCCCCACTGCCCCTCTACGTCCATGGGTGAAACATTCCTGGGTGTAGGTGGGGATTTGGGATGGCAGCACTGACCATCCACCCCTGATCCCTCAGTGGGTGCTGGGGCTGCCGGCCCCCCCAAACACCCTCAAAGTGCACTCACGCTGCAGCATCGTCCTCGGGGCCCTCCCCATCCACCTCGAGGGTGCTGGTGACGTAGACGGACATGCTGGGGTGCTCGATGAGCAGGTCCTCCATGGGGCTGCTCCCCACGCCATCGGGGCCGGGCTCCTCTGCAGTAAAACAGGGGGGAGGGGTGACAAACCAACTCTCGTCCATCAAGCAGGGACCGGCCGGAGCCGGGGAAGCGGCCGGTGGCGGTGGCGGACCGGGGGGTGTCGGGCGGGGTCGCGCCGAGCGCCCGGTACCGCCAGCAGCCGGGCGGCGGGCGGGGCCGGGGCGGGCACGGCTGCCTGGGGCGGGGGTGCAGAGCCATGCGGGGCACAGCGGGGACACACACACATACCATGTACAGTGGGGAGGGAGGGGGAGAGAAAGGGGCATCGTTAGTGCGAGAGACACCCACCGCCACCGCACCGCTACACGCGGGCCCGGCGCCGCGCCCCGGCCACCACCCCTCGCTCCCGGCTTGGCACGGAAACGGGGCTGCTGAGACGAGGGGAACCGCGAGGCTGGGAAACCTGCAGGGTTTGCTGCAGCAATGTTTGGTTTCTTCCTTCTCAAAATGAGAGAAGTTCAGCCAGTGAGAAACGCGGCTCTACCCGTTCTGATGGCACCTGAACCGGGCTGGGCCGTGCCGGGGGAACGCCTGCGCTCACAAACACCACCCAGCACTCCGCAAACACGGAAACCAAGCACACACAGAGCAGAAAAACAGTCCACACCTTTTCTCTGGAAGAAATCATGGGAATACATTCTTCAGCAAAGGTTTTCACTGTGCCTTCAACTCCAGCCTGTTAGAGGCCAAATTTTGAGTGGCTGATCCAGAAGCTGACCCACCCCCCGCAGCCTTCCGTGCAGTCTCCTCCTCATCTCTACCGGGCAAAGAAGGACTTGGGCCGGTGCTTTTCTAGGCTGCCCGTGCTTGGAAATACTGGTGCTACAATGGGAGGGGAGCCTGCACCTAATGTTGGGATGCCCACACCCATTCCCAGACTCATCAGGGGGATTTGAGGGAACTGGGGACGGGGAGGCAGTGAAGTATCTACACAGATACGTGTGACCCTGCAGCTGGGTGAGGGAGCAGGAGGAAGCACAGATGAATCTGTTCTTGCGTGGAGAAATGCAGCACATGGGGCCGGGTGTTCCTGGCTCGGTGCATCCCCAACTCCTCCTGCAGCTGATGCTCCAGCCCAGGGCTCAGGACAGGCCACAGTTGGCCTTGCAAACACAAGAATGTCTTTCTCCAGGTCAGAGGACATCAGTCTATTAACAGCTGTTGACATGCCAGGCTGGAGATTGTTTGTCAGCCTGGGGACAGCCACCGAGCCCGGCTGGAGCATCCCTGGGCCAGCAGCACTCCCACAAGAGTGGTCTGTGGGCTCGAGGAGCACGGGGCTACCCTGTCCCCATCCTTCATCAAGGTGGGTTTTAATGTCACGAGCAATATTTTGGGATCCTCAAGTACCCCAGTGACACAGCCCCATCGTGGGAATTGCTCCTTGCTCTCTCCCTGGGGGCTGAGCAGAGCCAGGCTAAGCAAAGGGGTGAGAATGGCATCAGAAACATTCCGGGAAGGTCAGAGTAGTTTGGGTGCATTTTGTAACACAAGGGGCAATGACCAGGCTGACAGGGGCCGAATCCAGAGGCCCCTTAGGCTGCCACTGCTGCTGGGAGCGAGCCAGGCTGGGAGCTGCTGCTGGCCACCACAGCTCCAAGGGGCAGGATGGAGCTGGAGTCTCCAGGTTTGGTTCTTGGAGCGCTTGGTGTAACTCCAGCCCCAGAAACAGGGCTGAAAGAATCTGGTGCCCACTGCTCAGGGACTGCTGTGGGAACAGACTGCAGCTGAATTAGCAGTGGGGTGGCATTCACTGGCAGACACAGTGCTGCACTGAGAGATGAGGCACTTCACTGGAGAAACATGGGAGTGTTTTGTGCCAGAGTCAAGCCCTGGTCACCTCTGAGCCATCTGCAGCCAGGGATCAGGGCACAGCGTAGCATTTCTCTGGCTGGGGAAGCTCCTGGCTCCTCCTGGCATGCTTTAGGCTCACTGCAGCTGCTGCCAGCTGGCCCCAACATGTGGTGGCTGTGTGCCCACTGCTCCAGGGACCTCCTTGAAACATCCCCCTGCCATGGCACGGCCGTGACCCTCCCTGGACAGTCACCTGAATGCCCAGAGGACAGAGAATCCTCCACAGCTGCCCATGCCCAAACCACGCCCCATCCCAGGCACGTCCCTGCTCTGGTCCCCTCTCCAGGTCACTGCATATGGGAAAAAACCCTAATGAACAACTGGAATCACAAAAACAAGCACGAGGAACAGGCAGAGAACATCTGCTCAGAGACCTGCTGCCTGCAAGAGGGAGGACAAAACTCTCCTCCAAAACCTGCAGGATACATCTGTGGTCCCCTAGGCTAGGGTGTCACAACCAACCAGGAGCTACCAAAGCAGAGCACGGCCATCAGGAGCTCCAGCTCTGACTGCTGCTGGATTTGCAAGGAAAAGGTCATAAAAACATCACTGCAATTGGCTGAGTCATCAATCTACAACAGAAACTCCAAGGTCTGAACAGAGCTGGAGAAGATCTGCACAGGAGGAATTCAGTGTTCCTGGTTGGTGTCAAACAGGGCTCTGGATGGCTCTGGGAATGGGGAGCCCTGTGGGCTCTCTAGGTACAGGGACCTGGTGCCAAACGTCCCTTGTGCTTGGCGTGGGCAGTGGGAATAACTTGGGAAGATAACCCCCAATGGAGCTGAGATTTACTCCTCTCAAACAACCCAAAGGTGGCCAGATCACTGCTGCCACATCCCCAGCTGGGACAGACAGGCACCACTGCCACCTGCCCTCACATGGGCACAGCCCCACCTCCCCACCAGTGCCCCAGGACCGGGGGCTCCCAGGGGAACAGGTTCCTGGTTTGCTTTCAGCAGGGGCAGCTGAGGAAGCAGCTGAGCTTGGCTCCTCCTGGAGAAGTGCTGTCCTGGCACAGCTCAGCCCAGGCCATGGCAGTGCCACAGCCTCTGGCACAGCCTGCCAGGGCTGCTCCCCCACCCCACTGACCACCAGCAGGCAGGATCACAGCAAAACTCCGAGGGACCTCCCTGGCTGGTGCCTTGCCAGGGTCCCCTCCTGGCATGGAGGCACCTGGAGGCTTCAGGGCATCCCCAGCTGGAGATGCTGATGCTGCTCTCACACTGGCAGAAAGTTGAGAACCATCACTGGGAGAGGAAAGGGAAAGAGGAGGAGCAGGGGCTGCTGCAGTGACCACAGGGCTGGGCACCATGGGCAGGGCAGGGGGACCAGGGGAGGAAAAATGAAGGGCAGAGCTGTTCCTGAGTGGTGTAAGCTCATCTGCTGACATCTCAAGGGTTTGCCCAGCCCTGGAGAGATAAGGTGCAGCAGAGGCTGTAAGAAGCCAGTTCTGTTGCTTTCCTCACCTGCAAGATCAATTATGAGCCAGCCATCCTCCTCTTCCTCTTCCTCGACAAAGGGTTTGGGCTCCTCTAGGCCCTCTGGCGTGTTGCTGTCACTGAAGAAGAGGCTGGTGAGACGCTGAAACATGGTGGGGAGCAGTCCAGCAGGATAGAGTTACTGCTGGGCACCAGCTTCCAGGCACAGACACGGGAGAGATGGGCAGGGAGGGGAAAAACAGCCCTCGAGGTCTCAGTGACAGAGATGTTTGGCTGCCAGAGAAACCAGAGCTAAGCAGTGTGCAGTGCAACTGTGAGGTTCTTCACTTGGCTTCAGTGCAAAGGCCTGTAAAAGGGAGAGAAAAAGGAATAGTACATTAAAGCAGGCTGGCACTGTGGCCTTCCTGCATCCCAGGGGCTCAGATGGGCTCAAGGGGACAGCAAAAGGGTGGCTCTGGTGCTGATCTGTGCCATGTCCCAGCTGGTGTCATATCTGAAAGCAGCAGTGAAGGGCTGGGTGCCTGTGCCCTGCAGCCCCCACCTGCACCAAGCCCTACAGTGTTCCCATCCTGGCTGGGGTGTCCCAGGAGACCCATCCCCAGGAGCTGGCAGGGACAGAGCCAGACACATCCCTAAGTCAGGCGAACATGCAAAGTTCCTGGCAGCAGCAGGGTGAGGACAGCATTGTCACAGAATCCCAGACTGGTTGGGGTTGGAAGGGACCTAAAAGCTCATCTCATTCCACCCTCTGCCACGGGCAGGGACACCTTCCACTGTCCCAGGCTGCTCCAAGCCCTGTCCAATCCAGCCTTGGACAGACACTTCCAGGGACCCAGGGCAGCCACAGCTTCTCTGGGCCAGGGCTTTCCCACCCTCACAGTCCTTCCCAATATCCCATCCATCCCTCCCCTCTGGCAGTGGGAAGCCATTCCCCCTTGTCCTGTCCCTCCATCCCTGGTCCCAAGCCCCCCTCAAGCCCCCCTGGAGCCTCTTTAGGGCTGGAAGGGGCTCTGAGGTCTCCCTGGAGCCTCCTCTCCTCCAGGCTGAACACTCCCAGCTCTCCCAGCCCAGCTCCGGACTCCAGCCCTGGGACCCATCTCCATGGCTGCCTCTGGACTCACTCCAGCAACTCCACATCCTTCTGATGTTGGGTCCCCAGAGCTGGGGGCAGCTCTGCAGGTCTCACTTGTGTGGGACAGAGGGGCAGAATCCCACCCTCGCTGCTGCCCACACTGGGGGGACAAGCCCAGGATGCTGCTGGCCCACACTGTTGTTCACATCCAGCCTCTCATCCCAGCCCTTTGTGGGTCTCTGCTTCATCTCTGCTCAGCTCATCACTGTTTTATCCCTGGGGAAGGAGATTCCCCCCAGGGTGGGGGGAGGTCAGCACTCATTAATTTCATTAATGAATGCCAAGCTCCTGGCAAAGCACAGGAAAGGCAGCCAAAAGGTGCAGAGCGTTATTTGTGTGTTATTTGTGTGTCTCTTGGTCCAGAGACATTAAAAGGGCATTAAAAGGCCATAAAATGCCATCAGGAGCTCAGTGCAGTGAGAGGGGACAGCTGGGTGCTGCCGTGCTTGGCACACTGATGTGGGTGCATTTAAAGGGCAAACCCCCAGTTCATGGCCCTGTCGACCAAGGGGCCATGGAGCTTATGAGTGATCCTCCAGCCAGGGGAAACTCCATCTGCTCCAGGCAGCGTGGAATGGGAAGGGTACAGGAGGCACCACCTGGGCACACACACCCCAGTCCTCCAGCAGCTCCAGTTCTAGCTCAGCCCCACTGCCCAGGGAAGTGGCTTCCCCAGTCCCAGCATCCTGGGAAGGTGCCTGGCATGGGCACTGCACTGAGGGGTGCACTGGGGCTCAGGCACTCTTTTATTCATCCCTGTGGGATGGCAACACCTTTTGCAGTCTCCCATGTGCCTCAGGAGGAACAACATCTGCTCTGCAAGGCAGAAAATGAGAAATCAAAGGAGCCTTTCCCCTGGATGGGATCCCCTGGACCTCAGGGGCTCTGATCTCTGCCACTCCCAGATGCAGAAGAGAGTCATGGAGCAGGAAGCAGCCCTGCAACACCAGCTCTCCCTCCTGGCATGGCCAGGGCAGCAGTGTGACACTACCTGTCCCCTAGAGCAGCCCCTGGTGACTTCAGTGGCCCCAGAGGCACAAGGCAGACCATGAGCCACCGCCGTGCCCCGCTGCAGACTGCAGTGCCCAGGGGTCCAGCCCAGCTTCCCACTCACTGTAGGATGGCTCGGCTGAGCCTTCCACCAGGAAGAATCAGAGGTCAGGAAGGCCTCTCTGCTCTGGGTCCTAAGAGGGTCCCTGTTTTCCCCTGGAGGCACTGAGCAGGGAGGGTTTGGGCACTGAGACATGACAGAGTTGTTTCTCTGACCCCCCAACCCCCACAAGGCCTCAGCCACTCTGTTACCCTCCAGTGCTCCCAGTTAAATCAGCCAGACACCCCCTTTACCTGGAGCAGTAATCCATAATAAAGTTGGGGAAACAACACGAGGAGGGGCCGATGCCCAGCTGGGCTTTGTAGGGACTCTGGTGTGCTCCACACCGAGCACAGTGGGATTTCCCTCCCCCAGGAGGGCTGGCCACCCTGGCCAGCCCTGAGGGCTGTGGCTCACAGCCCTTCATGGTGCCAGCTCTGCCTGAAACCAGGCACCTGCCTGAGCACTCATCTAGTCAGTAAATAGCTTTTAACATGACATTAATATTATTTATTTAAGAAGTTTATTAAATATCTAATTGTGACAGAAACTCCACAGCTCCCAGGTCTCTGTTGGTGATGTCCCAGAGTGTCCTGCTGTTTGCTCCTGCCCAGGTGCCCGGGCAGGAGGGACTGGGGCAGCTTGTGGCAGGCACAGGGGTCCCAGGGGGCTCCAGTCCCCCAAGGCCACCACAAGCCCTGGCTCAGGGTTAGGCCAGGAGTGGGTGCATGTGCTTATTGAGCTGGGGCATTTCCAGGCTGGCAGAAGTGCTGAGCCCAAGCTGACCCCAGTGCCACCAGGGAGGTCCTCAGGATGACACACTGGGGCTGGGGACAGCAGGGTCCCCTGTGCTGTGCCCCAAGCCCACCGTGCTAGGAGGACACCATCAATGCTCTTGACCCACCTCATGCAATTGTCAGTCTTCCTCCCTGCCCAGACATGGGTGTCACCCAACAGCAGAGCTGGGCACAAGAGCGGGCACACGGGGACAGGGGAAGTCAGCAGCCCCAGTCTGGCTGCCAGCAGAGGGTCACCCAGGAAGCACCCAAGCAGCTACCACAGGACAGGGGCTGAGCCAGGCAGGAATTTTCCCTGTTGCCTAAGCAAAGCCTTGCTGCAGTGAGTGCTTCCCATGCCCTGCAGGTTTGGTTTGGGAGCCCCCTGCAAGGGGCTCATCCTCCAGCAAGCTCAAAGTCAAGTGCCCAACGACACGGTCAGAATAGTTTAGTTTTCTTTTGTTAAAACATGACAAAAGCTTTCACAGGACAGCAGGAAAGCTGTTCCCCCAGGAACAGCTCAGAGCAACCCCCTGCTTAGGGATTGGTCCCCAGAAAATCACAGGATGCAGGCAATGGGAGAAAGGTGTCTGGACTCCCCAGATGCCCACCCCAACACAGAGGTAATTTCTCTTCTGAAGACACAACAGCCACTATTATTTTTGACTGTCCCCTCTCCTAAATTTAACTTCTTAAGTTAAGGCACAGGGGCTCACAGGCAGCTGCCATAGCTGTGGAAGAAGTAGGAGAGAGTTAAAAGCTCCCCTAAGAGCAAAACTTGAAATGGAAAATTTGAAAGGGTCATTCCCCAAAGGACTGAAGTAAGTCACCAGCTATCACCCTCTCCAAGCCAGGGAACATGGGGTGGCCCTGACCCCTTTCCTGGTGCAAGGGAGTCTGTGCCATGGGTGGGCTACAGGGGCAGGATCAGCCCTATGGTGGTGCCCAGGGAGCTGCAGGGGGCTCCTGGCAAAGCCTTCAGAATCAAACCTGCAGGGTGAAGGCAGCAGTGAGGCCAAAATGCAGGCAAGGGCCAAAATGAGCATTAATCCTCCCCCTCACTTTATCCTGTCTCCTATGAAAAACTCAGATTAAAGCAGCAGGATGAAGGTCTGATCTCCAAAACTCTCAGCAGGTTTGTGGATGACACTGAGCTGTGTGGAGCAGTCAATTCAGCAGCCGGAGGGTCCTGCCCAGGCTGGGGGAGTGGGTTCATGTGAACCTCATGAAGTTCAGCCAGGCTTGTGCAGGGTCCTGCACCTGGGTCAGGGCAGCCCCACACCAGCACAGGCTGGGGCTGGTGGGTGGAGAGCAGCCCTGGGAGGAGGACTTGGGGGTGCTGGTGCTGACAGATTGGATGTGACCCGGCCCTGGGCACTGGCAGCCCAGAAACCAACCCTGGGCTGGGCTGACCCCAAAGCGTGGGCAGAGGTGAGGGGGGATTCTGCCCCTGTGCCCTGATTGGGTGGGATCCCACCTGCAGAGCTGCCTCCAACCCTGGGGCCAACATCAGAAGGACCTGGAGCTGCTGGAGTGAGTCCAGAGGAGGCCATGGAGATGCTCCAAGGGCTGGAGCCCCTCAGTGCTGAGCCAGGCTGGGAGAGCTGAGGGTGTTCAGCCTGGAGAACAGAAGGCTTCAGGGAGACCTCAGAGCCCTTGGCAGGGCCTAAAGGGGCTCCAGGAGAGCTGGAGAGGGACTGGGGACAAGGGATGGGGGACAGGACACAGGGAATGGCTTCCCACTGCCAGAGGGTGGGGATGGATGGGATATTGGGAAGGAATTGTTCTCTGTGAGGGTGGGCAGGCCCTGGCACAGGGTGCCCAGAGCAGCTGTGGCTGTCCAAGGCCAGGCTGGACGAGGCTTGGAGCTGCCTGGAACAGTGGAAGGTGTCCCTGCCCGTGGCAGGGGTGTGGGATGAGATGCTCTGTAAGGTCCCTTCCAACCCCAGCCAGTCTGTGTGTCTGTGATCTCCCAGCCCCCTAGAAGGGAGCAACTCCTGGCCCTGAGCTGCTCCAGACCCTCCCTGGCAGCCACCAAGCTCCTCCATCAGCTCATCATGTGAAGGGCTGAGCAGGTCACCCTGAGCCCTCCAAGGCAAAAGACTCCTTGGCTGGCTCCTACCCAGACAGTGAGATGGCCACGTGCCACCTCAGTCCCTGCAGGTTCCTGCAAGCACTTCTCTGGCTGGGACAGCCAGGAGCAGATCAAGTGCTGAAGTTTCTCCAGGTATTTGGAAAGCCTCTGCTCTCCCTGCAGCAAACATTTGCCCCATTTACACCAGGGGATGGAGGGCCAGCAGCCTCCCTGGGAACTGCAGCACAGGAGGGACCCAACTGCCCCTGACAGGGGACTGAAATCAGTGCTGTGCCTTGTCACCAGGCAGAGGTGGTGCCAGTTTGCACTAGGACGTGGCTTCTCTTCCTCTCAGGTCCCTTCTTCCATCTGTCTTGTGTCTGCAGGTGCCCCACATCTATGGGGGAGGTGTGTCCCAGGTGTCCCCCCTCGAGGAGGACTCCCTGAGCACCACATCCTTGGGACTGAGCTGCCCCAGAAACCACACACTGACCTCCTGTCCCCTGCCAGAGCTGGGGCCACCACCACAGGACAGTTGCCATCCTTCCCAGGCCTCCACAAACCCCTTATTCGGCCTGTCAGCCCCATCCCAGGCACTGCCAGCACAAGGGGACAGCCCACCAGGGACGCCCACTTGGAGCCAGACAAGTTTCCAAATGAATTACGTTTATCAGAATCCTTCCCCAAAGTCCAACAGCCTTTTACAACAAGCCAGAAGGTATCAAAAATATTAAAAGTTAAAGTGGAAGTAAGGAAACCACAATGCATCAAGCTATTTTTTCCCCTTCAGAAACCTCGACACAATAATTAGTTTTCTGAGTCACCGTGGCTGCAAATAACCCCAGGAGCTAAGAATAGGGAACAGCATCGGCAGCAAAGCCCTGGGATGCGCCAGGAGCTCGCCGGGGCAGGAGCTGCAGCGCCGTGGGACTGGCAGCTCTCAAAAGTCACAACAAGAACAACAGCAACTCCCCTCGGGAATGGCAACAGGCTCCCTGGAACTTTCCATAAATACTGGGGGCAGGAGGGATGCTGCTGGCAGGCGGCAGGAGCGGTCCTTCCTCGGCACAGCTAAGAATACCCCGCAGTATCCCGGCAGAGGTACTGATCAGGTGCCTTCCTCCAGCCCACTGGGAAATGGGATTTGCAGCTCGTTTTACCTAAATCAGACAGGCATTTCACAGGCTCGCTGTGCTGCATGTATGAAAATCCTAAACCTGGCACAGAAACACAAAACACAGGAGAAGGGGGTCCAGCAGCTGGGCAGCTCAGGGGAGCTCTGCTCATCACCCCAGAAATGACCAGTGAATCGTCCCTGTGCTGTCCTCTCTCCATACCCATCAAGGGAGGGACCAGAGCTGGCAGGGACCTGCCTGGGACAGTTTGGCAGGGCTGAATTAATGCATTTGGTCCCATAAGAACTGTGCCACAGGCCCAGCTGATCCCATTGCTTTGCTAGCAGGCCCATTGTGGGGATTCCCTTGGGAGAGCCCTGGGCACAGGGGCAGAGCTGCACCCCGAGGTGCTGCTGGCACAGACAGGCTGATTCCAGCAAAACAGAGGCTGATTCACAGCCAGAGCCTCTTCTAGGGCAGATCAGGGGAGTAGAGGGGGGGAAGGCAGAGAACAGTTTGAAAAATCCCTATAAAACTCTTCATCATGAGACTCTTCTTCTTAATGGCAGACCAAGACAGGACCTGGAAGGGCTTTCCTTAGCCACTCCAGGGTCTCAGCAGGGACTGGAGTTTCCACATGCTCCTCCAGATGCCACCTGAAGGAGAGGGACCCTCCAGAATGAGGGGAAAATGTTTTTCCTGGAGCTGGTCTCTGCATCCACACTGGCTCTTGTGCCACTGCTGCAGGAAGGTCCTTACCCCAAGGACAAATGTGACCTTGTGCTGTTTGATATCATCACACAGAGTCCTGGAAAATCTGCCAGTGGCTGGCAGGATCCAGGAAATTTTAGATTTGCCATGAGCTGTGCTATGAAATTTTAGAACCTTCCTCTCTGGGATGAGCTGGGTGAAGCATCCCAAGGAGTGAAGCATCCCGAGGAGCTGCACACCGGGAGGGGAGCAGCCCAACCTCACAGCCTTCATAAATCACAGAGGCTGAACTGTACCTGGCACTTTGACACTGCAAGCACCCCGAGCTGCCCAGCAGCTCCACCCAGGCCTGCCCAGTGCCCCCCTCACCAGAGCAGGACTCACTGTGCAGTCAGCATTAAAACCCCCTTAGATACAAGTTTATGTCACAGGGTTTTCCAGTCTTACTACAAGCAGGTGTTGCCATTTTATTATCTGGGAAGAAACTTTTATATTTTTCCTTTTGTGTTCAGCCAGATAAGCAGCAGTTTGATGTAACAGGCTCCCAACAGTGACAGTGAGCTACAGCAGACAGCTTTTGTCTTTTCTTGTTTTAAGTTTGTTGTTTGGGGTTTTTTTCTTTGGCGGGGGGGGGGGGGGGAGGAAATATAAAAGGAGAGGAAAAAATTATTTTAGAGCAAAACAACACAGTTCTTGGCACAATATAGATTAAGCCTGGTGGGAAAGGAGGTCCAGCACAGTCCTGTACCAGAGCCCAACACCTGTTTCTGGGAGGGTTTCTGGGATGGCTTCCTACCCCAGCAAAACCCTGGCCAAACAAGGAACAGCACTTGGCAGCTGCCCAGCTCAGCCCTCGTTGGTGCCACTTCAGCACTGGGTATTGCTGGGCTCAAGGGAGACAGTTTAATCCACTATTTTGGGATCCCAGGGTGCCAGTCTCTTTGCCCACGTGCTCTGAGCAGGGCTGTAGCTCCCCTACACAAAAATGTGTACGTATGTGCATAAAAGAATTACAAGAGCAATAATGCCCTTTTTTTAACCCTTTTCTACACTCCACAAAGTCCAAGTTTTTCCACAATGAGTCCCCCCAGATGGGAGCAGGATTAGTTTCTAGGGCCTGCCAGGGTCACCCAAGCTGAGGTGAGCGACACAAAATCCAGAGGAAAGTTGTCCTTTTAGGACTTAGGACTTTTTTGAGCCATCCCAAAGGAGGTGCCCTAAGAGCAGCAGTAACAGAAGGAGATGCTGTGTGTGGTGCCTGAGGGACTCCTGGGTTCAGCACCCTGAGATGTGGTGGAAAAAACATCAGCCTGGCACTGCCAGCACCCTCCCCCTGCCACACAGGGCCCCTTCCTGGGCAGCACAACTAAACTCAATAAAAATACCAAAGCACACGTCTGAATCTCATTAAAACTGAGATCTAAAGACAGAGGGATTCCAAAGCACCGAGGATTTGCTGGAAATAAGCTAAACAGATAATACTTTTCTGTATTAGAGATTTACATCTATTTACACTCTTTACACAGATTTATTTGATATAGTATACCATAGATACTGTATTTTAAATACTATATAGTCTAGGAAGGTGTCCCTGCCAGGACATCCCCCCCAGGGGGTTGGAACGAGATGATTTTTAAGGTCACTCACAACCCGACTCATTCCGTGATTCTGTGACATATTTCATAGATTAACGTACACTTATATTTATATATTCACATTCCTTTTCCAAAGAGCCACGTTTTGCACCCGAAGAGCGCCTGAACATCACGGGGGGAGACACGACCACGTTTCCTGCTCAGAACAGCCACAGCTGCGAGTGGCGCGGGAGGGCCCCGGGGGTCACCCAGGCGTGACCAGCCGGGCACGTCCCCCGTGCCCGCTCCGCCACGGCCCCCCGGGCTGCCGGGGTCGCGGCGGGACAAGGGGGCAGCGCTGTGACGTCTCAATGTCATATGCAAATGACGCGACGTCACCGCAGCGCAACCAATGGGAGCGGGGAACGACCGCGAATCTTAATCCGGTGATGAAGAAACAAACAACAGGCGCGGGGGGGCCGAAGCCGAGGGGTCCCGGGATGCCCCCACCCCCCTGGGCCCCCTCCCCACGAGCCCGCCGAGCCCCAAGCCCGCGGCCCCGACCGCGTCCCGAGAGGACTCACCGGCCCTGCGGGTCCCGGGAGGCGCTGAGGCGGCGCTGAGGCGGTGCCGGCGCGGTTCCGGTTCTGGTGCCGGTGCAGTGCCGGTTCTGGTGCCGGTTCTGGTGCCGGTTCTTGTGCCGGTTCTGGGGCCGGTGCGCTGCCGGTGCCGGTGCGGACCCCGCGGTTCTGCCGAGCGCGCGCCGCTCCCCCGCACAAATCGGAACCTTCCGACAGCTGATCGTGACGTCACAAAGCGGCCCCGCCCCCCGCCGCCGCAGCCAATGAGAGCGGGAGTAGAGAGGGCGGGTCCCGCCCCAGGGCGGGGAGCGGGGTCCCGGAGCGAGTCCCGGGTCCCGGAGCGGGGTCCCGGAGCGGGGTCCCGGGGCGAGTCCCGGGTCCCGGAGCGGGGTCCTGGGTCCCGGAGCGGGGTCCCGGGGCGAGGAACGGGATCCCGGGTCCCGGAGCGGGGTCCCGGAGCGGGGTCCCGGAGCGGGGTCCCGGAGCGGGGTCCCGGAGCGGGGAGCAGGGTCTTGGGGGCGGGACGCGAGGGGCTGAGGTCGGGCCAGTGCAGGTTCCTCCGTGCCACGGGGGCCGAGGAGGCGGCAGAGCCCTGGGAAGGGAGCGCCGAGGGGCTGGGGACCCCCGAGGCCTTGGGGGGAAGGGGGGGAGAAGGGAAAGGCTGGAGACCCCCAGAGTGCTGGGGTAGAGGGGAAGGGCTGAGACCCCGGGGGTGCGGAGGGAGAGAGGAGCTCCAGCACCGAGATACAGCGGGAGCGGGAGGAGCGAGATGGACGAAAATTGAGAGCTGAAGGCATTGGGAAAAAAAAGCGATAGAGCCCAGTCCCGCCCGCAGCGCCCCGAGGACGCGGGGGGGACAGGAAGGGTGCGGGGGGGATGTGCTGGCCCCTGCCGAAGGGAAGGGACAGAGGCTGGAGGATGCCCAGCACCCACTCCCTTCTCACTGCTGCACTGCAGAGGCCCCGTCGGAAGAGAAACTTTTGTGGGGCACGAGTGAGGGGGTTGGGGCTGAAACCCCTGGATGTGCCACCCAACCATTACCCACCTGTGAGACAAGAGGGGGTTCAGGGGGTTCGTGCAGACTGACACCAGGAGCATCCCAGGAGTGTAACAGCCCCTCAGGATGCTTGGCATCACCAGGTTTGCCTTCCTCAGCTGACCATGGGACCAAGGTTTGGTTTGACATCGTGCCAGGCTTGTCACAGGGCAGGATATTGTCTATATAAAGATAGAACATTTATTAAAAGTCATTAATGGAGCAGTTTGGGTGTCTGAGTCATGCATGGAACAGTTAGGACTCATCTGGCATCACAGGTGAGAATTCCCCATTGCAAATTCACAAGAGGTAGAATTTAATTGTGTCTTATTCAACATGAGGTGACAAATAACATTTACTCTTCTGTAATTGAAGGATCTTGCAGAAGAGTGTAAACCATCTTGGGAGGAGGGCTGCCACACTGCAGAGCTCCCACACCACTTTGCCAGGAGGGGAACAGAAGCCTGTGAAGCTTGAAACAGTCCTAAAAAGAAAATCCACTTATTTGGGATGTCCATAGTGGGCATTTTGAGCTGGCCATGGCAGTTTCAGTTAATGCCCAAGGAGCTGGAGGTGCCCAGCACTGCTGGGCATAGCAGGAGATGGTCTGCAGAAGACACCCAGAAGTTACAGCATAGCCACACTTGACCCCCAACCTGGTCCCTGCCTGAAGCCAGGAGCTCCTGCCACCCATGCAGGTTCATTTTGCTGCTTTTACTAGTCCTGGTTTCACACAGAGTGATTACAAGATGGCTCCTGCTGGCTGCAGCAGGAGTGCAGAAATTAACCTTTAGTCCCACTGCCAAAGAGGAGGAGATATAAATAAAAGCAGCAGAATGAATCTTGTTATGTGAAACATGTTCCAGGGTAAACTGCCCCATTCATGCTGTTTAAATGGGATGACCCTCTCTCAATTCCCACAGGGATGGGAAATGCTACAGTCTCTGCTGCTGCACCCTGCCCTGGTCTTCTACTGCCAAAAGGGGGTGGCAGCCCCCTCCCAGGGCAGCGTGTTACCCCGGTGATTTACTGCTGGAAAGCTGCTGCACGGACGGTGAAGCAGAGGAAGGAGCTTCACAGCAGCCTGAGGCCATCAGCAGTGGCTGCCAGGCCCTGCCGTGCCCTGCCGGGGGCTGTGGTCTGGGGCTCTGGCAGTGGGTGACAGCAGTGCTGTGTGACAGTGGGAAATGACTTTAATCTTGCTGGTACAGGGCGCAGCGGGCAGGAAGCCGTGGTGGCCCAACCCTCGTGTGCCTGCAAGCCTGCAGTGCTGAGCTGGGGTCGCTGTGACTTCTGTGTGTGCATGGGGATAGCAAGGAGAGCCTGGAGGGACCCCCCTCGGTCCCCAGCGACAGCAGTGGCTGCTGACACTGAGTAAGGGAAAGGAAATCCCAGTGCCTTCCCTGTGGCATCCTGAGGTGGGGGGGGGACACAGGGCATGACCTGGCTTTGACTCCTGCATGGCCCTGGCTCTCAGATCGCTGGGAAAGTCACGCTGAGCTGAGCTGCAAGGCCTGAGGTGGCTGTGCCTGCAGAGGACGAGCAAGCAGCTGACTGCAGCTCACCTGCCCGCAGGTAATGCAGTTAACTGGGACCTTGGTGTGTCACAGCGTGAGTCCACCCCAGCAGGTGCCTCGGGCTCTGCTGCTCAGGCACGTAACTGGAGGCACTCTGTGAATTTGGGTGACTGCTGAAAATAGGCAGGTGATCACACTGGCTTCATGCAGCAGGTTTTGGGAGCAGCACTGAGAGCCTCTGGCAAGGTGCAGGACCAGTGTGTAATGTACGGGCTTCGTTTCACCCAACAAATGGCATGCGAAGCAGGCTGGGTGCTCATTATAGAATGGTTTGAGTTGCAAGGGTCCTTAAAGATCATCTAGTTCCAAACCCCATTTACCTGTCCTTTAATAAAAAAAAA
>JACBWW010000027.1:11663027-11774941 GCA_020086605.1 Lanius collurio
CGATAACTCGCCGTGAATGAAACCTGTGTCTTCCGTTTCAGGGAACAGGAAAACTACAGGGTAGAAAATCACTCTTCTGTAGCTGCCCAGCCTTGATTGTTCAGCTAAGGTTTGCTGGAGATCAGTCAAGGTGTTGTGTCCCAGGTGGACCAGTTTTCCTGCACTTGGCTGGTGCCATCCAGATATGCTCCTTCCCTTTGGTGCTTGAACCTCATGATACAGGGTCACACCACACCTTCCCCAAGGGCCAGTGTCCACAGGGGACACTGCTGCTGGACACCACCAGGCTGGCACAGCCCAGTTCTGGTGTGGAGACAAGGCTGCTCCATCAGGCTCTCCTCTGGATGCCTGTGCTCCCACCCAAACTGCACAGCCTCACCATTAGCATCCTCATCCAAAAGGTCCATGTAAAGCGGGGAAAAGTGAACCCATCACTCTCTGCTGAGGAGTTCCCTGTCCTGCAATTTGGTTTTGTCCTGCTGTGGAGGGGCAGGGCTCCCCAGAGCATCCCATGGAGGGGCTGGGACCCTTGGGCTGGCAGGAGCTGGCAGGAGCAGCCTTGGGATGGCCACACAGTGCTCAGCTGCCCTGGCCAGGTCACCAGCACCAGCTCTGCTCTGCTTTCCCATTTGTAATGGGTGAATTTTCGACTAAGTTGTTCATGCTGGAGTAGAATCCCTGGGACAAGGACAGGCTTATCCAGCACTCAGTGGTATCCTCAGCCTTGGAGGATCTGTTCCAGCTGGGCTGATAGCTGTCCTTGTGCTGAGTTGCCTTAACCCTTCTTTTATCCTCAGACCATGACACGCTGCCCAGGAGAGAGGGCAGCTCCCACCACGCTGTCTGAGCTCCCTGTCCCGGCAGTGAGAGGGCAGCCAGGAGGGAACCTGCGCTCTGCAGCTGCCCTGGCTGAACAGGCACCTCACTGCTCCTGCTGCCCCAAGCCTCAGCCTTGCCTGGGTCTCCCTGGGGACAGGAACTAGCTGCCTGCAGCTTTCCCTACGTGCTTCTCTGGTCCATGATGCTGGGAGGATTCCTGCCCCACTGGGATCCCCCTGTCCATTTGGTTGTTTGGCTCAGTCTCTCCCTGGAGAGACCCTTGCTCTCAGTACCCTGTTGAGAATCACTTTATGTCCTTCATGGAACAAGATTGTAAAGCCAGATGTGAAATAAGGAGATGGGGGAACTGAGGAGCTGGTGGAGAGCCTGGAGCAAGTTCACCAGTTTCCTAAAGGAGGGATCTTCTTCCTTGTTGAGCTGCCGTGGCTGTGGTAAGGACTATGGCAGCACCAGGCAGTCTTTGAGTCTCACGGCACAGAAGCACAGAAATGGTGTTATGCCAGACCGAGAGACCTCCCGTGCCTGATGCTCACAGAGAAATGGGGTGGCTCTGAGGGGCATTAGGCAGGTGCTACAGGTGCCTGGCACCACCACTGAGCCCTCACCTTGCCCAACGCTGGCTCCAGCCTGCAGGAACCTGGAGCTGTGCAGGGCAGGAGGGCTCAGCAACCTCCTCTCAGCTGCCTCCAGCAGCACCAGAGTTTGCTCCCAGGTGTCACCCAGGAGTGAAACCCAAGAGAGCTCCCGATAAGGAAGGGCAGCTATAAATGTCCTGTCCTGTGTAGGTTTTGCTATATTGAGGGGAAGAAGGGAACACTAAAGTCTCCTCTTAATCCGCAGTCTGGTTTTGTGCTGAGACGAAGGGAACAGATCCCCTGTGACCACGCCCAGGGTGCCTCCCCCGAGTCCCAGTGTCTGTGCAGAGCCGGAGTGTGCCCATCCCTGCACGCGGCATGTCCCCAGGACACCCCTCCAAACCCTGCCCACCACCCACCCCAATGACCTGAAAAATACACCACCACCCAGAGTAAAATTAGCTTGGGGCTATTTCCAGTCAGGCCAGCAACTCTGCTTGGGGGCAATGCCAGTGGCATGGCTGGATATGTCATGGCCACGGCCCTGGCTGGAGAAGGAGCGCAGCTCCCACACCAGAACAGTGCAAGACGTGGGACCACGGCTACAACCAGCCAGGCGTGGGGTGGGGATCTGGAGAGAGGGGCTGGAACTTGGCTGCAAATGGCCAGACTTCGTTTTCTACACACCTGGGGATGCTTGGGGTTTGTAGTTACTCCTGGGGAGGCAGCACTGCAGTGCACAGCCACATCAGGGCCACGGTGGAGAAACTTCCCAGCCCACCACTGCACCTCTGGTGCCTGACAGGAGATGAGCTGGTGGACGTTGGACTTCAGTGCCTGCAGGTCTCAGATGAATCAGGCCAGCAGGGTCCTGGTCTCATCCTGGCTCTGGTCCTCCTCCTGCTGCCCCTCTCCCACAGGCACCAAACCAGACTACCTTGCAGCTGTGCTGCCCTGTGCATGACAGGAGTGAGCCCCTCCGTACAGAGCCTCATGTGCAGCCGGCTCCTAAACCCCTGAGCACAAGCCACCTCCACGTGCTGCAGTCATGGACGGGCAGTGTTAATGGTCATGTTTGGTCTGGGTGCTGCCAAGCACCTGCTTGTGCTGGCAGGGCACCCTCCAGCAGCCCAGCACAGAGGCAGGGAAAAGGGTCCTGCCTTGGTGAGGTGCTAGGTGAGCCAGGCTCTGCCAGTGCTGGTCAGGTACTGCAGACTGGGGCTGAGGTCACCCCCAAGGCAGATGGGAGACAGCAGCTCTGTCCTTCCATGAGCCCTGGGCTGACCTCGGCTGGGTGTATCCAGTCTCACCACGCCAGGCTGGGGTGGAGGTAAACACTGCAGAGCTCGGTGACAGGACTGAGAGCCCTCAAGGACTCTATGGCATTTCAAACATCCTCCCCCAGACACTATGAGAGGCTGAGTGCCACTGTGTATACCTTGGCACCTTGCTGAAGGACCATGTCACCCTCCCCTGGAGCCAGGAGAGGAATTAGGATCACAGTTACATTGGAGATGGGACTCCAAATTTGAGGAGAGGACAAGGGAAAGTTTTTCCTTTGCTCTTCGGGCACCATCCCAAGACCTTTGATACACAGAGCAGTATTAAAATACACACAATCCCTGGTAACCCCATGCCTCTGGGTTACGTCATCTGGCTCCTGTGAGTGTGGTGGCAGCCTCAGCCAGACGCAGCTCTGCAGCGCTCACCCTGCCTGGATCAAGCCTGGTGGCCGCACTGGTCTGGTGTGGCTTGCAGGAGCACTGCACTGGCTGTGCCCAGCTCCCCTCCAGAGCACCGTGGCTCCCAGCACCTCCCTAGGCGGGTGAAGCGCCCCTGGCCCTTGTGTCACCACTCTGCTCTGTCCCATCACAGCAGCGAGACCTGTCCCCTGACACAGGGATGCTGGGGACACGTGTGCCTGTCACTTTGCTCCTTGGATGGTGGCCTGCCCAAGCATGGCCCCTTCCAAGGAGCTGACCTTAAAAAGAGCAAAACACAGGCTGCTTTGAAGGTTCCTGCTCTCAGGCATTGCCATCGGGTCTTGGCAGGCACCCTGGCCCTGCCAGCCAAGCTCTCCCACCAGGAGAGTGGCTGTCACTGGGCCCAGCCACCACTGCCTTATAAGGACCCTTCACTGAAATTGTCCTTGGATCCTTCAGCTCCCTCCATGTTGCACAGGGAGATGAAACCCTCAAGATCTACCAAACCATTCTAGGCAGAAGATGCCCCTGCACCTTCTCCCATTATCTCCCACATGAACCCCAGGTTTCTGCTTCTCTGAAAGTCTCTTTATTCTCTCTGAAGGAGAGTTAGCAAAGACCTTTCATGGTTTCCAGGATTAGCTGCTCCACAAAATGCCTTAACCATTTTCTCGCCTTTTTTGGAATATTAAGGAAGAAACCAAAAAGCTTATTTGCCTGACTTCTCCTTAACCCCCTTCCAAATATTTGAGTACTTGAGGATCCCAAAAACGGAGAGGCTTTGACCTGTGATACAGTTGAGCACAAGAGCAAGAAGGGGCCCTAAGTCAGAACATAGCCCAAAAATAGAACAAGGGTTATCTGAAAAATGCACTAAATATAGACAAAAGTGTTTCGGCCCCAGCTGCAGCCAGGCCAGCCCAGCACAGGGCTCAGTGTCACTTGTAGACAGACAGGATTTTAGAGGTCCACAGTCCCAGCTGACATGCTCAGAGCAGGTTCATGCCATACCTCGGTCGGTTACAGCCCCACCTCACTCTGCCTCGGCTCTCAGGGCACCCAAAGGGAGTGCCCAAGATTCCCATCCCCGGGGGTCCCAGGGTGAGGAGGAGGCAGCAACCCAGCTCTGTGCAACCCCAGACATGTGGAACCTCCATAGCAGGTCTGCACTGGCTTTGGGAGGGCACAGGCACAGATGATCCTGCTGGGAGTGAATCCCACAGCCACCAACCAGAATCCCACAGCCACCAGACCTCTTGAATCACTCAGAACTTCACAACTGACTTTGCTGTGGGTTTAAGCCAGAGGGGAAGGTGCAGGCAAGGGCTCCTTTCATTCGAGTCAGGTCATTCAGCTCCATTTACAGTACAGTGGGAAAACTTCCAGTTTTCTGGCACTTCACATCCCTGTAAAAGCCTAGCCCTTCCTTCTGCCCTGCCCAAAGTGGAATGGTGACCTGCTGCAGAAGCTTTCAGGAAGGGGGGTCCTGGCAGCCCTGAGCCCACCAGCATCCATCAGCCCATGCAACATTGCTGCCTCTGGCACCGTGCAGAGGGGACGTCCCCCATGAGTGTCTCCTTGCCCAGGCTGGGGCACTTAAACCAGGTCCAGGGAGAAATTTTCTGTCTGCAGCCTGCCAGACCCCTTGACCTGATAGATCTGCCTCCTCCCCATCTCCTTCCCATCAAAGTGTGGGAGTGACCGTACCATCCTGACACACGTTCCAAGGACCAGTGTGGTCTGGGGGAGGAGAGGACAGCAGGAGGGAAGGAAGGGAATTTTGCCCATGCAATCCCCAGGCACTGGAGTGCTGCTCTGCCAGGAGATCTCCAGAGCTCTGAGTGGGCACCAAAATGGATCTATCAGCTCTGCATGTTTCTGGGGTTTGGTGACTTTTGGTCACCAGCTCCTGGGATTAAAAAACCCTCCCCTGACCGTAAGGACTCACAAAGGTGGAAAAAAAAAGCACATAAAATATGTCTTATAGGGCCAAGTCTTGCTATATTTTTGAAATGAGATTGGAAAGTTTCCTTGAAAAAGGTCCAAGATGCTTTGAAGTTCTCATGGCTCGTTGCCTGCAGCCCGAGTGAGCCCTGGCAGCCTGGCATCCTCCTCTGCTGGTGCTGGCAGCAGATCCAAGGAACAGCCTCACCTGCAGCAGTGGGGTCTCTTTTGGGAACAAAGCCACGCCTGGAGCACCAGGCTGCCTTCCTTCCCCAGTGCTCCCAGATGCACTTTATTTGTGGACTTTTAGGTAAATGCACACTTTTCCAGGCAGGTCTGATGCAGGCAGCTCAGCATGGAGCACAGGAATTGCCATTGCTCCCCAGGGCACTGCCCTCAGGAGCCAAGGTGCTTCCCCAGCATTTCTTCTCCCAACTCTCATCAGCCCTTCCTGACCTCCAGCTGCAGCCACCCAGTTTCAGCCACCGAGGGAGCTGGTTTTGCAACACTAGAAACACAAACAGCCTCCAGGAGCTGTGCCCAGATCTCCCCTGATGCCCCAGACTTTCTGAATAGCTTCTTTCATAAAAACAGTGTCATGGCAGGGTGCAGATAAGCTCTGACAAACAGTGCCAGTTCCTGTCCTCACCTGTCCTTCATGAGACTGTGACACCCCCTCATTAGAGCTGAGACCAGGAAGGGGCTGGTAGGTGAGGCCAGCACAGGAATTGCCCCATGGGTGTGCAGGGCAGGGTGCTGGCTGGCAGATGAGGAGAACCCATAACACAGAGGAGGAACAGGATGGGGAAGTGCTGCTGTTGGTGACCCCGGGGGCTCAAGACCCCTGCGAGGCTTCTCCCTTCTCCTCCTGGGAGCAGGGTCACCACTGCAGGAGGGGTCCTGGAGGACAATCAGCACTTTGTGGGACTCAGAGCTGAGAGTGCTCCAGCAGGCATGGGTCACTGTGCCCACCCGCCATGACCTGGGGAGGCAGAGCCTCCTCCATGCACCATCCACTTCTCAAAGCTATAGGGCTGGGTTCTGCCTGGATGAGGGCACCATGACCCTCAACCAGCAAAGCATGTGCGTGGCTGGTGATCAGAGCCAGCTGGGATGAAGCCAGGCAGCACTGGGAATAACTCCCCACACACCACTCCTCTCCTGCACCACCACCTGGGCAGCAGCTCCAGCAGTAGTGTGGGATTGTGCCTGTGTGCCCAGGGTGGGGTTTGAACCAGGGAAACTTCCCTGAGCAAGGACACCAGGGAGGTTGTTATGGCCTGACCCAAAATGAGGGGAATCAAAGCATGGATCCAATGGGAAAAATCACCCTCATATACTTCACCCAGCTCCCGTCTCTGCATTAAAAACCCCACGTCTCTGCAACACCCTCCTAGGCAGCTCTGCTGCATGCCTTCCCAGGCAGGCATTACCCCCAGGAAATAAAATTTCTGTGAATTTTATTTCAATAAACCTCTTTTCTGGTCTTGTCCAAATTAAAGCAATGAGAGCAAAGCAGCAGCAGAATGAGTATGTCCAGGAACACTGCTGCTTTTCCAGCTACAAACCTCTCACCTGGGAACCATCACACCTGGATGAAAGGCTCCTGCAGAACAGCTTCTCCTGTGAACCCCATTTTGCCCCAGTTGGATAACTGGGGGGTGTGTGTGTATAATTTGGGTCATTAAAATACCCCTTTTTACTTCCTGCTCTTCTGCACCCGGAGGCCGCTGTCAAGGTGATGCAAGAGGCAGCCGTGATTGCAGCTGGGTGGCACCAGCAGGTCTCTGCTCTCCTGCCCCGGTACACAGGGTGTTGTGCAAGGGGGGATTTACTGAGCTGGTGTGGAAGTACAGCTGGAGAGAGAGGGTGGGAGGTGGGGGAGATGTGGAAAAGCAACAGAGATAATAGAAACCATTCTTTTGGTTACCAGAAAGTCTTTTAGGTGTGCCTAATTCAGCATTCCAAACACTGCAAATGGGATGGAGCCAGAATGTTGTCACACACACACACACACACACACACACACACACCCGAGCTGGCATCAGTGGGGCTGGTTCAAGGGGTGGCCATTATAGAGGAACACTCACAGACGTGCTTATCTTTAGGAAGATCCTTCCGAAGGCAGCGGGACTCCAACTGCTCCTGTGCCACCCTATAACCAGGAACCCAAGGTGGTGTTTCCATCGCCACCTCTATCTGACAGAAATCGGAGGAAATACAAAGGTGAATCAATTTGACCATCCCACGGAGGGCAGTGCCTCCCCCGCCCTGCTGCCCTGGGGTCAGGCGGCAGCGGAGGAGAGTGACCAGGTCGGCGCCCGGCCCAGGGTTCCCTCCATGTCCACCTCCAGCAGGACCAGCACGGCTGGGGCTGTGCTGGGTTCACGTGGCAGCAAGGACCGTGTCCAGCAGACCTTCCCAGTACCGCGCAGGCAGCTGAGCTGGACCGGGCACCGGCAAAAACACCCTGGGAACAAAATCTGGGGAAGGCTGGCCTGAGCAATCTGGCCAGGCAAGTAGAGTCAGGGTGGCAAAGAGCAAGAGAGACAGCTTTGGGAGAAGGACAGCACCTCCTCAGAGCTTCCTCCAAACAGCCTGCTCAGCCTGGACCGGTCCTTCCGCAGCAAGATCGCCTGGACGTGAGTCCCTGTGGTGGTCATCGAAGCCCCCATGGCTGCCTGGGCAAAGCAGCAAAGCCAGAGGTGCGGTGGGTGGGAGGCAGAGCGGGGCACCCCCAGGGTCTGTCTGTCCTGCCTCCTGCCACCCTCCTGCACAGCCCTGAGCCGCTGTCGGAGCAGGCGGGCGGGTCCGGCTGCGGGCGGGAGGGCGGGTGCCGGGATGGAGGGGGCAATGCCCAGCTTGCACCCCCTCCCATGGGCCCTGCAGACCACCGTGGTTACCGTGGCAGATGTGGATGGTCTCTGGAGCACGGCACTGCGGTAGCAGAGGTGCTGGGGTGGCACCTACACAGTCTGGAACTACGTTACCCCTGAGGAGGGCTGCGAGGCTCCATCACCCTCGCTGTGAGAAAAGGAATGGCCATCATGGGTAGAGGCAGGCAGTGGGTGCACCCCAATGGGACAGGGTCCATCCCAGAGAGCCAGGGTGCACCCCAAATGCACAGGGTGAACCCCAGTGCTCTCATCCTTCCCGAGGCAGGACATAGGGCAGAGGGTTTGGCCAGGGCAGAGCTGCAGCGCAGGAGCCCTGGCTGCAGGGATGCTCTGTTGTGGTGGCACCTGAGAGGACATGGTTTTCAAGATGTTGGCTATAAACATCCCATTGCTTTCCCAGAGCTCATAGCTCAGAGATCCCCAACACTCCTGGCCACGGGATGGGGAGAGCATGGGGATGTGGTTGGCAGCTCAGGCAACGCGTGACAAGCACACGGGAAGGGTCCCTGGGGCAGCTAACAGCCGAGTCATGCACCATAGGACAGGCGGGGTGGGGACTTCAAAGAGCCCGGTCCCACGGGACAAAACAGGTGGGGAGTGACGCCTGTGGCAGAGCCGGTCTGAGGGCTGAGCACCCAGCAGCCGTGCAGGGACAGTCACAGCCAGGCAGGTCATGCCTCACAGAGGCTTCGGGCATGACCACAAATGGCCCCCGGTTCAGGCACGGGAGGAAGGACCTGAGGTCACCAGCTGAGTCACTGGCAGGTCTGAGCACCACAGTCCCCAGCTCCAGCCACGGGCTCCCCTCCAGCCCCACTCCTCAAAGCACTGCCCGGCACCTCCTTCCCCTGTCACACCTTGGCTGAACTTGTGCCCTCTCCCTGAGAATGCCTCCCCATGTTCTTTCTCTCCTGACACCCCCACCTGTGCCAGGAGGCTCATCCTCACCAAACTGGTGCCAGGAGAAGACCTCCAGGAGCACTCAGGGTTGGGGTGACCTGTGTCCAAGCACGGTGACCCTCAACTGTGACAGGAGCCAGCCCTCAGAGCTCACCTGGCACCAGGACACAGAGCTGGG
Source organism: Lanius collurio (assembly GCA_020086605.1). Taxonomy (NCBI): domain Eukaryota; kingdom Metazoa; phylum Chordata; class Aves; order Passeriformes; family Laniidae; genus Lanius; species Lanius collurio. Next base: position 11,672,065 of record JACBWW010000027.1, read on the forward strand.
AGTCCTCTGCTCTGATGACACACCTCTGTCCCAGGCAACCTGGCACAGACACTGTGGTGCCAGCACCTCCTGCCCAGCTCAGCCAGCAGTCCAGGCTGTGTTGAGCTGGACACTCCCAGCTGGTTTGCTCATGGCCATCACCTCACACCAGGGCTTGAGGAGGGCAAAGATTTTTTTAATGACCTTAAAAGCCTGGGAGCATCTGGATGAGGCCTTGGGATGAGGCTGGAACACCCTGAGCTACATCTGCTGCCAGGGAAGAAAACGTGTGGCTCTGTCCCTGCCCACGGGGTGGGGTTTGTACCTGAGACAGATGTTTGCTACCTCGGAGGTTGTGCTGTTGGCTGGGGAAGCCCAGCTGGGGAAGCCTGGCTTGTTCATCCTACAGCAGAGGGAAGGGAGCTCCTCACTGCCCAGGAGCACCACACAGACCATGGTCCCAGTGCCCCCAGCATCCCCAACCCACCAGGGCTCTGACAGGTCAGCATGGTGTGGGTGGAGGGAGGGACCATCCCAGCCAGACCCTGAGCTGCAAAGTTTTCTAATTAAAAAATTCAATATATTTTCAGTCTGGAAGCAGCCTGTCCTCCAGGTGGGAAGAGGCAGAGTGGACAAGGGAGAAGTCTTGAGTGAAGGACTATTTATGTGGGAATGTGGTTTTGGGGAGCCTCCCTTGCTCCTCATCCCCAGGGGGACAGAAATGGGGCAGAGAGTGGGGCTGGCTGTGGGGTGAGCAGCAGTGCTTTTGTGCAGGTTCACAGCAGCATGGCCATGCCAGGGGACTTTCAAAGAGCAGCTCAGGGGTTCATGTGTCCATGTGGTGCTCCAGCCAATGGCAGAATAAGATGTTTAGGAAGAATTTCTTCATGGAAAAGATGGTCAGGAATTAGAACAGGCTTCCCAGTGCAGTGGTGGAGTCACCATCCCTGGAAGTGTTAAAAAAACATGTAGATGTGGCACTTGGGTACACAGTTGAGTGGTAGACCTGGGTTAACAGCTGAACTGGATAATCTTAAGAGGTCTTTTCTGACCTTAATGATTCCATGACTCTGTGCTGGACACCCTGAGCACCCTGGTGTATTTTTCCTGCAGGGTTCAAGACACTCTGTGCTCTGGACAGGTCCTCCCCTTCACACTGTGGGGGAAAGTTGTTCTGTGCAGAGCTGCCGTGGCCAAACCCCTGGGGCTGAGGAGGGAATGGTACCACGCAGGGAGGACATTTGCTGTCCCTGCAGTCCACACATTTTTCCTCTTTCTGCAGGCCAGACCACTGCAAGCTGTGGGTTCCTCCATGCTGGGTGGACCAAGAGCTGTAGCCAGGCCTCAGGACTCTCATTTTACAGTAACAGGCATGACTCAGTCACTCTGCTTGACTTGGCGGCCTTTCCTTTTCTATGATCATCCTCTACTCGTCTCTCCTGGAAAATGATCCTTGACTTCAATTACCAGGTCCCAAGCAGATGGAACCAGGGGATTAGGACTGGAGCTGGGCTCAGGATCTGAAGATTCATTCATATCTGACTTAAAGCAATCATCTTCAACTCTCTCTACTTTGGTTTTCCTTTTGGAAAACAGATCCTTCCTCTTGCCTGTGTCAGTGCCATCTCCAGTAGTGCTAAAAATGACCATACTTGTAATGCCACAAAAACTGTACAAAATGCTCGCTCAGATCCCACAGTGCCCACTAAATGCCATTAACAGGACATTTGGGTTAACTTCAGTTGTAATATTTGACTAATATGGGCATTCCTTACTGGCTCCTTCAAGAGAAAATCAGGAACTCGCAGTATGGTTTGGGTTGGGCTTTAAATCCCTTCCCATTCCACCTCCTGCCATGGGCAGGCACACTTTCTTCTAGCCCTGTCCAAGCCCTGTCCAAGACTTCCAGGGGTGGCCTTGAAGACTTCCAGGGGTGGGGCAGCTACAGCTGCTCTGGGCAGGCTGTGCCAGGGCCTCACCACGCTCAAGATAACAAAATCCTCTTTGCAACAGAAGTCCCTTCCCTGCAGGCATCTCTCTGCATGCAGGAGGTGTCCTGTCCCCTGCAGAGCTGCCAGAGGAGCCAGGGCAGGGGGACAGTACAGCCCTTGCTCCCTGTGCAGCACAGGTGAGGCACAGGGGCATGGGGGCCCTTCCCATCCACAGGTGGGGTTCTTGTGTCTATCCCAGCTCCATCTCACAGAGGACCAGTTCCTGCCCCTGTCCCCTCTGTCAGAGTCTGGCAGCCCTCAACAGTTCAACACAGCGAGAACTTGGAAAGACAACTTCAGGGTAATCCATGCCTCCCTTTTCCTTTAATCTGGTTTTGCACATCCCCTCTTTGCCCCTCAGACTGGACTTAATCCCAGCTATTGCAGCTGAGAAATGTGACATGGCAACACGGACCCTTCCAGCAACTGGTCCTTAAATGGATTTTCTGTGGGGAATTCCCAGGAACTAACCAGTATCTCTGTAATACAAATCAATATCCACAGAACTGAAAGATTAGGAAGAGGAGTACTTCTAGATGTCAGCCAGGGTCACCAAACGGTGGAAGTCACAAGTCTGCACTTCCTGGGGCTGATCTTGACTTTGCTGCATTGGTTTGGACCAGGATCAAACTTTCCACAAGTTTGATTGATGTTTTGGGGATGAGCCTGCTACTCACCTGACTTTCATTTTATCATTTAGCCCATTCTCTCCCATCCCTTCTGAGGATTCACTGGGAAAATATTGATTGGGATACTGGTTTCAGCTTAGCAGTGGCTTCCCACTCTAAGGACAGCACTGCTGCCTTTTGGAACAAAGCAGGGATGGACAGAAAACTTGTAACAGGATGAATTTGAAATTCCATTACTTTAAATCAAGAAATATGGTCACTATTACTAAAGCTGCACACAAGGAGGTGGGTTCTGTATTCCTGAGGCCTTTATTTCCAAACAGAGAATCAAAATTTGTACTTCAATGGTTTGAAACAACACCGAGCTCTTACAGGGCAAAACTACTTGACTCACAAGTGCCCACAGGCTCTGGCACTCATTTCCCATGGCTCTGCAGCCACCTCCAGCAGCTGCCCGAGCCCACACAACAGGAAACCTCTGTGCCATCCACAGAGTACAGCACTGTAGAAAACCATGTGCCTTTTTTCCACATTCCTAATGGAAAATAAGGCAAAAGACAGGACAAACCCTCAGGCACCTCCACTGCAGTGCTCTGGGGCTGGATCAGGCATGAGAGGACAGCTCTGGGGGAAGACCTGGTGCTCCAGGAATGCTCAGCAGCTGGGAAGGGCTGCTCTGGAGCCCTACAGGACCAACGTACCCCTGCACAAACCGCTCCTGCAGCTGAAGGCACAAGTTGATTTTTCACCCCTCCACTGGACAATTGGGTGTGCAAGCTGGTCCCTGAGCAGGGGGAGTTCAGCCCAGGAACAGTGCATGAGGGATATACTAAGGCCTGAACAGCAGGCCTAAGCCTGAGTCGACTTACAGGATGAATCTTGAACATGATGCTATTAATACCATCAAGGTTCTTTAGTTAAAAATAGATGATTAAAACATTTAGATTACTTGTTCTTAATGCCAAACTGGCTGTTGTAGAGACATTTGGGTAACCTTGTGTAGGGTATCTGCCCAACACATATCCCTTGTTAGAGTCTTGTTAGTAGAATCTTTTTGGCAAAACCCTCCTAGCCATGGCCTGGTCTCTGGCCAAGCCCTGGCCCCTGCTGGTCAGGAAGCTTGCCATCAGATCCAGGTGTTTTCTGCACAAAAAGGTAAACAAGTAATTTGGACTTGTCAATTTGGGCCTATAAAGCTGGATCCCTTTTGTGGGTGAACTGGAGACCTCAGCTATGGGTGGATGCACCATGTAGGATTTCCCCAATTGCTGGGAAGGGTTCTCCAGGCCCTCACTGCAAGCAGGACTCCCCAGTGACTGCAGATCTGGGTGACGGTGGAGTATTTAGGCAATTGGTGATGTATCTTTCTCAATCACTATCCTGCCTCTCTCTCCTATAGTAATGATTAGATGCATTCCCTTACTTATTTTTAGTCATTGTTAAAGCCACGTGAGTAATAAGCTTGTTTTACCAAATGTATCCTTTTACCTCTGTTTTGCCTCAATATTAATAGTAAAACAAAACCATTCTTCCTATTGGTGTCTGTGTCCATTCTATTGCTCCCATCAAACGGCAAAACAATGAGCAGGGAGGCAGGGAAGGGGTGCAGTGAGGGGATTCATTGCTCAGAAATGCCCATAGGGCTTCTCTGCATCTGCTCTTGCCTGAAAACACACACTTGTCTTGAAGACAAAGAAATCTAATGAAATGTTTGGGAAAACACTGTGCACTCGCAGTCCCTGCAGCACACAAAGGCACAGTGCAGTTCAGCAGCTGCCAGCCAAAACCCAGCTTTGTGTTCTTACAACTCACTGACACTCCTGTGTAACCACACAGGGAGAGGGACAGCCATCATATGATCTGTGGCCTTAAACTGCTGTGGGCAAAGGCTGAGGCAGAAGGAACGAGCCACGTGTGTCAGAACAACAGAGTGAGAGTGGTGCCAGGACTGGGGTGTGGGAGGTCCCCAGGAGGGTGAACCTGGCAGCAGCTCCTGCTCCCAGAGGCACTGAGTGACCAGCAGTGCCTGGGCAGCTGGAAGAAACCTGCCTGAGGAAGCATGTGCTCTGTCCTTCCCCAGTGTCCCTGGCTGGCTGTCACCAGCAGCTCTTCCTCAGCTGGGACAGTGCAGAGCTCAGGAATGTGGGGCAGACCCAAGCAGGATTCACAGATTTGGTTCTCCTGGCTTCCCAGAGAGGAAAACACAGCAAGGAAACAGAGTGAGACACACAGAGCTGCTGTTCATAACCCCTTTGCCTTTCCAGTCTCTCTTTGCTCCAGCTGTTACACACCTGCCTGGTTATCTTTCACTTGAAAAGGAGGAAGGAAATGGGGCTGCTGGCTGTGAATGCTCAGCCAGTGGCCTCAGGATACTGGATCTGACCCGACCTTTTGGTGTAAAGTCTTTAAAGCCAATATTCTACTTGATCAGAACAAAACCCATGTGTTCATTATCAATTACTGAATCTAGAAGATGTGCAAGGCTATTCAGTTGTAAAATCATCATCCAGAGTATGGCAGATCTGGCTGTAGTTTTTCTGCCACATCAGAATGGCTATTAGGCTCCTTGATGTATTAAAATCACAGATATGCAGGAATCAAAGTGCTGAATGTTCTCAGCAGAGCAAAGACAAAGCATTTGCCCTCAACAGGGGAGGGAACAGAATCGATAGCAACATGCTTGATTACTGTTTCATTAGCCACATTAATCTGCCACCAGGATGTAACCAACAATGTGCCCAAATACACGATCCCCATTTTCTGGGAAAGCATTAACAGCTTCAGGGCTTATCTAGATAGAACAAATGCATCAGCAACCTAAAAAAAGGCTGAAGTGGCAGTTAATAACGAAATTTGTGATCCCTAGATGGCTCTCGAGACATCACTTTCTAGTCAAGCTCAGTTGCTGCAGTGCTTCTGGCTCCAGGAGTGAGGGACTCTGGTGCTGGAAAAGGGCAGGGATTGCACTGCCCCTCTCCTTCACTTTTCCAACAGCCTCAGTGCTGGCTCCCACAGTCACCTGCATCCACAGCTGTCACACTCCTTTCATTCCTTTATATATATATATATTTTTTTTTATTATTATTTTTTTTATGACAACACAATGTGTATCTTGCTGCAGCTCACCTCCTTGTTCCTCTCTGAATGCACCAGAACCTGCCCTAAATCTTGAAAAAATAGGTTTGAGCTGTCCTTGGCCAGATTCACTCTGAATTTTGAGCTCCTTGCAGTTGTTTGCACTAATCCCTCTGTATTAAGTGCTCCAGTCTCAGCTCCAGGTGGTTATTATGGCAATGACATAACAACAAAGCCTTGTTCCAACAACAGCTTTATCAAGACTGGATCACAACATTTAAGTTGCTTTCATTTTTGTCTGCAGTCTGCAAATTTGAAGAACCTGAGCCTCTTCAGTCTTTGAAGGACTAATCAGTGAAGATGGTTGTGTGGTTCTGATCTGTATGACCTGGAGTGACATCAGTTAGCAGTGGGCAGCTGGAGGTGGTAAAGCTTCACACCACCTTTATTAACTTTTTTGTCACACAGCTGGGTTTCTCCCTCCTCCCCAGCCTGGACAGTGTAAATGTCATGATAATGTGATACCTTTGCCCACTGAAATTCCCCACTAGAGAAATATCCATCTTTTTTTCCTGAAGCACCAGGTTCAGTGGTGCTTTGGGAGCAGTGCTGGTTTAGGAGTTCTGATTTGCCTGTTCTCTGCCTCCAGGCTTCAAGAGTGAGGCTAAGTGATGGATTTGAGAGGTGCTATGTAAAATGGGCCCCTGCATGGTGAGATCTTTCCTAGCTGAGGGAGACCAAAAAGGTGAGGTTGGCGGGGTGAGAATTTTTACACTGGTTGTTGGTTCTGGAATTTCTGTGCAGATGTAACCGTTTGAATGCCTGCTCTTCAGCATCACACAGCGTGTGCAGCAGCAGTCACACCGACTGCACCTCGAGCAGCCCCCTCCTGCCCACAGCCGCGGCTGGCTGTGCACACAGCGCTGCTCCAGGAGCGCCGTGCGGGAGCGGGGCAGCGGCTCTGCACTCGCTGCAGCACCGGCTGCAAGGGCTCCCTGTGCCCGCACTGGCACGGGGCACTGCGGCACGGCCGGCTCCTCAGGCAGGTCCCCACGGAAACACTGCTCTAGCAAGGCAGAGCTCCAGTGTCACTGGCATAAGCCACCAGCATCACTGGTGAGTGAGCCCCTGCAACTGCCAAACTCAGACACTTGCATTCTCTTTCCCAACACTTAATGATTTCCTTCCGGCTGGACTGTTCCCAGAGCTGAAAGGAGACAGAACAACTACAAATAGTTCATCGAAACCCTGCTGCCAGCAGCAATCACACTACCTGTGATTCCCCACTGCAGAGGGGATGTTTGTGCTCCATATTACTGCAGCTGGAAAAGGTGAACTCAACACCATGGCACCGGTCTGGCAGGGAAAAGACCCTGCCACTTGCAGTGCGCCTGAAAATGATCATGTGAGAAGAAAACAGAAACACAGAGGAAGCTGGAGGGGAGCAACCTGGGCAAGGGCTAGTTTGCAAAGTCTTGGTAATGCACAGATAGATCCCATTTCACTTCTTTCCCATCTGATTGCAAGGCAGATCCCTGATGGAGGTAAACGGTCTGGGGAAAGCTGACAAGCTTCCAGGTGCACAGTGTGTTCTCTGAGTTCTCTGATCTGCCTGTTCCCATTCCTCATGTCAAGTGAAAGAGGCAAAGAAAAAAGCACATCTAGTTTTAACAACTGCTTTTCCATCCATCATACCCTGCTGGCTTCAACTCTTTCACCAAGTCCCTCACAAATGAAAAAAATCATGTTGATTTGGAAATCTGTGTTGTCAGCTTGGCAGTGCACACATCCCATATGTTTCCTCTGTCCCTCCCTTCTGCTTGTCCTTCCCTCCAGCCCAGCTGGACACGCTGCCATGGCAGAGGGTGTCTGCACACAGACGTGTGGCCCGGGAAAGCACAGTCCATGCAACAGACCACAGGTTACCAACTGAACATAGCCCTTGGCTGCTCAACCAGTGGGCATCAAAGATTGTTCTCAAGCCCTCCAATTGAGCAATTCTGTGGAAAAATAAAGCCCTTCTGAAATACTGACCTGTAGAACCAGGGACCTATAAACTCAACTTGCCTGAAGTGCTTCTCATCATATTAAAAAAAGACCACTGGTCTGCAAGACCCTCTGGTCTTTCCTCTGCATTGCCAAGAAAGGTGCAAAGCAGATCACTCTGTCAAGGCAGACACCAGGGTGAGAGGAGAAACCAACAACCAAACCCATAAACCTTCACAAATCTGATACAAACAACCATCAAGTGCAACCCAGCAAGGAATTTTGACCAGGCACTGCCCAGCAGAAGGGTGCCAGGTGCATCATGATGTTATTTGTGGGAGCTGATCGCACTCCCAGGTAGTGCAGCCGAGCGGAATGATGGCAAAGCAAGGCCAGCTGAAGGGACAGCCCATTTTTAAAGATGCTGCTGTCAAGGTGAGTAGTTTAGCCCAAAAGCTGAACAGTGCTGTTTATCAGACCCCTTTGATTCCTCTTGCCTAACTTCAGGTGTCCAGAGTTTCGGTGTTCAGCTCACGTCATCAGCTCATCCCTTCCCCACCCAGGAGAGATGTCTGAGGTGAGTTTGTAGCTCTCTGGACAAGCCCATCTCTCCCTCATGTAGATGACAAGCTTCTCCAGATGATTAATTGGCTTAAGTTAGCTGGCATGAATTAGAGCTTCCTTCTTCAGGGATTTTTTTTTTTTAACGTTGCCATTTAAAACTCACTCTGGAAAATATTCAATAAAGAAATACCATATTTCTGACGGCTGAGAAAAGTTGACTTGCTTTCTTACACAGAGATCTGTCTTTCATGGAAAGGAAGTTCCTGGCACATGAAGCCATTCAAAGAAATCTGAAGTACAGTTTATTTTCTCCTGTCTCTGAACTCAAAGAAGAAAAGCCAATCACTCAGGCTCCATTTTTGATCCAGACCACTACTAACCAGACCACAAACCTCATGCTGTCTTCTGTCAGTCAGTAGCACAAAGACTGGAAGATACCTACAGCAGTGCTATTCCAGACTGTTAGGAAAATCTGTTGTTTTCCAAGCTAATAAACAAATGGCAAGCACCTTTCTCCCAGCAATTTCTAAAAATAGCAACACCTTTCAATTAGAAAGTATTTTTAACCCACGAACACTGAAAAAAAGCTGTAATGAGAAGTCATGTAGCCCACAAAAATTAAAGGCCTATGAATTTATGGGTATTTTTTCACTGACAAACCCAAAAGCTGGCAGGAGTTCCAGCCAATAAACTCCAACAGATGACAAAAAGGAGAGGCAAAAGCAACTCAGATGTTTATCAGTAAAAGACCCCAATGTAGTGAGACAGAGTATGTAAATGTGAATTTCTCAGGAATACCAAAGCCACTGAGGACCACTAATGACTGCAATGCAACTACTGCTGTGCAAGGTCTGTGGTGGGAAAGACAGAAGGAAACATAATGTAACACTGAAGTGGCTGACTATGGAAATAAAACATGACAGCTTGGCCAAAATAAATGCTGGGTGAAAATTACCCCTCTGGGACATGGGATAGGGTGGGACAGATCCTGCAGGAACAGGAAGCATCCCTGAGATATGTAAAAGTCATTGCACAGGGCCCTGATAAAATCTCAGAACAACAACAAAGCTGTGGTTTCCTAAATGCAAAAAAAAAACCCTGCATTTGACTGGAAGAGCTTCCAGGGAGCACTGGAAGGTGCCTCAGGAATCAGAACAACTAATTTGTACAGTGAGACTAGAAAAGGAGTGGCTTGTTTACCCCAAAAAAAGTCACCATTGCATAATTCCAGAAGGGCACACAAGAAGTGCCCAAACCAGCACCTGTTTGCAAGAACAAAGATGAATCATCAAACCTGAATTGGCTCAGTCTTGAACACAGTGTTTTATGAAAGTTCTGTGATGCAACATCCCCAGGTTGAATCCATCCCCTGAGCGCTCCGCGTGGGTGCCTCACAAGGGAGCACAGATCTTCCAGCAGCAGCAGCTCTCACTCGTGTGTTTGGCTCCATTAGCTCTGCTCCTTTGAGTAAAGCTGGAGGCTGTAAGGCAGGCAGTGTGAAGGTCTCTGAGAGCTGCATTTGCTGCTCCCTGTGTGGACCAACAACCACTCCACAGCCCCACTGTCACACTGCTGGTGGCACCACGGCAGGAGATCCCCAAACTTCAGCTCCTTAAACTGCTCCCAGGCCTCAGCACACCAAGCCCTCTGTGCATGTTCCTACCAAATCACTTACAGAGCCAAGGAATTTCAGGAGGAAAGCACAGCCAGTAAATGCCCCAATGCTGCAAAAACTACCATCAGTTTGGGGTAAACACCAGGACACAGGAGATCAGGTTTATGCCTCTGGAGAAAAGCCCAAATTGCTGCACTACCCAAGCAAACCAGAGTTTTCTCAGAGTTGTCTGGTTTGCATCCTTGCTGGAAGTCTCCATTCAGCTCAGTGAGTCTCTGACAGCCCCAAAATCTCTGTTCTGCTCTCATCCCTCTCTGCCCCTTCACTGCTGCTGGGGAAGCAGCAGGCTGTGCTGGCTGATTTGGAGCAGCACAGCAACACTGCCAGACCCCAAACTATTGCCTATGTAAAATCCACCCCAGCCTGAGTCTCCTGAAACTCCCCTTGATTTTCACAAAGTCTGTAGGAACCCCAAGGGTTTTAAAGGTCTACTCCTCTGTCTCATTTGGCTGAAAGTGGCTTCAGAAGTTCAAAAGGCAGCACCACAGTGTGTGTGTTACTGCAACTCCTTAATGGCAGCTCTAACCCCCCAAATTAATGGCCATCAGATAGCAACTGATACTCAACCCTCTTGTATTTGCCTTACATATTTAATGCTTTGAGGGGGCTGAATACATCAATTAGTTTAGGAACTTCCCTCCATCGCTAGCCCTGGCACCTCCTCCCGGAGAAATGCTGGAGCAAACTCATGCTCCAGAAAGAATTGCTGTACTTGTCATGAATTATTCTTTGACCTTTATTTTTAGCTGGCTTTGCACACCAATTAAACACAGAACAACTGTAGTGGCATGATTGCACATCTGATTCCTGCTGCCCTTGGAGATTATCTGAATCTTCCCAGGGCTGCATCAGACAGTGCTGGACAGCACACAGCACAGCTCAGACTGGCAAAATCAGCATCCAGAGCAGAGCAGTTTTAACCACACACGTGCCAGTCACTCAGCAAAGCAGCAGTCACAGGCAACAGCTGTCAAGTACTTTGGATCAGAACCGTAATTTGGAGAGAACCAGCACACGAAAAAGAGGATTTCTGATCAGAAAACTCATTGTGAATAGCTGCATACAAGAATCAGCATTTCTGACTTCTTACTTACAGATGCTTGCACAAATAAATTAACTTGAATTAATTCACCTTGATTTACGAGAGGATGTGCCAGGCTCGGACAGTCCTGGGGCCATCAAGTCCCAAGGCCAGCCAGAGCCACATTCACAGAGCAGCTTTACCAGCACAACCCACACCTTCGTGCCAGAGAGCCTGAGAGCAGAGGAGCTGCCACACAACAGGCTGAGCACTGGAGCTCCTCTCATGGCCTCAGGACCAGATCTGTTGTCCCATGGCAGTGGATGAGACCACACCTGAGGGAAGCCTGCAAAGGCAACAGCTGAACCCCAGCAAGGGAGTGAGCACAGCAGGAAAGAGTCCTGGAACCATCTGAAGCTGGTTTTGTAGCATGAAGGGACTCATGTTATAAGCAGCTATGGTCCAAACAGTGTATGTGACTCACCACCTCACCCAACCAGTCTCTCCAGTCCTGGGACAGTATGTGGTCATCTGGGCCTTTAGGGACCACATCCCAGAGGAATTCAGCCTTTCTCCAATTCTGCAGGTGGGTGCAACTCTACAGCTCTGAAGCTAGATAAATCCAACGTAAATGCTGACTTGGACATTTTCCAGCTCTTTTCAATGGCAACCCCAGTATGACCAGCAAATCCTAATTTTAATTACATAAAAAATTGCTGTCTTCACATACCACATAAAATGTGTTTTCACTGTTGCTCAGTTTTTTAGGAAATTATCATATCTTCCTTCCACTTGTCTCCATTGAGATGAAGTGTTGTAAAGGCTATTTTTGTGCAAGATTGAGTGAAGGGGTTGTGCACATACCCAGGGATGGGGATGGAGGAACAGCTGTTGGAGAACAGCAGGAAAGTCCATGCCGGGAAGGTAGGTGGGTGAAAGTCTCCCCAGAACTCTTAAGCATAGACTGAGAACCGGAGTCTGCCAGGAGCCTTCTGAAACCAAACACGGCCACGAGCACTCAGTGCCCTCCCAACAGCCGTGACTCACCACGGCAAACACACGGGCAGACACCATGGGGGTTTCTGTGAAATACCTGAAAAATAAAGAACTATCTGAGGGAATTTCCAAACAGTTCAGAAGCCACCGACGCCCCTCGTCCGAGCTGGGCCCGGTCCGCCAGGCCCTGCCCCAGCTGGGCAGAGCTGCCATCCAGAGGCACCGCGGATCCACAGGCGGGAGGAACGGCTCGCAGGGAGAGCGATGCCACTCGGAGACAGACCCTCCCCGTCCTCCGGCTGAGGAGGGGCTGTCCCGTGTGGCCGCCCGGGGCAAGGGCGGCCGAGACAGGGCAGTTCGGGGGACGGGCAGTGGGACCCCGCCTCGCCGCTTCAAGCGGCCGCGGCCTTCGCGCTCCTGCTAACTTTCCCCCTCCCGCGGCCTCCGTAGTTCCGAGCTGTGCCGGGAGGCAGCGGCGCGAGGGCTGCTGGGACATGTAGTCTGCCTGGGCGGGCCGGTTCATTGGCGGCGTGTTCCCCGCCGCCGCCCGGGAACTACAGCCGGCGGCAGCGGCGGAGCGCGCGCCGGGATGGCGGCCCCCTTGGTGTTGGTGGTGCTGGCGGCTGTGACGGTGCGCGCCGCGCTGTACCGCTCCAGCTTCGCCGTCTTCATCGCCGAGCGGGTCGAGGTGGCGTCCCCGCTGAACGCCTGGAAGCGAGGTGAGGCCTGCCGAGCCCGGGCCGGGGCGCCGCTGGCCCGGCCGAGCCCCGCGGGGGCGGCGCGGAGGGGCCAGGGCGGCGGGGCGAGCAGGGCCTGATCCCGGCCGGGCTGGAAGCGGCCCCGCGGGGAGGGCACCCGGCTGCGCCCTGGGCAGGGCCGGGCCGTGCCCGCCCAGGCCCGAACCAGAGCTGCACGCAAGGGCCCGAGCAGCTGTGCCCGGACGGTGCCGGGGGGAGCCGGTGCCCGCGGCTTCGGGGGCCGGGAGGGCCGGGGGCTGGAGCCAGGACGCCGCGGCTCACAGCTGGCCGGGGACACCGGTGGTGTCACACATGCACACGAGTGGGCGCGTCACCGACCCGGCACGGAGCGTGGGGCTCCGTCAGCCCCTGCAGCCCCTCCGCCGTCCCCGCACAGGCACCGTGTCGCGGTGAGAATGCCCCTGCACGGCCCCCAGTTCATTCCCCTTGGTCACTTGGTGTCCCCACACGTTACCAGTGATTCAGATTCTCTTCTGAAAGCTGAGTGAGGTGCAGTGTAATCGGGGCTTTTAAGTGACGGTAATCTGTGTATCATCTGAGTCTGTTAGGAACCTTAATTTATTTTAAAGACGACCCTTTGGTATCCAGTTATTATGCAGGTAAAATTATTTGCAGGTTTGGGGTGGAAAAAAGTGGCCGAGAAGTAATAAAGGGCAAAAGTACGAGTATGTTTGATGACCTGAGGTCTTTGCTCCACAGTGCATAGCAATTCAATCTTTCTAAATACCACCTTAGAGCATCAAGGTTGGTATCTAGATAGTAAGGAGAAAAAGTAGGATCATCTTGAAAACTCTGGGTTGTCACCATACAGGAAGTTGGTGGCAGCCAGAATCTATTTCTCCAGCATGTCACTGGACTGAGCACCTCTTGTGTTTTCCTGCAGTGCCCTGCCTGGTTCTCTCTGAACAAATGCACCCATTTCCCTTAGCTCCTTTCACTGCATTCTGCTCAGTCCCTGGCAATCTCTGTGCTCAGGAGGGTGGGGATTCTGTGGAAAAACACACACATGCATTGCAGGGCAAGCAGTAACTCCATGAGCACAAAGGAGCTGAATTAAGGCTATAAAATGCCAGGAAGTTTCAACAAGAGATAGAGCTTTTAGCTTTGCCTGGCAATATGTTTATTATGTCTTTTCTTTTCTGTTCTTCCTTTGTGATTTTGGACATTTGAGGTCTCTCTACATCTAATGAGGCAAAATAGTTGAAATTCTATATTATGTTGTGATTGTCCTCTTGGAATTAAGTATTTCTCCAGCACAGATGCCACATATCACCTAGTAGGTGACTCAAAAGGAGGAGGTGCCATGCATGTGATTTAAATGGAGTTAAGTGCGAAAGAATTCATCTAGAACATTTTTACGTGAAACAAATAAATAGGTGGTGAGTGCCCATGCAAGAATGTGCATGGCAGAGCTGGGGGCAAATCACTTCTGTCTGGCTGTTGGCTCTGGGAGGTTTGGTGTCACTCATTCAGTGTGAGATTCTTAGAATGTCAGTATTTTAAAAACTGCAGTTTTGCCATCATGAGATCTCTCACCTCCCACATTACAGGGTTCTAATGCAGGTGTTTTGTCTGTTCCAGTGGTCGAAGGATTAGCTCTGCTGGACTTAGGGGTCTCGCCATACTCTGGAGCTATTTTTCATGAGGTTGGTTTGCATGCTTATTTTTAAATGTGGTATGCCACAGGGGTCTTAGTTTGACTACTCAGAGCCTGGAGAAGGCTGGGGGCCTGCCTTGTCCCAAAGACTGCAGAGAACCACATTTGTGTGGTTTGTCTGAGCAGTGGTTGTGCAGTGACCCACACGAGGAAATCCCAGAGCATTCCCTGTGCACGGGCAGACAGTGTCGTGTTTGTTACAGCATAAAGAAACTCTGAGACAGGGCAGCTCTCTAATAAGTCAAATACACGTTCACATCCAGCTGTTTCTGTCAGCACAAGCTGGAGCAGGGACAGTGTCACTGTGAGCCTGATAGGATTTACTGGGTATCAGCACCTGGAGTCTCTGCGTTTGCAGAAATTCTAATACGAGCATAAGCACGCAATTTATTTATTCCTCATCTTGAAAACACCTCGTTCCAATAAAAGACTTAAGCACCTGTGGGGTTTTGTGCCCTTGGGTGGTGTTACTGATATGAAGGTATACTCATACATAGGGGCACCTGGGATGAAGCAGGTACTTGGTATCCTCTGAAAACTGATTTCTTTTCATTAAATTCTACTTCTTTAGACAGAATTTCTCCCAGACTGTGAAATATTTCTACATGCTTACATAGGCCTTCACATTATTTTTAAAGCATTTTAAAAGAAATTTATTTTCTCACAGCGAAGGCTGAATTTGCAGCATGTAAATATAGTCCTTCCAGATGAAGCTTTTGTGTGATGGGAATAATTCAGAAACATACTTTTCCTCTTAACTTAGAAGAGAAAAGCTCTAGGAGTAAGAGGATGATAGGATTGTAATCCTACTGCTTTATGTTTTTAACATGCTTTCTTCTTTTTACATTATAAAAGATTCATCTAAACAACAGGGGAACCAGCTATGCAGGAAATCTTTCAAAAGTACCTCCAGACAGCCTGAAAAAATAGATTTTCTAGGAAAAAAATACTTTCTAAATCTAGTCTTTGTATGCTTTGTATTGTAAGTCTACCACTATTGAATAGAATTGAAATGTTGGAATAGAATACTATTTTCAGAGTTGATGGTGTCTTTTATAAAGTGCATTGAGGACTTTGCAAGGAAAAAGACCAGTACATGTACTTTGATTAATCACTTTGCTCTGAAATACCAGTGTTGGAGAAGAGGCCAAAGAAAATCACCTTTGGCAGTGTCTTGCAGAACTGCTCAACTCTTGTAGTTTGTCTCATCAAATCACCGGTATTTTATCTGGACAGTAATGGTGTGGGTTTCCTTTCTGCTCTCTTTCAGACCCCCCTGATAATCTATCTCTTTCACTTCCTGATTGAATATGCTGAACTGGTGTTCATGGTAAGTGCTCCTGGAAAGCTTCTCCTGAAAGGTCCCATTCAGAGAAATGCTGAGTGGGACTTTCTTTTCAGTCCTTCAGCCTCCCTGTAGCTCAAATTCCTGCTGAGCTCACAGTTAATTAGAAAGGCAGCTTTGCGTGCACAAACCCACATTCAGGCTTTTCCCCTCTTGTACATATTCCTTCTTTTTTGTGAGTTCTTGCTTAGATAAGTATGCCCACAGAGGGATAGGAAGGTGTATTTTATTTCAAACATTATCTCTTATAGGTAACAAAATACTTTGTCTCCCGAGCCTGATCCCTACTCTGCTGTTTCTGTCTGCCAAACACCAGACCTGCAAGGAGCACAAATGCCCCAAATGTCTCTTGTAAATTGTCCTGTGAGTTCCTCTGAATAATTCAGAACAGAAGTCCTGTAGCTGGCTGCACACAGCACCTGTATCTGGCTGCACTCTGTCCCCAGGTCCCTGCCAGGCAGGGATTGTGCAGAGCCAGCAGGCATCTGCCCTGACCTGCTGCCTGGGCAGTCTGGGGCAGCTCAAGGCACTGTCACACTGCCCTGGTGGCCAGATGGGTTTAACCAGCTGGGCACTGCCCCAGTGTTGCTGTGCTCTCACTACACCAGTGATTCTCTCCATTACCCTCACGTGCTGCTCTCCATGAACAATTCTCTCCTCTTAATTCCCCATTGTCTTGTTTTGTGAATAAAGTTATTTTTGATACAGCTCATGCCTTCAAGGTGAAGTGGTGGTGTGTGAGAGCACTGTACAAATTAGCCTTTCAGGATTTTTAAAGCTTGTGTTTTGTTTCCCTGAGCTGAGTCAGATCAGAGCTGCTGACCAGTGTATTTTTCTTCATTTGTTTATTTTGCTTACAACCAGTCTATCCCTTGATTTTTTAGATAACAGATGTGCTAACTGCTGTTGCCCTTTACTTGGCAATCCAGGACTTCAACAAAGTTGTGGTAAGCTGACTTCCCAGTATTGCTGGTCCCCTTCTCCCAGCAAATATAATTATCTTGGGCCAAAGAAAAGATGTGCTAGAGGATGTGGTGTCAAGTCCTTGTTGCAGTAAATCTGGTCATATTTTAATGATAAACAAACAGAACCAAATGTGGTAAACAACTGAGGAATTTTAAATTTTGTTGTGGCACTGTTGCAGTGTCTGTAGCTGTGCACTGAGTGGTGATCACAGCAATGTACAATATTCTACAGCCTGGGTGTTATACTTTGGAGGAGGTTTCTTTGCACACAGCATGAGGTAATACACAGACTAGGAATGTGTAAAAGAAGAAATGAAACCTTCCAACAGTTGTAAGGTGACATAAATCATTCTAGTGAGTGTGGTGAAAGTCTGACATCAAATACTACTTCAAATACCCCTTCAAATTATAAGGATGTGTATTTGGAGCTGAGTGACTTCTCCAGGCTCTCAAAGAACATTTTGTGTAAGCAGTGCTGTGTCTCTGCAGTTCCAGAGGGGTGAGGATTAGGTATCAACATCAGGCTACATTTTCTACAGCACTCGATGGTCTCCCACCCAACTATGTGCTTGTTCCTTATCCTCTGACTTTCAGATTAAGGAGATAACTCAGGATAGAACTGCAAGCATGTAAGAGTTCCACATGTGAGTTACTTTGATTGTTGAGAATTTACTGCTGGCATCTGTGTCCTGTCTCACCATAACATAATTAAATCAGTTCATATTTCAGATTTCTCTTTTGTCTCCATAGAGAGCCTCATAGAACAAAAGAGTTTAAAGAGGAATTTCTCATAGAAGTATCCGTCTTTAAAACAACAAAGACTGCATACTCATGGAGTTTGTGTTTTCAGGGGCTTGTGTGTTGAACAGTGAATTTATAAAGTTAGTTTTTCATTAGGGATCCAGAGAGGTGTTAGGAAGATAGAGTATTGAACTCTAGCGTGGTGAATTCACTGGTAGTTGTGTCAAGATGTAGACACAGGTAATTAAGGAAGTTTAAACAAGTAGAGATTATCTGCTTCCTGCTGACTCTCACTTCAGTTGTTAAGTATTTGGGAAAAGATAGGGTTTTTTTGTTCTCTGCAACTCCTCCCATAACATGTTTTAGCTCATACCAGGGGCTTCTATTACCACAGTAATGGAAACCCCAGGTAACTGGCTGAGTAGCATGAAATAGAATTACACAAGTAGTACAGAATAATGACTTTCCTCTTCTGACAGTCTTTGGTCGTTCTCCCTTGTTCAGTTCAAAAAGCAGAAGCTCCTAATAGAACTGGATAAATATGCACCAGATGTGGCTGAACTCATCCAGACACCCATGGAGATGCACTACATCCCCCTCAAGGTAGCACTATTGTAAGTACTGCACTTGTGGGCTGCAGTGGGCTGCTTTGGTTCCTCAGCTCCCTTTGGGGCTTGTTTGTCTCATTTGGGTCTTCAAAAACTGTCAAAAGTTGGGTTTCTTTCCCACAGAAATTCTGACTTTCCTGTTGGCCCTGAATACTCAGTTGGAAAGTGAAAAGCAGATGCATTTCCATGTGTTTGTTGCCAACGAGTGAATTCACTCAGGCCCTTTGAGATGGGCTCAGCAGCATAAGGTCATTAATTGGGTACCAAGAATGTTGTGTCAGCACAGATCGCATTTCTATTTATTTTTATGATAATGTTATCAATATTGGTTCTATGCCTTCCAAATGGTGTCTTTTCAGAAAAGTTAGGAGAATTTTTGAGCAGCTACACCAAATGCTTGCTGAATATCACAACTTGAATATCTGAAATAGCTTATAACAGTTAAAAGATGTTTTCATATTATTAATTTCACGTCTTGGTGTTCCTCTGTATACTAAACATTTTTTTTATTTTGGAAGGCTTCAACTAAAATAACTAATATACAAGCAATACCTACTGTTACAGAAGTTTTAAAATTGATGTTTTGACACAAAGAAATTATCCAAATTATTTTGTATCAGAGACAGTTCTCCATTAGATAAGTTGCCATTTTTTCTTGTTTTCCTATGAATTTTTTAAATGGCACATATAAAAAATGGCCAGAAGGGTAAAGGGGATAAATTGCAGACTGTTTTGCACACTGCCACAGCAAAGTTGGCATTAAATTGTACCTGTCCTGCTGTAGGCTGCCTTCTGGAAACACTGAAAAATACAGTCTGGAACTCAGAGACAAAGGAAAATACAAAGAGAGAATTAGGAAATCATCAGCCCTGTCTACTGACTCTGATGAGTGATTTAGTTATTGGCAAGGCTGATCAGTATATTATCATACTTTTTGTATTGGTAGTCCTCCAAACCTTTTTCTTTGCTCTGAACCTGTTTAAATGAGATTATTGTCATTCTTATTTCCAAAAGGAGCTGGCATCCTTGCGAACTGAAGTGTGGCTGCATTCTGGAATGTAAAGTCATTCAGAATTTTTCTATAATTCCAATTAAAGTGTGCCAGTCTTGCCTAGCTGGCAGGTTTTGTGCTCAGATTGTGCCGTGGTGAATGTAAAGGCTTGCTCTGCCACAGCAGGAGACTGGTTGGGTTGTGGGAAACTCTTCTCATGTCTCAGATTTGTCTCCATCACGTTTTCTTCTTATTCTTCTTCAGAAGCAGTGAGTAGCAGAAAAAGTTCCCTTTGGACCCAGTAATCCTAGATATGTAATGTACAATGTACAATGCTTCTGCAAAGCAAGAAACAGTTTTGGTAGTCATTTTCTAGGCCAGAACTTGCATTTTGGACACCTTCCCAATGTCTCATTTCTGTAGTGGCCCCTGTGCCCAAGTCTGCAATCCAAAGGTGTGGTTTTTGCTTCAAATTGAAGAACCTGTGCAGTTGTATTTATTTGCTGATGAGAGGATCCCATCAAATGTAAATAAACAAAAATAAAAGGCAAATGCATCTTTTTTTTTTCTTTGAACATCTATTTAATTAGATGCTCCTTTGAATGTAACCTGAGCTTTGCTCTTTTTCAGCTACCTGTTAAACCCCTACACTGTGATGTCTTGTGTGGCAAAGTCCACCTGCGCCATCAACAACTCTGTCATTGCATTCTTCATTTTATCTACAATAAAAGGTAACACAGTGAAGGAAAAAGAGTTATGACTTTCTAGAAAGATTAGAAATGTAGCAAAAATTAAATCCAGGGGAAAATTTACAGATACAATTTCTGCAAACATCTCAGGGAAACACAGCAGAAACAGGACTGGTGCAATGTCAAAGTTCTACATGAATTTGTGAGATCAAGAGGCTTTATGGTCAAGTGAAAACTTACTTTCACCTCAGAGTACGTGGGAGTTTCTTGTAAAAACTGACTTCTTTTCCTGGTTGGCTTCAAGTAGTCTTCTGTTCAGGAAGAAATGGGTCTGTGTGTTGCAGGATGTAAGAGTTCTGGTGCTCTTCTTTTGTAGGTGAATATGCACTTCAGTGTCATAACCAATTTATTTTCAAAGCTTATCCTTGAACTTTATTCAAAAGCAAGCATTTGCCTGCAGCTATTATTTGGCTTTCACTCACAGTTGTAAACATGGTTTGAAATGAACTAATTGAGCTTTGGGGAAGCAGAAGCAATAACCAAAGACCCAAACCAGCCCAGCAGAGTAGATTATGTCAGAATCTGTCACTGTTTCATTCATTTTGTGCATAATGCCAGCTTTCTGTTTCTTTTATGACTCCCCAGTGCTAAAAGCTTTTAGTCTATATGATTTGTACTAGTCACCTGAGTTTCAAGGAGTTCTCTGCTGGATCAGAGAAAAGGTCAGTCTGATCTCTTGTCTCCAGCAGGGCCCAGACCCAGGCACTGCAAAAAAAATGCTGAAATAGATAGTTCTTATTAGTATTTCCAAAAGAAGGTTTTCCTATAATTATTTGTTATTGCATCAGGAGATGTTTTCATTTAAAAGCATTTGCAATAGCAAACAAAGGGGGTCTGTTCAGTTAAACTGATTTTTAACTGTTCAGTGATACCCTAAGACCAATAGTTTGGTCATAGGCAAAGTCTGTCTCTCAGTGATTTCTCCCTGGCTGGGAGTGTGGCAGTCTGGGGTTTAAGTGGGCAAAGAGGATACCAGGTTATGGCTGTGATTTCTGGGAATCACTTCTTTAGATCTGTGCAGAATTGAACACGGGATAAAATACAGGATAGGGAGGTTTCTGTCAGGAGAGTGCAGCTGAGGAGAGGCTCATCACCAGGTAACCCTGTATTTTCCCTTTCAGAGGAGGAAGCAGAGAGGAGCTCTCTGGGTGTTTGCTGTCAGCAGTGACAGCTGGTTCAATGCACTGAGTCAGGGCTCTTGCTGAGAGCTTGTCTTGTCTGAGCTCTATTTTTACAGAAGACTTCCATCAGTTCTGTAGCTATAACCAGGCTACTGCACTGGGTGGTTGTATTTTTGTTTAACCTGAGATCTTCTGGACATTATTTGTGTTACTGGTAGTTGAGAAATGCGAGTACCCAACACTGAGACACCTCAAATAAAGCTGCCTCAATAAAGGCATTCATATTTACAAGATCACTTGGAGAAGCTGTGCCAATCCTTTCTGTGCCTCAGTTTTGATGTCAGTAAAGCAGAGCTAATGCCACTCCATTCCTTCAGCTGCAGACTTTGCTTCCTGTCTTGCACAGAGCTTTGCTGAGGCTGCCACACTTGCTGGTTTGAGGTTATCCAGCATGCCCAGTGTGGCAGTTCTTACTTACAGCTATGACTTAAGTGAATGCATTCCCATGCATTAACAACAGCCAGCATGGGCTTTATATCGACTGAATTATATTAATCTCTTTCTCTGTGTGAATGACAGGAGATATAAACCAGCCAGTGGTTCCTTCTTATGGAATGAGTCATTCTCCATTCAAAATGTCATTAACAAGAGGACAGCCTCCAGGATATGTTCTGCTAGAAACTCCTTTAAGTGGTGTCCTGATACTTGTGAATCCTCTGCAGAGGGTTATGAGTTTCTTCCCATTTGGACTTCCTGTCTGTATGGCTGTTTATAGTAAAAGTTCCTTATAAATGAACTTTTTTTTTTTTTTTATTTGCAGGTAGTGCCTTCCTCAGTGCTGTGTTTCTGGCCTTAGCAACATACCAGTCACTCTACCCTCTCACACTATTTGCTCCAGCATTGCTTTACCTTCTACAGGTAGGTGATTTCTAGCTCTGGGTACCTGTTGTCTTCTTTTGCTGTGCACAGAGTCCTGGCAAGGAGAGTCAGAAAAGTGCAGAGTTTCAGAAAAAGTGGCTCTCGTCAAGGCAGATTTGAACCCTGAATGGGAGTGCCTGTGTGTGGAGAGAAGGGAGCAGGAAGTCACCCACAGAACAGGGGGGTGTTTAGCTTGCCCAAAATAAGTGCTGTTCTTTGTGTGGTCTAAGCAGCAGTAGGGGCTTAGACCCAGGGGAGTTGGAAAACGCTGGTTTGGGGTTTAAAGGCAAAAGGCATGTTCTGGAAAGAGGCTGGTGGTCCTTCCTCCCTCTCTGTTAGCAAGGCTCTGAATCCCACCAGGGCTGACCTTGCTAATTTTATCCTGCTGTGGCAGCAAGGTGAGGCTGTGATGCCAGCAGAGGCTCAGCTCACTTCACAGATCACTTTGTGATAATTTTTAGTATTTGAAATTACTGTAATTCTGAAATGCTGCTGTTGTGCATTTCACCAGTCTTTTTTGGTTGCGTCTGATGGTGTTTTTCATAGCTTATCTTAACTACTTAACCAGCCTGTTCTCAAATTTCTGAGCTTCCAGACAGAATGGGAGTCAGTTCTAATTAATTTTATTTCTCTGACTGTCTGATATGAATGTCTCTTACTTTTTTTTCAGGAATTTTATTATTATTAGTCTTTGCAAGACAAGAACTGCAGATTTGGTGTTGCTTTTTCATTTGATAATTTTTAGGAAAATTTATATCTTTAATATTTTGGTCTCATTTGTTCTCTTTTAACTTTAGTCAAAGTAAGTTGGGAGTAAGGTGCAAGCAGTGTACTTTGCATTCACAAACAATAAGTGCATTGATATGTGATTGCCAAATTTGCAACCTTTAAAGGCAGTCATGTCAGTGTGTGTCCTTTTATCTAAATTTGTAAGTGGGCTTTCCTGCATTCTTTGTACAGAACTAAATCACTTTTCTCCTGCTCTTTTCAATCTGTCTTGCCAAAAATTTTGGGTGATGTTGCTTACATTGTCCCAGTAAATGACATTAAACCCACTCTGAGAAAACCCAGTGAGCTTTACATAGCAGTCAGGGCAGGTTCTCTGCACATTTCCTGCCACTGCAAACCCCAGGGCCAAATGGAAAAGCCACATCACTGACCTGGAGCAGCAGAATGCTGAGCAATTCCCAAGGGTGTTGGCCCCTGTGTATATTTGTCTGTACACAGGCAGAGGGGACATGATGGAGTGAGATACCTGTTATGTTACACGACAAGGGCTTGAGGTTGACTTATGACAAGGACATGTGGCAGTGGCAGGACTTTGTCTGAGGAAGCCAGCTTTCAGAGGGACTCCTTTGAGCTTAGGAGCTCAGTGGATGTCCTCTTTCCCTGACAGCAGCAGATCAGGAGTGCCAGGCTGAGTGGTGGTACCACAGGGTGGGGGTTCTGGAGCAGGGCTTTTGGCCACCCTGTACAGTGGGTTGGTGCAGGAGAAGACAGGCACCAGTGCAGTACTGCAAACATCTGAGGTACCCCTGCAGCTGTGCAGAGGGGTGTGTAAATCTTACACCTGGGTATGTGCTCACATGAGGGACTCACTGCAAGCAGAAATGACCAGCTTTGCCCCTGTGTTTTCAAACACAGTTCTGGGAATACGTGCAATCAATGTGTATGACTTAATTGGCCAGAGTGAAGAACAACAAGCAAATTGTGCTTGAAAGCTGCTCCTTCAAGTGCCATAGTGCCAATGTTTGACCCTTTCTTTTATCAGTTTAAAATGATGTTCTGAACACTCAAGCTTTCTTGTGGCTCTCTCCTGACGGGGTGCTTCTGTTTCTCTTCCAGCGTCAGTTCATACCTATCAAACTGAAAAGCAAAAGTTTCTGGCTCTACACCATGCAGTATGCATCCCTGTACCTGTGCAGCCTCGTGGTGATCATCTGCCTCTCCTTCTTCCTACTCAACTCCTGGGATTTTATCCCATCTGTTTATGGGTTTATGTAAGTATAAGGATTCTTACTGATGGTTTTCTGTCTGGCCCCACCCAGGTTGTTTCTTGCCCATCACACACAGGTGTGTGCTTGACCCAGGAAGTGTGGGGTCTCTGATTTACTGGCAGGGCAAGAAAAGAAAGAACATGTGGAGGAAAGCAGCCGCTAGCCAACTCCAACTTCTGTTAAACAAGTAACAGCAAAAATTAAAGACAGGAGCAGTTTTCCACTGTGTGATTGGAAGTGGATTGTTGAGCTATCATGGCTGTGAAATACTCCTCTCTGGAGAAATGACTGCTTGAGAATGGTTTAAATCCTGCTGGAACATCAGGAAGGGTTCCTCAGCAGGATTTAAACTTGCTCTCCACATTTTCATCCATTTGGTTTCTCTTTCATCGATTTACAATTTAGCTCCTCCATGCAGTATGATGATTAATTGATTAAATGATTAAATGATTAATTAATGCAACAGCAACAGGGCAGTGAAAAACAACCGTTAAAAATTTACCTTGACTTTATTTTCAAATTTCAGCCTTTCTGTTCCAGACCTGACACCCAATATTGGACTTTTCTGGTACTTCTTTGCAGAGATGTTTGAACACTTTAGTCTTTTCTTCGTATGTGTGTTTCAAATCAATGTGTTCTTCTACACCATTCCCTTGGCAATAAAGTTAAAGTAAGTATGAGTGTGTTTCTTTGCTACTTCTTTTACTCTTAGGTTTTCTCGTGGAAGCTTCTAGGGCTGAAGTCAGATGTCTTGATCTACAAGCTTGAAAAGGATTTTTAACAGGGCCTCTCCTCATTTCCCATAGTTTCAGCTCTGTTCCTCTTAAGCAGAGTGACTTGGGCTCTGCAGTGGAACTGTGTTGCAAGCATCAAAAGAGGCAGCAGAAATGAAGGCTGTAGAAGTGGCTGCTCCCTGCCAGCATCAGCCACTGTAGTCAGAAAGCTGGAACTTCAAGCTCTTCATTGTCAGAAAAAAAGTGGGAATTTGGGGACTTTCCTGTCTGACTTCACTGACTTCTTTCTGATAAAAACACCCATCAACACACCTGGGTTCTCAGCTTGTCTTTTTGGCTTGCACTGGATAGATCATGTGTCCCAGAGGGATAACTGTGGGCTTTGGGCTTCTCCAGATTGCCATCAGAGGGCAGGTGCTGATTGCTTCTGGGGCATAAGGCAGGGCTGGGGAGGCACAGTGCAGGTGACCAATGTGCAGTGTGTAAATGTGTGCTGAGGGAGGCCCACGGGCTGTGGCAGATGTACCTCCCCTGACCCTGCTGCTCTGCAGGGCAGCTCCGTCCACCCCACCCAGCACAGTCTGGAGAGAACAGGGCTGGAGGAGCCTCTTTGAGCCTGTCCTGCAGCACATCTGTGCCCTTACTGATACTGATTTGCAGTTTCCAGAGGCCCTCCTGCATCCTCTTAGCCTTTGTTTGTTTTCCCTTCCAGGGAACACCCTGTGTTCTTCATGTTTGTCCAGCTCACCATCATTTCTATCTTCAAGTCCTATCCCACCGTGGGAGACGTTGCACTGTACATGGCCTTCCTTCCTGTCTGGAGCCACCTTTACAGATGTAAGTTCTTTGTGCTTGATTGTTCTTTATCTGGAATGGGAAAAGGCCTGTCAAATAATTAAATTAAATGGTCACCACTAAACCAAACCAAACTCAAGTTCATAGGCTTTCATGACCTCCATGGGGTGTCTAGAAGGAGACTGGATTTTGGAGGTTTTTTTTTCCTCTGCTGATACAGTCCCTAACATGTCTTTAGGACTAGGGTTGAAATTGGTCAATTGGAATTTTCACTTGTACCTTATCTTCCCCCTCTCTCCATCTTGGTCTGAAGATGAACTTTTTGATAGGAACTTTTTACGGTCCTGCATCCTCCAGATGCTTCACTCCCATTTAAGGCTGTGTAATTTGAACAGTGCTCCTGCAATTGTGAGTCCCTCAGCCTTAAAATGCTGGACCTTGGAGTTGTGTTTTGAATCTGCTTGTTTGCTTAGAGTGAAAGTAACTGAATTACTCCAGGCAATTCTCCAGTCTTTCTTAAATGCTTCAAAAAGACCCTCTTTAGCTCCTGAAATCACAGAGAGCTTCCTGTGGATTCTCAGGCTCAGTCTATAGAATTTCCTTCCATAGGGAGATTTGGAAGTGTTGTGTTTTTCCTGACATTTCTTGCTTAAACCAGCTGCTTTGACCAGCCCTGCCAGGTTGTCCATGCCTTTCACTGCAGCTTTCTCCAGGCCAGGCCAAGTGTGTTCATGGACACACATGGACCTGGAGACTTAATCAGGAGTCAGGAGACCTGGAGACCATCTGCTCTGTGGGTTCCAGACTCAGGAGAGCTGAGGCCAAAGCAGCTGTGATCAAACAGGGCAGGAATCCCCAGGCTGGCCCTGAGCACATCACAGCTGTAGCAGGTGATGAATTTCTGAGAAGTCCTTGCTCAGTGTAGATCAGTGGCACATTCCAAGCATGCAGTGAGAGGGGAGTCATCTGTCACATGCTCCCACCCCGTGGTGTGTGAACAGACCTACTGAACAAGAGGTTTAAAATAGGTGGGAAGAGGTTTGGATGTGACAATGCTCTTAAAACATCAGCTGCCCTCAACTGCAGAGTGATGGGCATAGGCTGAGCTGCAGCCAAGCACAGCAGCACAAGTGTCAGGATGGAATACAGCACTGCTGCTGATGCCATGGAGATTTTTTGCTTTTTATTTTGTACCCCCTTTCATGCCTTTTTGCAGCTTCTGTTCCTGATGCTTTTGCCTACATTTTTAGACTTGTTTGTCAGACTAGGAGACTAAATATTTTAGAAGCTTTGTAAGTAGAGGTCAGTGTGCCCCAGACCCCAAGGTCCTCTCCAGAACACATTCTGTAAACTGAGATAGAACCATCCAGGGGAAGGTTCCTTGGGGAGGGGGGACTCACTTGAGCCTCTCATTGGGGAATTTTTGATAGATATGCTAATTAGTAACACCTGTAATGTTATACCAGGTCTTTTTGGGGTGTGCTTTTGGGTCTTTTTGGGGTGTGCACATGTGCACCTAAGGATCCTTAAAATAAACACCAAGGTAAAATCCCTTTTCCCCTCTTAACTGTATCCAAGTCTTGATTTTAGCACCAGGAAAAGGCATCACTACCAAAGGACAGGCAAAAGCACTTCACAGAAAATGAAACCTCTCCTGCCCTGGTAGTTCCCAGGTCTTTTAGGCAAAGTTGTGCTTGGTTTTTGTCCACCTGGCACATACTCCAGGGACTGCTGGGTTCTTGCACCTCCCAAGGTCATGTGTCTGTCAGTGCATTTGGCCTGTAGGAGTTTATTCCTTTCATGATGCTTTCATTTCCTTGCCACCTCCCAGGTATCTTTTCCTATAACCCACAGATTCATTTTTTCCTTTGTCATTAGCTTGATGAGGCAAGGGAGTAAAGTGCTCTGCTCTCCAAATTGGGGTGCTGGTGCACAGTCCCCTTTGCAGGCTGCTGGTTACTGTAGTGTAGATACCAAAGAGACAGAGTCATCCAAGAAAGAATGTTTGGAAGCAGGGCCTAGAAGGAAAGAGCTACAGGTGGGGATTTCACACTGCAGCAAAGGCAGAAGTACTTATTTTGAAGGGAAATGGAGTGGATTTCTTACAACCACTATCCAGGAAGTTACTAAAGCAACCTGTGAAAGGTCATTGGAGAGAAGTATGTCTTGGCAAGTGCCTCTGACCCCCTGCACACACCCTAAATACTGTTGCTGGTTGTGTGACCATGACTGCTCAGTAATACATCATTTTAACAGCTGGTTTTCTTTTGCAGTCCTCCGGAACATCTTCATCCTGTCCTGTGTGCTCATTTTCTGCTCCTTCCTGTTCCCTGTGCTGTGGCATCTATGGATTTATGCAGGAAGTGCCAACTCCAATTTTTATTATGCCATCACCTTGACTTTCAACATAGGGCAGGTCAGTAGAGTGAGGCAAATGAAGCTGCACTGTGGGCTGGCTGCTGGATGGGGTGGCCTGTCAGCAGCAGTGAATTCTGCAGGATGGGGCTGGCTCTCTGCATCCTGTGTGGTCCTGCATAGCAGCTTCCTGGCTCTCCTCCTGGATTCTGCCCGTTCCTCAGCCCCTGGCACACTGATGGGAAAGAGTTCTTGTGGTGTTTGAGCTGTGGCTTAACAATCTAAGCCAGCTGACTGCAGGTTCTGTGCTCTGTTGCTGATGGCTGAGGAAAAGCATCTCAGTGTGGCAGGACCGAGCACAAGTGAATGGAGAAGGGGAGCCAAGAGGGGGAATGGAAAAACCTCAGGGCAGTAGCAGTGGGGCCAGAAAACAGACAAATGAGACCTGCCCATGCACAGGGACGTGGCACCAGTTTTTCTGAGACGTGGCAGCACGTGCAGGGTGCCAGTGATGCCAGGACTTGCTCTCCCTGCCTTTCCTGAGGCCATTCTGGATACATGACTTGCAGTAGCCTTAGGGAAAGCAGAGCTTTGCACCCTTGAAGGGTCAACTCAGAGTACACAGGTGCTACAACCTTTTGGAAGTCCTGCTTCGTCTCTGTGCTGCTTGTAATGCACCTGAGCCCTGGGGCAGTTTCACGTGGGGGTGAGCAGAGTGGTTGTTAAAGTTGCCTTTACTTTGAATGTGCCTGAGCTATTTATGCTGGTCTGCTCCTCGAAAAGCCAGGGCAACACTTTGACCAGGGGCATTAAATCACCTTACTCTTACCCTTAATTAATGGGGAAAATACTCATGTGGTAAAACCAAAAGAGACTGCACAGGATGACAGGGAGAATAGAGATTCTGCTAAGAGGAGCTGATAGGAAACTGGGAGTGGTTCATTACATGTCCTGCTATGGAATAAAAGGAAAAGTAAAACTTTAATTAGACATGGCAGGTGTTGATATTCTAAGAGGATTTTATTTCCTACCTGAGAAAGTCATAGCAGATCCTTCAAGGTCTTGTGCTCTGTGTAAATGCAGACAGCAAAAATCTCCTGTCTGATTTCCTAGCCCTCATGCCCACCCACCTCTGCTCTTTCTTTTCCCTTTTGGGTATCTGCAAAGAAGTTTAGTTGAAGGTAAAGTCACCTGCACTGACAGAGCCTGTCAGCAGTTCACCAAAGCAAGCAGATCCTGGCTGTTTCCCTCTCCCTGGGTCTGTTCTCCTTCACGCTTTCTTCCCTAACCTCAGCAATCTGCAGCCCTGTTTCTCTTGCCCCTGGTCTCCACCTGGCCCTCCAACCCCTCCTGTCCTGCCACTGAGCCTCTGCAGCAGCTGCTGTGTTTTTCTGTGCTGTATTGCACAGTAACCCAGGCAGGCTTTGGCTGTCATTCCCTCTGTGTGCTGAGCACTGCCACATACTTCAGGTGCCATAGTGCCAAAGCAATGCTTTAAGTGGCATCTACACACTAGGACACGAGGACAATGACTACCAGCTTGGGCTGGCACTGAAATGGTTTTCTACTCTAGTTATGTGCTTCTGTTTCCAAATGGAGGAGGGCAGCAGTCCTGGGGGAAGGTCACACTGCAGGAGGCTAAGGGACAGGTGGCACTACTGAGCCAGCAGGTCCCTGCCACAGCCCAGCCTGCCCCAGCAGAGGCAGCTTCCCGAGGTGGCAGCTTTAGAGAATCCACTGTGACCCATTCCTGCAGTTTCAGGGCCCCCAGGCATGGGAACAGTCACACTGTGTGCCTCAACACAACCAAAGTTGTCCTGGCTGGGAGCAGAGTGGCTGGAAAGTGCCCAGTAGGAAAGGCCCTGGGGCTTTCTACAGCATCTACAGCTGATCTACAGCAGCTGAACAAGAGCCTGATGTGGCCAGGTGGGCAAGAGGCCGAGGGTACCTGGCCTGTACCAGCCATGGTATGGCAGTAGGACCAGGGCAGTGACTGCCAGGCACTGGTGAGGCACCTCCAGTGCTGTGTCCAGTTCTGGGCACTTCCATTCAGGAAGGCCATTGAGGGCTGGAGCATGTCCAGAGAAGGGAACAGAGCAGCAGGAGCACCTGAGGGAGCTGGGGGGGCTCAGCCTGGAGAAAAGGAGGCTCAGGGGGGACCTTGAGGCTCTGCACAACTCCCTGTGACAGGAAGGTGCAGCTGGGAGGGGTCGGACTCTGCTCCCAGGGAACAGGGACAGGACAAGAGGAAACAGCCTCAAGCTGTGCCAGGGGAGACTCAGGTTGGACACCAGGAGGAATTTCCTCCTGGAAAGGGTGGTCAGGCCTTGGAAGGGGCTGCCCAGGGAGGTGGCAGAGTCCCATCCCTAGAAGTATCCAGGGAATGTCTGGACATGGCACTCAGGGCTCTGGGCTGGCTGCCAAGATGAGGATCTGTCAAAGGTTGGACTCGGTGATCTCAGAGGTCTTTTCCAACTAAAATGACCCTGTGATTCTGGGACAGCACTTGGATAGAAGGAGTCCTGTGGGTGCAGCTGTGGCACATTTTGGCTGGTTTATGGAGCTACTGTATGTGAGCCTCCTTTGGCTTAACATGGCAGGGGGGTGGAGAAGGTGTTCCCAAGGTCACAGCGGCTCCTCCAGCAGCATGTGCTGAATAGGCCAGGAACAGCTTAACCCCCAACAGGGTCTGTCACCAACACATGTCTCTATTCCTGGCACTGAAGCACCACTGATGTGTCTGAACATCTCACTCCACAGATCCTGCTCATCTCGGATTATTTCTATGCCTTCCTCCGGCGGGAATACTACCTCACTCATGGACTCCACTTGACAAGGCAGGATGGGACAGAGGCCATGCTGGTTTTGAAATAAGGATTGTACCACCATTTCCTGGGACATGGGCCACTCTGAGGAGCGTGCAAAGCTTGGGGTATATGGGGTGGGTGGGGAAGGTTCCCTGAATGAGGTCTGACTTTGGGAATGATACCTACTGAAAGAAAGGGCTGAGGTTCTGGGAATACCCCCCTGAGCTGTGGGCTCAGTACAGAGACTGTCAAAGCTGCAGTGCCTCCTCCCTCAGCTGTGCTTTTCACTGCAACCTCAGCCATGAGCTCTGGGCAGTCCAGCAGGAACAAGTGTCTGAGCTAAACCCAGGGCTGGAACTCAGAACATGAACTGTTTTCCACCACTGCTTCTTGGAGATGTTTGCTTCTCCTGGGATCTTCCCTTCACTGCTTTGACCAGTAACACTACTGCTTGGCACAAGGCAATCTCTGGGTACCTGGTGCCCCAGCCCTGGCTGCAGATTCCTTTTCTTGGTGGTTCTGCTGTTAAGGGATGTGGAAGAATCCCATGTGCTCAGTCACAGTGGGTGCTGTGAAAGAGTTGGGTGACCAAGGATGATGACCTTAGAGGACAGCTGGAGCTGCCTGCCACATGTGGTAACCTCAGCACTCAAACACAAGTAAGAACCAGAATGGCATCAGGAGCAGGGTGGGTACCAGGTAACTGCTCTATCCCATTGGAGCAACACAGCCATGCCAGGAGCTGCACAGAGGCATTGCAGGTCTCAGAAGGAATACTACTGAGGAGATGGACTCCCACTGCTCCCAGTTTCTGTTTGGTGACAAAGCCTGGCACTGCTGGGCTCCCACTGTGCTGCTGTGATCACTTGGGGCAGCAGCTGGGACCAGGAGGTGTCACAATCTCCCTGTAAGGCCCCAGACCAAATCCTTGAGGAGTCCTGGCCACTGCTGTTACAGAGTTGTTCCTCAGCTGCTTCTCACTGCTGGATGTGCCCTTGTCTCTGTCACCCCTGAGCCATCAGTGTTGGGCTTGTGGCTGTGCACGGGGCCTCCCTTAAATCAGCTCCCCTGGCCCCCCCCGCTCCTCTGTGTGCTCAGACCTGCTCACCTTGGAGCTGCTGCTGCTGCCCCCTCAATGTGACGCTCTGGGGTGAAGCCACCAGCCCTGGTGGCTGTGTGGTGGCACTGAGACACGGTGAGCGCAGTGTGACAGCCGCCTCCAGCATCACCACTGCTCCCAAGGGACTTCTGAAGGGTCGGGAGTGGCATGGAAACCAAACTGCGCCTGGTCCCGAGCAGCCGAGAGCTGGATGTGCCCAGGCAGGGGTGTAAAGCAGATCTTCCCTTGCGGACAATTCAAACCTTTGCCTTACTGCCCCGCTGGCAGCGCTTTGGGAGCCGTGCCCGCCCGGCCCGGGGCAGCCCCGCGGGAGCCGCCGAGGGGCGGGCATGGAAGGAGCGAAATAAACTGTGCAGGTTTTGAACAGCGCGAGTGCTCTGTGGGGGCTGGAGGGGCAGGGAGGTGTGGGAGGCACTGAGAGTCACAGGGAGGGGGGTGTGAAAGCAAACGGGGGTTGGGGGGACAAACAAGGGCCCAAAAGGAAGCAGGTCTTGGGGGCAGGCTCAAACCCCCCTGGCTTTAGGGAAGGCCGGGTCTGTACAGGTAACGTGCAGCGGTGTAAGAGAAGGTGGGAGGGTGACTAACGGGGGGGCTGTGAGGGATGCTCATTTTACAGCCCCTCTTTCCACAAAGCCAGCAATCATCACCATGAGGAGGGGGATGGTGGCAGGTGCCAGGACTGAGCTGAGGGCTGCAGGCCCTGTCCCTGTCCTCTGCAAACGCTGGATTTGTTCGTGGGGCTGTGCCCACTGCCAGCCCCCTGGGCTGGGCCCGTCTGGGTCTCTCGAAGGAGCAAGTCCCAAATTCGGACTGAAGCAGTCCTCAGGAAGGTGGTGGGGTGAGCTCGGGGGCAGGGGAGGAGCAAGGGCAGAGGCCTGAGCAGGGCCAGGGCCAGGGGCAGAGAGAATGAAGGGATAAAGGGGCAGGGCAGAGGCAGGGACAGAATCGGGGTCAGGGGTATGGACAGGGCAGGGGCAGGGATTGCCATGCTAAGGCAGCTCAGGCAGGGACTGGGGACCCCTGTCCTGGCTCCTGACCTGGGTCCCAGAGGAAGTTTTTGGGGCCACCAGAACCACCTGATCCCCACCAAGTGTTGCCAGTGCCCGAATGCCACCTGTGCCAGGCACTAGGAACCCCCAAACTCCAACTGCCATCAAAGGCTGGTGGGCACAACAGAGCTGACACCCACCAGGACTGTCAGGGCTGATGGGCCCTGCTATGGAGAGGAGGAACAACCCAAAAATGCCTGCAGTGGGCCTAGGGCCTGGGCTAGGCATCAAGGCCATCATGCTGCCATGCAAGGCACTCAGAAGTCCTGGATTGGCATAAATGGAGCATTGTTGTACTTGGACCCACAGGCTCCCAGCCAGGCTGAGTGGTTTGGGAGTGACATCAGTGAGAAGGGGCCACACTGGGCACTGCCCCTCTTCCCTGATCTGCAGGGGCTTCTCCAGAGGCACCTGAGGCTGCCAGGTTCCTCAGCCCGGGATTGCCTTCCTCAGCTGCCAGTCCCAAAATGCCTCTCTGGGAGTGAGGGAAGTGCCACCAGGGCCTCCTGTACTGGGTTTGTGTGGCCAGGTTTTGGTAGTGGGGTGGCTACAAGGGTGGCTTCCATGAGAAGCTGCCAGAAGCTTCCCCTGTGTCCAGCAGAGCCAACTCCAGACAGCTCCAGGATGGACCTACTGCTGGCCAAGGCCCAGCCCAGCCCAGATGGTGGTGATGCCTTGGGGATTGGGGGTTTAAGCAGAAGGAAAGAGAAAAGTTACTGTGCCGATGTAATTGCACTCAGAGAAGAGCAGAGTGAGAATATGTGAGAGGAACAACCCTGCACACACCCAGGGCAGGGCAGGAGGAGGGGCTGGAGCTGAGATTCTCTTGGGATTCTGTGGGGAAGCCCTTGGGGAGGCAGCTGTGGTCCTGCAGCCGTGGAGGGCATGGGGGTGCAGAGAGCCACTTGCAGCCCATGGAGAAGCCCATGCAAGAGCAGGGGGAGGACTCCAACTCTTCTCCCTGAGCAGCAGCAGAAACAACAGGTGATAGCCCCTATTCCACATCTCCCGAACTGCTGGAGGGGAGGAGGCAGGGCTGGGAAAGATGGAGGTGTGGGGAAGGTGTTTTTAAAGTCTTATTTTACTTGTTATTACCTGCTCTGATTTTGTTAGCAATAAATTCAGTCAATATCTCTAATTGGAGTCTGTTTTGCCCTGACAGTATTTGACGAGGGATCTCACCTGGTCCTTATCTCAGCTCATGAACATTTTGCTGTATTTTCTCTGCCCTGCCCAGCAGTGGAGGGCAGTGAGAGAGGCTTTGGTGGGTGCCTGGTGTCCACCCAGGGTCACCCCACCACAGAGGTGTTGGCAGTTGCTACAACCATTGCAACAGTTGTGTTGCAAAGAGCAACTCGGCACGACCTGCCCCGGTGATGCCAAAACAAGGGCACCTCGTGGCCTCGGGGCTCTCTGCTTGGCTCCAGGCGATAGCCGGGGTGCAAAAGAGGTGACAGCCACCGGCCACCAAGCACTTGGCTGGAGGGGGGTGCCTGCCCACGCATCCCAGCACAGGGGGGACACATCCTGGAGCCCCACGAGCGGGGACAGGCTGCTGGCATCCACACCCGCCCTGTCACGCACCGATGGCCAGGGAGGGGCCGGCGCGGCTGAACATTAACCCCGGGGCGGTGTCCAGGGCTCGCCGGCGGCGCGGTCCCAGCTCGCCCGAAACACCCGCAATGAGGGGGCTCCGAGCCCGCTACCAGCTCCTGGTAGGTCCAGGGTGGCAGGGTCCCGCATGGCAGCGGGGAATGAGCTCTGGGGCAGCGCTGGGAGGCACCAGCCTGACTGGACACGGGGCTGGACAGAGGGGGGCTGCTCCGGGGAGAGTGAGGTGCAGGGGAGGTGCGGAGGGTGATGGGCACACGTGGGACCTGCCCCTGCAGCCCAGTCCCGAGGATCCAGGCACCCCGGGGGCAGATCTCCTGCCAGCCGGGGCTGCACTCGCTCATCCCTCTATCCCCCTCAGGGGGAATTGCTGCCCACTCGCCCTTGGGCAGGGGCTGCACCCGCAGCCATCCTGAGCACTTGTAACCCGCGGCCACCAGGACCGCGGCACATCCCCAACCCCTTCCACGCTGAGGGGTCAGCCTGGCCGTGGGCAAAGAGGGAAAACGCAAGCCTTCCCTGCCTTCTCTTCCTCCTCCTCCTCCACCCCTTCCTCCCCCTCGGGTGGCCATACACCCTTGAAGTTCCGTGCGCAGTGGCGGCACGGCATGGCACGGCATGGCACGGCATGGCACGGCATGGCACGGCATGGCAAGGCATGGCACGGCATGGCAAGGCATGGCACGGCATGGCACGGCATGGCACGGCATGGCACGGCATGGCACGGCGCCTGGGCTGTGGCCGGGAGCTGTTCTGTAGGCTCAGCCTCGTGCCCATTCCCGCTGACTTCGAGCCCCTTCTCCCAGCCCCTGGACAGAGGATGGGAGACGCCCCACGCTGGGGTTCGGGAGCTGCTGCTCCCTCTGGCCCGCAGGGATGCTCACCTGCCGCTGCCCACAGCCCGACCAGGACGAAGACCTGCCCGTGGGATGCGAGGACCCAGCTGGAGAGGGGCAGCGGGGCTGGGAGGGAGCCCCAGAAGCAGCTGAGGAGGAGCCCTACAGGCTGGTGCTGAGCACACCCAGCAGCATCCTGAGGGACAGGGAGATCGACGAGGTGAGGCACCCTCCGGCCTGCACAGGGACGCCACTCTCCTGCTCATCTGCCCCATACCCACAGCCGTGACCACTGTCCTACCAGGAACTGGTCCAGTGTGAGGCCAGATGGGTGACATCCCCCTGTGCCTGGGGACAGTCACCTCAGCAGCACCCCTTGGGGGGAAGGACGCTTGGGGAGCCATCTCAGAAGGGTTTGCAGGGTGAGGACCCTCGAGGAAAGTACCCTAGGACGCTGCTGGGAGGGGCGGGGGCTTGAGGAGACCCCTTCGGGAGCATGTTGAGGGGTAGGGTGCTTGGGACTACCTCTCGGAAGGATGCTCGGGGGGGGTCCCTTGGGAGGATGCTTGAAGGAAGGATGTGTGGGGCCACCTCTCAGGAGGACTCTCGATGAGATCGCTCAGGTTTGTGCTGAGTGGCAGGGGAGGATGCTCAGCCGGTCAGCACGGGCTGAAGCCCCTGTGCCCCAGCTGGGCCCCCAGCTGCCCCCCCGGCTGACGCAGCAGCCCTGGCACCTGCTCTACTCCACCGGGCGGGACGGCTTCAGCCTGCGGACGCTGTACCGGAGCGGGGCCCGGCCGGACTCCCCGGCACTGCTGCTCATCAGGGACACGGAGGAGCAGGTACGGCCGTGCCCTCGCCGGCCCGGCTGCCCTGTGTCACACGGGGCCCGGCCACCTCCTCTCTCGGGCAGGAGGGGACACGTCCCGGCGCTGGGAGCACCCCTGAACACCGCGCCATGAGTGTCCCCCTTCTGCGTCCCCAGGCCTTCGGTGCCTTCTCCGCCAGCGCCATTCGCAGCAGCAGCGGCTTCTACGGCACGGGGGAGACCTTCCTGTTCTCCTTCTGCCCCGAGCTGAAGGTGGGGGCTGCAGGCTGCCAGCCGTGGGGCACCCCGGGGTGGGGGCTGGCCATGTCCCGAGTACCCGGCCACGCCTGGGGGTCCCCGCACTGCTGGGGGGTCTGGGGTGACGGGGCTGCTTTTGGCCGGACGTGGGGACAGCAGCCGGGGGACCCTGTTGGCAGCAGCCCCCCAGGTTTGTCCAGGGCCGGGGAGAAGGCAAATCCCAGGCAGCGTGCGGGGAGGGAGGCTCGGGGAAGGGGACCGTGCCCGGCTGAGTGTCCCCGGCTTCCCTCCACATGGTAGTGCGGTCGCAGCCCAGCGCTGGGCTGGCGGAATGTGGAGGCAGCCACCTCTCTCTGACACCACTGGGGGCTGTGCGTGTGACGGGGCACTGGTGGTGGCGGCTGTCCCCTGGCAGGGCCCACAGGGCTGTTGGCAGGGATGGATCAGAACCATGGGCTCGGCCAGGTCATCTGGAGACGTGGAACACGGAGGTGCCCGAGCAGGGCCAGCTTGGCTCAGCAGCCCCCAGCTGGTCCTCACAGGACACGGACAGGAATGGGGATGGGGACGCTGTGCCCCAGCTCATGGTCCCGACTGAATGCTGTCCTCACGCAGGTGTTCAGGTGGACGGGCAGGAACGACTTCTTCGTGAATGGAGATGTGAATCTGCTGATGGTCGGTGGGGGCAGGTAGGAACTGCTCCGGCAACTTCAGCCGCTCAGAGGGCCACCAGCCCCGATGGCCATCAGAGCCATCACGGGAACCCAGGCTGTCCCGTGGAGCTGGGTCCAGGCACGTGGTGATGGTTTGAACCCCAAAACACCGGCACCAGTTGTCCAGCGGCACTGACCCTTTCATTCCTTAGCCCTACTGCCTGCTGGCAGGGCTGCCCACTCCCTGCCCACTCCCTGCCCACTCCCTGCCCACCCCCTGCCCGCTCCCTGCCCGCTCCCTGCCCCCTCCCTGCCTGCTCCGAGCCCGCTCCCTGCCCGTAAGCACGGTGGCACAGAGCTGGGCAAGCTGCTTGTCCTGTCTCATGCCCGTTTTGGGGGACAGAGAGTAAAGACGGGAGGTGGCTGGTAGCCCAGGAGGTGGCAGGGGAGGTCTCCAGCCATGAAGGAGGCAGGTCTCCGCTGACCGTGCTGTTGGCACGTTCCCAGCGGTAGGTTTGGGCTGTGGCTGGACGGGGACCTGCACCACGGGGGCAGCCAACCCTGCGAGACATTCGACAACGAGATGCTCTCACACCGGGAGGAGTTCTGCATCCAGGATTTGGAGCTGTGGGGTCTGGCCTGACCCAAAGACACCCAAGGAAAAAGGTGGTAGAGAGGGGATGCTTTGGACTGATGTCTCGTGCCCAGCTGTTCCCTGACAGCACCCGCAGAGCCTGCGGGATGGTACCAGCCTCACCCACTCCTCCTTTCACCTGTTCCCAATAAGATCCCCATTTCATGGGGAAAGAAGAGCCAGTGGGGGCAGCGTTATTGGGAAAAACAGCAGTGGGGTCTCAGGCCAGCAGCGCTGCTGCCACGTGGCTGGGGAGCCATGGGAGTGTTTGCACAGTGGCAAAGCACAACTAACCCTAAACCCAACTCTAACTCTAGCCCCAACCCCAACCCTAACCCAAGGCCAGCCCCAACCCACGTTGTGGGATGAGGCAGAGCTGCCCCGGGAGGAGGGCAGGTGGCAGAGCTGGACACAGCAGGGCCCCACACAGAGAAGGAAGCTCCAAGAGCAGTGACGCTGGTTGGACTGAGCAAGCCCAGGCAGCCTCTGCCCCCGGGGCCAGCTCTGGCAGCGCTGGAGACAGCACAGTCACCACTCCTCAATAAACAGGCTCCTGGCCTCATCCTTGCATTGGATGGCTCTGTGAAGGTGTGCAGGACCCGTGGTGGGGAGCAGGCTGGGAGCTGTGACAGTGCTGGCCATGTCCTGTCGCAGCCTGGGCTGTGTGGCCACAGCAAGAGTGGGGGGTCAGGCCGGGGCACTGCTTCAAGGACCCACCCCCGCCTCTGGCAGAGTCCACACCCTCTGTCCATCACCCTGTGAGGACCAGGGCTTCCTCCTCAGGAGGGGATGACAAGAGCCCTTCCCACCCAGAGCTCCATAACCTGCTGCCTCTTGCCTGGCTGACAGGGTTTAGCCTCTCATTCCTGGTGGCAGAGCCAGGTCTCCTCCTCCTCATCCACCATCCCTTGTCCAAGCAGCAGAAGCAGCCCCACAGGATTCCAGGCACCAGTGGTTCATGGGGTGGTTCATGGGACAGCAAGGGCCTGTCTGGTTTGACCACATTTGATGTATTTATTGTGGGAGCACAACTGGACAGCCAGCTGAAGTATCACCCCATGACCTCACCTGATGTCAGCTCCTGTGCCTAAATCTGTGATTTTGTGAGGCCTGGATCCCATGGAGCCCCAGCCTGCAGTGCTGTACACACCCACCCACCCTCCCAGCCCATGAGTTCCTGTGCTGAACCTCACCTTTCCCTGCTGATGCCCTCTCCTGTGGCCCACCTGTGCCATCTCTCCAGCAGCTGGCACTTACTCCTTGCAGCACACATCCACACAGGCTGGGAGATGCACAGAGAAATAGGTAAGAATGGATTTAAAGGACAGACAGGACAGTGCAGGGCTCAGGCCCACACTACACTGACCAGCCCTCTTTTCAATACAGCCCTCTTATATCCCTTTTCTCTCTACCCCTTCACATCTCTGTCCTCCTCCACCTGCAGTGCCACTGACCCCTTCCACTGTCCCAGACCCCCAGGGTCACAGTCTGACCAACAGCAATGTTCTGGTTGCCTGTAGCCTCTTGTTAGCCAGACCAAGGAGGTCTGTATTCCTCCTTTTCCGAGTCCCCTCAGACAAAAAAAAAATCTTCCTCCTGATCACTCTTCCCAAGGCAAGGTGCCACCAGTGAGGTTCAACCTCTTCACCTCCCTTTTCCCATGACCAGGGGGCTTGGCCTGCTGGCTCACTGTTCACAGCTCCTCTGACCAGGTGCTCTTAGGGCCACAGAGCCCTCCCCAGCCCAGTGCCCACACACGGCCCTGGACACTCCCAGTGGCATGTGCCTGGAGCCCACTGCAGCCCTTCAGGGCACCCAACTCAGGGCACCCAGCCTCTGTGCCCTGGTGCCACCCAATGCTCTGTGCCAAAAGTGGCTGCACAGCACCATCACCCTGGGGACCTCACCCTCGTGTCCAGCAGGACCCTTTCCTATTCCCAGCACTGCCTCACCCCTCACCCCTGACTTCAGGCCCATTTCATGTTTCTGCCAGTAGCACTGGGTTGGATTTCCAGCTGGGTGATGCACCTCTGGAGGTCACCTTGCCCAACCCCCTGCTCCATCAGGGCCACCCAGAGCCGGCTGCCCAGGATGTGTCCAGGTGGCTTTTGAGTCTCTCCAGGGATGGAGTCTCCACCACCTCCCTGGGCACCTGTAGCAGTGCTCAGCCACCCTCCCAGAGCAGGAGTGTGTCCTGAGCTCGGAGGGCCCCTCCTGGGTGTCAGTTTGTGCCCGTGGCCCCTGGGGCTGTCCCTGGCCCCGTGCCCTCTGCTGCCTCCCCCCAGGTATTTATCCACAGGGAGGAGATGCCCTGAGCCTGCTCTGCTCCAGGCTGGGCAGTCCCAGCTCTCTCAGCCTCTCCTCATGGCAGAGATGCTCCAGTCCCTCCCTCACCTCCATGGCCCTGTGCTGGACTCTCTCCAGTCTGTCCCTGTCTCCTGTACTGGGCAGCCCAGCTCTGGGCCCAGCACTCCAGGGCTGGCCTCACTGCTGTGGAGCAGAGCAGAAGGGTTCTGTACCTGCTGACAATACTCACTCTAAGGCAGCCCAAGACACCACTGCAACACTTGGCTGAAAGAGCAGTTGTTGCCCATTTGTTGGCTCATGGTGAACTCCTGGATCCTTTCTTTTACACTGCCTCATGGGTGGGTGGCCTCAACATATCCTAGTGCAGGATATGACCCTTCTCAGATGCAGGACATTGCACTTCCTCCTGGTGATCATCAGGGGGTTCCTGTCAGACCCTTTCTGCAGCCTGGTAAGGAGCCCTCTGGATGCAGCCCATCCCTCTGGAGTACCAGCCATGCCCCCCCATCTGCAAATGTGCTGAGGGTGGACCCAGTCCACCAGTAATGGACCTCTGGAACTGGCCCTGGCACAAGACCTGTGCTGCTGATAACCACACTCTAAGCCAGGCTTTAGTCCAGCCCTTCCTGCTCACCCAACCCCCCTTGGCTCACTGAGGCTGCCCACACCACAGCCATGACCTTCCCTTCCCCTCCCCAACAGCTGCAGCAGCATCTCAAAGCCTCCCTGGCCCTGCAGGTGCCTGCACCGTGCTCAGGGGCAGTGGGATCCTCCCTGAGCCCTGGCCCTGCTGTGCCCACCCCCCACTGCCCGTGAGATGTGAACCAAGAACCTCTTCCAGAGGGAAACTCCCACCAGCAGCAGGTGGGAACACCTTGGCTGTTCAGAACGGTGCAGTAAGGACTGTTTTAAATAAAGGCCACACACTGCAATTCTTTAAAAGAATAGTAAAATCATAGTTTATACATTTATTCTTCAGAGAGGCTCCGGTGAACATGTTGAGAAAGGAAATGCTCTCAGAACTTAATGTTAAATATAAACTTTTGGTTTAACATAAGCAAAAGATCTTTCCCAAGTATAAAGTGCACAGTTAGTAACAAATTCAAAACAAACCAAATCAACAACAACAAAATTATATCAAAATTGTATTAAGCAGACAAGGGAGAGAAATGCCTTCACTCTAAGATATTGTCTGTTGAAGTTTTCAAAAAGCTTTTAAAGAGGTCATAAGCCCTTGTAACAATTACCTGGTTCACCTGCAGGTCTTAAATACTGTTAGGCAGGACCACCAGAGGTTACACCTTCAGACATGTGAGCACAGATACATAAGCAGCAGCAGCAGTACATGGATACCCATTCTCCCTCCCTCTAACAGCATCAGTTCCCAGGATAAAAAGGGTGAAGGAGACATTACAGGAGTTCTGGAGCTCTCTCACAGCACCTTCCATTGGGTTATTGCTCTGGCCACCCACACCTGACTGCCTGAGCCAGATGCTCAACACCTCTCTCTCCATTCCAGATAAAAAGGCCACAGATTGCCCCAATTCCTGAGCATTACTGAACCTTTTACTTTGTGTTTTTAGTTTTGTGGTCAGACTTTTTCAAGCTTTGAGGTTTCATTTACTGAAAGCAGCCTTCCTCTTAGACCTGAGTAAAAGATGAGAGGAAAATGGTCTTCCTCGGTCATGTGTTCAGCAGGACGGACATTCAGAACACTCACACCTGTACTGCCAGTACAGGAAAACCATAAGAATCCTCACAGATCTACAAGAGACAGAAAAATGACACAGGGATAGCCATATCACCCAGGAGAACAGGGCAGGAATACCAGAATGGAGGGATTTCTGATGAGTCTGTCTGCCCAGTACAGTGTAAAGCAGAGCCAAGGCAGAACCCTGTTGGCACTGCCAACTCTGCCTGTGCAAACCCCTGGCCAGCTAGGCCTTCCTGCAACCACTCACACCACAGGCCTTTTGAGCAGTCTTTGCAGGACAGACAGTAAAAAATACAACATTACATGTATCAAAAATACACAATAAAACAATAAAAGGCTGCATGGCACTGCAATGCATTGTTACTTCATTAAAAATTGTGGTCACTTGTAGCAAGAGATTTTTGAATACCAGAAAAATAATCTTTGATTATCAAGAGATTCCCCTCTCCCTTCCTTTTTTTTTTTTTTTTCATGAAATTAATTTTTCTAATTTAGAAGATACCACCCTTGGTAATTTCTTCTTCACCCCACTGTATTTTCAGAAGCATACTTATCCCTCTCTTCCCTCAGACACTAAAACCTCAACCCCCCTAAAAAACTGCATCAAACCTGGACTGGGATTTTTTCTGCTAAATCATGCAACAGCACAGCTAAGGAAGGGAGCAGGACTAGATAGAGCAGTAAAATCTTGTAATAACAATGGATTGCAATTTTTAAAGTTACTCTTGCTACACAGTGCCAATACATTCAAAACCAAATGAGAACAAATGAGTTTGCTCTCTTGTAATAAGTTGCTTCTTAGAAGTCCATCTGGACTATGCACTTAAAGAATCTAAAGTACCATTAAAACATTCTGTATTGTAAAATGCATTCTGCATTGTTCTGTGAATTCTTTCAGTCTGTCCAACCAGCTTTTAGAAGAGTTGATACTCAAATTTACTCATCTTCTGACAAAGCAGACTGAATAGTGCCAAAAAGAAATGTGCTACTCATCAAAAGGAAGCCTTTGTCTGCAGCTGGGTTCTGAGGCTCTCCTGTGTTCATCATCTGTCATGTTATTCCAGGTTTTCTTCATTGGAGTTAGATGAGGGGCAACAACATCACCATCCTAGTATTAAAAGTCAGGAAACACTAATGATGGTACATTCACTTTTGCTTTCCATTCTAAAGCAGAGGAAAAGCAGCTCACTCTCAGGTTTAACTGGAAAAAATCAATCCAAGATCCCAGAATCTTTGTAAATCAATAAACAGTGCTGACTGTGCATCCCAGAGGTGGAAACTGGCTGCAGGCCGTGGTGGGGAGACAAAAGTGCCCTGCCTATCTGAGGAGGCATCACCATTGCCAGTCCAGTTCTTCCTAAATTATTACCAGAAAAGCTGGAAGGTCAACTGGCTGTTTCCTGGCCACTGGCCTACAAACAGGAACATTTGAGTGTTTCCTCTGAGCTCACCACAGTATCTCACTAACACTGCTGCTATTGAGCTACCCTTGGTGCTGGGGTGTGCCTTGCACTGTCTAAAACAAGCAAGGTTGGCATAGCAGCTGGTCTGAGGCAGGGGGGCTCATCCCAGTCAGAAACAGGGGTTAATCTGTGCTCAGGCATTGCCAGCACAGACAATCAGCTGCCTCAGCTCAGAAATGAGCTGTGAGGTGCACATGGCTGTGCTCTGCAGCACGCCAGGGCCTGCAGGGTGGATGTGCCTGAACCAGAACAATGTGCTTACAGGACACAACCACGCTCTGCAACCAGGGAGAACTGTTGCTTGAAACACTGGTATGAAGGCCCTTCTAAAATTAACTGCTCTAAAAGACAGATGCCAGAAGAATGACCTAAGAACAGGCCTCACACAGGTTTCCCTGCCTGTATCCCCACCTAAGAACACCCCTCTCCTGGGTGGCCTCGGGGATGCAGCTCTTTCCCCAGCCTGCTCCAGTGGAAAGTGTCCTGCCCATGGCAGGGGTTTTGAACAAGGTGATCTTCAAGGTTCCCTTCCAACCAAAACCATTCCATGATTCTATGATCCTATGGTACTTTCAGGTGTCTCCAGCACTGCTTCATTGGAACCAAAGCACCCCCAGATGAGAGCTGTGCTAAATCCAGGGGCTGGGTGAGTGAGTGCCTCTGCCACAAAGGCAAGGCCTGAATGTCAAACTTTTTCATGAAAAAGCAAGCTTATGGACAAAGATGAAGAGCTCTAAACAAGAAATATAAGTGAATTTGTTACCTGTGGTTTGGTGAAATCATTCTCTATACACCACTGAATAAAGTACTGTTTTGCAGCTGAAATAACACGTGGATCCTGACTTTTGTAATAAACACGGACAACCTGCTCCATAAATATTATGGGTAAAAACTTTGAAACCTTTGGAATAAAACAGAAAAAAGCTTTAGCATTTCGGGAATACAAAAGGAAAGCAGTAAGAAGCCCCACTACAATCCATGAGTTTTATCCAAAGCAATTGTGATATTCCAACTGCCAGTGTATTGCAATTAAATACTGTTCATATGCAAAGGCTGTCAGGGTTGCAGACTGTCACAGTGCAACACACACTCAAGACCTGCAAGGCCATGGATCCCACCACATCTCCACAACTTCTGCAAGAACAACCACACAGGACTGTGATCACCTCCATCACATGTGGTGAAAGTGCTTTTCAGAAGGAAAGTAAAAACCTACCTGTTCTTTACTGATATTGACTGCCTTGGAAGGATCAGCCTTGCAATAGAAATGAACATTATCAATTGGATTCTGTTCCTTCATTCCATAATCCATGTTGATAATCTTCCATGTAAAACAAAGAAAATTACATTTGTTAATGTTTGTCTTTAGTTTTATCACAATAAATACAAAAGGCCACACACACTCTACTCCTGAAAATTACAGTAATCAAATGGAACGGTAATTAAAAAACTATTACTTAAAAAAACAATCTGGTATTTGTATTTTGCATCTTTTCTTCCACCCCCTCTTGCTCTGATGCTGCCAGGTGGATATTCACATTTACAGTGACCAGCTCCCAGTTATACTCTGAAACATTCCAGTTTCCAGCAGTGGAAGTGCACTGGTCCCTTGCCAGCCCAGGCCTCCCCCAAAACACACAACCCACAGAGGCTGCAGCAGAGCTTACAGTTACAAGCATGAGGTTTAGACAACCTTATTTACATCAGTCTCATACACCAACATTTCTGTTCTCAGCAGGGACCCATTTCCCTATGATTTCAGTTTGTGGGATGGGAAAAGCCGAGGCAAATTTTTTGCAGCTCAGTGAAGTGCTACAGTCTTGCCCAGTGAAGGAAACCTTCAATGCAAGGGCACTTTAGGAGTGGCTCGTGATGCACTCTATGGAAAGCCACTCACTCTTCCCAGAATGAACTGGGAACAGGGATTAAGCTGTGTGATGCCTGCAGACTGCCCCAGCTCCCTCCTCTGTCTCAGGCTCCCACCAGTGCTGGCTGCAGACTGAGCTGTGCCAGCAGGGGCTTTGTGCAGCAGACAAACCC
The DNA here is from genome assembly GCA_020086605.1 of Lanius collurio. Taxonomy (NCBI): domain Eukaryota; kingdom Metazoa; phylum Chordata; class Aves; order Passeriformes; family Laniidae; genus Lanius; species Lanius collurio. The sequence continues at coordinate 11,717,015 of JACBWW010000027.1, forward strand.
CAGCAGTGCCTGCTGGGCATCAGGTGTGCAACACCAGGAGCCTGGAGGTCACGGTGCCTCTTTTCCTCCCACCAGGCCTGAAGGTTTCCTGCCTTCCTGACCCATCCAGCAGTCCCCAGGCTGCTGCCATTGACATCCACGTCCCAAACCCCACGAGTTTCCACACTGCTCCTTGCTGGAGTGAGGACAGTGACAGGAAAGCCCATCTGTCACCAGGAGCAGTGTCACAGGTGACAGCCCAGTGAGGCTGCCCACTGCCTGCCCCACAGCCTCCCACCACAGTAAACCTCCCATGGGAATCTCGTGGCCCTCAGACCCTCAGGCTGAACCAGCACTGCAGCTACAGACACCCAGGGAGTTTGCTCTTTCAGCAGGGTACACAAGGCCCTCTGCAACCAAGAAGTTTTTACTTGAACCCGCTCTGAGAGGTGCTTACATCAACTATGAAATTCTCAGCCTTTAGCTCCACATCTGGAGGGTCCTTCTCTGGCTTGGAATTAGCAATGCTTTCTGCCAGGCTATTACTCTGAAAGAAACCAAAAGATTAACTCAGTAACTCAGATTACTTTTATGCCCTCTCAGGTCTAGGTCAAGGCAACACAACACGTCACACATTATGTTATTAAACTAAAGCTTTCAATTCTTCACAGCTTGACAAGACTCTTGCAGCAATCTGGTTGATTGAGTTACTGTAAGCCATAGCCATTAGTACAAAACACAGTTTTTAGAAACAAACCAATCTTATGCAATTGAGAAGACCTAAAATCTGCCAGTCTGTGGAGGAGAAGTTTTACACCTGATGATGGGACAGGGGGAGAGCAGGAGTGTATCATCCAGAATGCTGAAGCATGAAAGCAGAAAATAAGTACATGGAACCAGCTATTTTACCAATACAAACATTTTGCAATTAAGTTCCCCAAAGCTGAATACTAGACATTTTCACTGAACTTTTTTAATGAAGGGCTGCAGAATCTTACTCTCTAATAAAGCTTGTATATCTGTAGAGTAAAACATATAAAAAACCACAAGAGGCAGACAATCACCAAAACAATAAAAAACCCAAAAATACTCCACTAAAGTACTCCACAAAAGCTGAAACCCACAAAGGGTTTTTGTTTGGTTTTGGCCCCAAGGGAACATTCTCAGCTGACACTTAGGCTAAAGCAAAGCAGAGGAGCATGGTTTGATGGAGAACAGTTGGCCACTGAAATGTGTGAGATGTCCTCATTCAAAGGCTGTGACCTTTATGTAGGGCTGCCATGTTCTGGGGAAGATGCAAGATTTGGAGCAGCAAGATTTCCTGGGAGCAACTGAGACTCACAGGAATGCAGCACAGAGCAGTCAGGAGACTGTTCAGGAGGGAAGGAATTCAGCTAGGAGCAGTTGGGTTGTTTTTGGGGTTTTTTTGCTGCTGACTTGTTCATTGCAGAGATGGGGAGACTGATGAGCAGAAAATCACACACATTGCCAAGGTGAGGCATGCGTGTGGTTTGTAGTGACTCAAGAAGCCAAGGAAGGGTTTATTTAGACTGAGAGCAAGCTTGGAGGAAAACCTGGCCAGGAGGGAAGTGGCTGGAGGCAGCCTGTCTGTAACTATTTCTACCCTGTATCTGAATGTATGTATGTTAACTCACCTCCTTTCTTTGCTTGCATCTTTTTGAAGTTACCTCTCCAGTTTGCATTAACTGGAAACTCAGCCTGAATTCAAGAACTCTGAAGCTGTTTGGGATGGTCCCCTGGCTCTGGCCAGCTTGAGGATCACAGAATTGCACAGGGCTGGAGCAACCTGGTCTAGTGGAAGGTGTCTCTGTGCATGGCAGGAGGTTGGACCTGATGGACTTTAAAGGTCCTTTTCACCCCAAACCATTCTGTGATTCCAAACATAACATTGTGGTGTGTGAAGGAGCAGAGCAGACACAGCTCTGTCTCGTGCAGCCACTGCTCCCCCCCAGTGCCTGGGAGGAGGTTGAGTCTCTGACACTCCTGCCACGGGCACCACAGGAGGGAACATCCTTCCTCAACTCCTCAGCTGTGCACCCAGAGCTGCAAAACACTGGCTGGATATAATTACAGCACCAACACTGACCCAGTGTCCCTTCAAAACAGCACCCTGGATACCCCAAGCTTCAAGGCCTCTGGCTGGACTGTCAAAATGAGAGTTTTTCCTTTCATCAACCAAGCTTCTAAAAGGAACTGTTTAAAGGTGAAACTCATACCATTTGCTCTCATGCCTGTCTCCTTATTTATTGGGCCACCTATCCCAACCTTCTCCTCAGAAGGGCAGAAATTTGACAACTGATGTACAACCATTTTGTGTTTGCTTTCACCTATTTCCTCCTGCTTTTATAATACAGAATCTCTTAACACTACTTTTTCTTCGACAAAGAATACAAGCAAACCTTCTCTTCAAATGAAAAGATGAACAGAAACATCTAGTATTCCTTTTCTAACCTAAGAGTTGAATTATTCTTATGGAGCCTTTCTAGATACAGGCATCCACTTCTGGAAATCCAGAATAAAAAACTTTCACCATTATGGCTGAAATTTGGGCATAAATAACTGATGATTTGACAATACAGCATAGCATATTAAAAGAGCTGAGCCAGCTGAAGTGAACTCTAATATATCATTATTTTGAAATAAGACAACAGGAATTAAACTGTGACCTGCCTTGAAAAGCACTTATGAAAAAGACTGGAAAAGTTACATGCATGCTCATACTTAGTATAGAATGTAACACCAAGAAATTCAGCAGCTATTATTCAGTTTGATGTTTATTCTCAAAGCAAAGCACACCAATGTGTTCCTTACTACTCTGAAATTTTCATGAACACCAAATGATGTAATAACGTTCTCAGTCACTGGACTGTAACAGTCTTCTATAAAAGTTTGTATTTTTCAGAAAGGTTTTTCCTGAAAATATTTCTACAATAATCAAGCCTCTGAATTTCCACCTGTTGCCATTCTTCTGACTGTTTGTAGATAAAACTTCTCCCAATTTCTTATATGTTTCATGGCTCAGCTACTTAAACATGGGGGGACAACTTTTGACTCCATTTTCTGAATAGCAAATAACAAAAAAACACCCCTCAAACCAAACAAAGCACACATGGAGCTAGAGAGAAATGGATGGTCAGCAACTTCAAGAACACTGTTATGGGGACAGAATTCAGAACCTTTCGCTAAAGGACATTACCTTTACAATTTCCTTCTTTGATTCAGGTCGAGTCTCTCCTAAAAACTTGTATAATTCACGTCGTTCTACTTTACGCAGAATTTCTCGTGCCTCCTCCAGTTCTGGATGACTTGAGTGCAGAATTTCCAGGTAGATACAGTCTGCCAAAGTTGCATTGATTTTTGTTATGTATGTCACAACCCAATGTGGCAGTAAAATGCACAAATAGGACCGAAGGTCAAAGCAACAAGAAAAACTGTTGGTTCAGGAAAGACACTTTCAGGGAATGATTGAACTAAGTCTGACAATTAGAAGTCACAATATAATCTTAATTATCATTAGATTCACAATGGTTGTTAGCAGAAAAATGATCTCAATTCTCACCCTGGCAACATATTTTGTTATTCACTGGAAGTTACTTTCTCTTCTTATTTAGCCAGTTTTGTTTAGCAGACTATCCTGAACTCCAGCACTAACTGGCTCAGGACATGGGCACTCTGTCTTGTAAAAAAAATAAAGAATGGCCATTAACCCTTCAGGCTTTCTCAGACTTTGATGCCAGCATCAAAAGTGCCACTCCCTCCTGTGACACATACAGCAAGATTCCCACCATCAGTCAGAGCAAGACAGGGGTTTCTTTTGATGTGGCTTCAGAGCAGAAAGGTTATTTTTGGCTGTTGAAGAGACTGCCAGGATGCTGCTGGCCTGATCTGCACCCCACAGCTGCAATCCCTGGCCAGGAACACCTGAGCACCTTCAACACATGATGCAAGCAGAGCCCTGCAGGAGTCCACCCAGAGCTGCAACTAGCCTGAGGAGCTCCCAACACACTCCAGAAGTAACCTCTGAGCCATGTACCAACACATCTTCAACTGCTTTTATGGACAAGGTCAACCAAAGCCAGGAACTTCTCCATAAGGAACCACAGGCCAGGTCTCTTCAAACACAGAACAGATAGTGTAGGGAAAAGAAGAAGCCCATGAACAGGTTCCCTGGGCAAAAGGAGCAGTGACAAGGAATGTTTTGCTGTCTCAGCCTCTGCTAGAATCAGGACTTTTTGCCAAATCAGGAGGGAACACACTGAAAAACAACAGTTGCTCTTCACCCACCATGGAAGAAAGCTACAGAATCTTCTGTTGCAGGACCTCAGAGACGTTCATAACTTGTAGAGGTCCACAACTGGACAATTTCACAGAAGCATCAGTCTCCAGGGATTACTAAAATAAGCCTCAGGAGCATCCAGGTTGCAAGCACTTGTCTTGGTTTGAAGGACAGGTGTCTGCCAAAAAAGGCAGGAGCCTCCCTTGGAATGGAAAATGCAACCCCCTTCCCTCCAAATTATTATAATGTGAAATGAAGGGGCTTTCAGGCAGAGCTTTGGGCAAAGGAGTAGCAGTTCCTTACTGGTGTGTGTCGGGGTAACAAGGCAAACAAGCAGCAGCACGGGCAGCACCAAGGAACAGCCGCAGAAGCCAGGGCCGGCCTCTCCCGGCCGCAGGCCCTTTCCCCTTGGGTGCAGTTCCGCCCGCGGCCGCCGGGGGCGCTGGTGGCTCCCGGCCGGGCAGGGCGGGGGCGGTGACTCCCCCGCGCCGGCAGGGGGCGCTGTGGCGCGAGCGCGGCCGCCTCTGCAGGCGGTAATGGCGGCTGGGCCGGCGGGAGGGATGGAAAAGGGGCTTCCTTGGCAGAGCCCCAGGGGCAGCCGGGCCCGGTGCCCCTCGGGAGCCGCAATGGAGTGCGGCGGGAACCTCGGAGCGGGGCTGCCACAGCGCAGGCGGGCACACCCCGAGTGGCAGACAAAGCGTAACAGAAAATTCCACAACCTTAGCAGGAGCCGCGGGGTGTCCCGGCAGACACGGGGCGTCGGGTTAAAGTGGAGCGAAAAGCCCAGAGCAGCGGTAGGCGCGCTCCCCCAGGCAGCTGCCGCACGCAGCCGGGAGATGCTCCCTCCAGGGAGAGGGTCGGGGTCCTCTTCCCAGTGAGGTCGGGTGTTGGAAAGGTCCCAGTTCAACAGCTGCACTTGAGAGCAGAGGCTCACTCACAGTGAGGAGAAAGCAGCGCAGGACAGAACTCCGTGGTGGCGGCGAATTCTCCTCACAGCAGCAGCCCAGCCATCTCACCTCTGGTCTTGAGGGCAAGAGAGCGGGAGCGAGGAGCTGAGCTCAGCCCCTCACCCCCCAGCCAAATTCTCTGCCCTTCCCAAGAGAAAGCCCCCCCCAGCTCAGAGAGGGTAGCAAAGTGCACCCTTCCCTCTCCTCCTTGGCTACACCTTTTGTCTCTCTTAAGTATCCGTTGTTCCCATCTCTTAGGCAACAAATGGAAGAAAATTCCCTGAGTGAAGAAGAAAGAAAGAAAAAAGGAAAATTCTAAACATGAGACAGCACTAGAGGCAGGAAGGAGGTTCAAGAGGAGAACATATTCATCAGTCATGCTCCACTGTACATCTGATGCTGGTACACTCCTCACACCACTCTCCCTGCTGTTCAGACCTCCTTGCTGAACAGATGGTCCCAGCAAGCAGCTCCTTGCTGTGGCAGACCATGAGAGGCTGGGCGCAGCCTGCTGTCCTTGCCCTTAGCTGTGCTCCTCACCACAGGTAAGCAGGTAGTCACAGTAGGACCCACCAGGCCAGCCAGCCCCCAGGAACAGGCCCAGCCCAGGAACAACTTCACCTCAGTTCTTTGTTTTCTGCCCAGCCCTCCATTGCTCAGCACTGCAATTCATGTTCTCCAATGGCTACTGACCCCCTTGTCCTGCCCTGAGCAGAGGCACACAGCGACAGAGGGGACACACAGCTGCCCACCCCAGCAGCAGGCTCGTGGTCAGACTGCAGATGGCTGTGGCATATGAAGGACTGCCAGCAGAAGGCCTTTAGCATCACAAAGGCCAAGGCACACAGGATTCTCTGCAACAGTGCCCTCAGGCCCCGTCACCTCATCCATGGACCAAAGACAGAAGTTCTTTAGTCTCTCTGTTGGTCAGCTAAGGCTTGGTGATGGAGACTCAGGAAAGTTGACTTGGAAGTCCTGGTGAGTTGTAGGTGACAGGTGCTGCAAGAGCTGCCAGTAATCAGGAGCAGCCCTGAGCAGGGCCTGCAGCACCCCTGCCCTGCATGCACAGAGCCTTGGAGCAGCAGGGTTGCCTGGCCCACACTGCAGCTCTGAACACAACCTGGGGCCCCACAGCACAGAGCAGGAGGCAGCAACCCTGAGACCCCACAAGAGCCATTTGGAACCTGCTTTGGGAATAGCTTCACGCCACAAGGCACATCCAGTACTTCTCCACCTGAGAGAGCCACCTGTAGTATCACTTAGAGCTCACTGACATCCCACTTGTGACAAGTGCAACAAACTCGGCATGGGCAGGACCTTCTAACACTGCTGAATCTGAACATACATGGAACATAAAGCTGGTGCTCCTTTCACTCTCTCTTAACATAAAAGTAATTTAAACTAGAAGATCTTGCTCTCTCAGCAAGATCTGAGAGCACAAGGATTAGACTGCTGTCGTGGTTTGACACAGAAGTGGTTTTTTTTCAAAAAAGTCCTTCCGAGTAAGAGATGATTTGAACTAAACCACTACAACTGCCCAGGCCTGCCTCACCTGTGTACAAAATGCTGTAAAACCAGCATTTTAGCAGGTACTCATGCTCTTTTACTTAAAAAAATAATTCTGAGACTTCTTACCAGTTAGTTTAGTGTAGGCTTCCATGTCCTCCATTGCTGTAGAAATCTGATACACTTTTCCTCCAGAGCCTCTTATTTGAAAAAATTTGTCTGCTTTTTGAAAGGCTTCTGTAATCCTAGTTTGAGACAAAATGACGACTTCATGATAACATCACTTTGAAACACCTCACTGGTCAACAGGCAAAGAAGAAACAAATTAGTACGTTATTAACAGGAGACAACAGATGAAACTGTATCCCCAGACACTCATCACTACAACATCTTGTCTCCATGCTGTCACTGCACATTTCAACAGAGATTTACTGAAGACAGGTTCAGATCAGAATGTAACTTTCAGATGAATGAGCAAGTTCACTTTGTTCTGCTTCAGACTGTGTGGAACACTGCTGAGACAATTGCAGAACCCTGTGAAACAGTGACATGGTTCCTCAGCTGCAGCAAGGCTGCCTCACAGACAACCACACCCTTTCACAGACTCCTTGCTTCCCGAGTTAGCTGAGAGGGCACAAAGCATTGTAAAGGGAAAGCATCACAAACATGTAGTATTTTCAGATGGGAAAAAATGATGTTCTAAAGATGAAGTTCTTTCATCCTTCCATGTACCTTGCTGTCATTTCCAGCTTGGACACTCTTTTGGAAAGGCTGCTATAATTGTGGGAAGCCAAGATCTGAATTTTTCTTAACTAAAAAATATGTTTTACTCCTCATATAGGTAGGCACTGTCAAACCTGAGCATTTTTAGTCTGAATTTTAGAGGATCCCTAAATCAGGAGCTGAAGTTTATGAAATGAAAGCAATCCAAATCACTTTTGTACTGTGTAATCCTTAACATTCCTTTTTTCCAAACTCAAAGCAGTTACCCAGCAGACAAGACCCTAAGGAAAAAATATTTGGAGTATTTCTGATTTTCAAGAAAAGTAAAAGCAATAAAGTTATAGGGAAAATTCTGTAGATATCAACAAGAGAGGTAAAACAGCAGGTAGCCAGCTGACTTGGTCCTGAACAAATCTTGCATTATATAAACACAAAGCCAGGCCTCAGCTGAGTACATGAGCCCATTCATGACTTTACTCTGTTAGTGATCTTGCTCTAGTAACCAGCCAGTTTGAGCTAAGTGGTCTCTAACATTTGATTTGACCTCAGCTGTCAGCAGTTTAAATGGTTTAAGCACACCCAGGTACTGTGCCCCTTCAGGCTTTTGGTAAGTTTCCTCTAATTTAATTTCACATGGAAGGATGTTTTTGTCCTCCTCTCTCGGTTTTTGCTTGCTTTCTTAACCACAGCCTCTATGATACTCTAAACAGTAAGTCTTTCCACAAGAATCAGAAGTGGCTTTTATTCTATGTCACACCTTACAGATTATCTGAATATTCCAAATGGATATGGATTGTTTTAGTAATTTAAAAATAAATTGAAAAGGAAGGAAAGAAAAATATACTTGCATTATTTCAATGATGTTGCCAGTCTTATGCTGGTATGCTCTCCGGTGCAGGCAATAGCGGGTGTGGAACATCTCATACAAATTTCCAACTTCCTGAATCAAAAAAACCCTATCAGCATTTACTTTTGCCACTGTCTTACTAGGAAAATTAAAGCAATAAATCAATTAATCAAATTAGTTGTCTACTCCCACTCACAGCATAAAGCAGAATGATTAATCACAATTTCCAAATTTTGAACATGGCTCAGGCCACCATGGGAGAGCAGAGTGCTGAGAGTGACCCCAGGCAGCCGGGCAGCGAAGAGGACCCCTCACCCCTTCAGCAGCCCCTCACCACAGCCCCATTCACTTCCTGCCCAGAAGACCCGGAGCAGGATCAGATCTGACAGGTCTGTAGAGTCTCCCCTGACAGGACCTGTCACAAATCCTTCCAAACAGTGGCTTTCTCTGTCCCTCCCCCAAACAGCAGCTTCTGAGAAAAGCGTTCAGAGCAGCAACTACTTCTCCCCCTCTTGGGCTAAGGGAGCATGGGGCAGGACCCCCAGGACCCCCAGCCATGGGGTGCAGCTCCCCCGTGTGCCCGCTGGTGCTCTGACCCCGCTGGGCTCCACACACTGCTCACCTTGTCACGGGTACAGATGTGCTTCTGGTTTTTCACTTCACAGACCCGAGTGAAGATAAGCAATCGCTTGTAGTCAAAATTATTCGGGATTCCCAGGTGATGGCAATCCCTAGAAATATTCCACAGAGTGTTTAACAATATGATCGTATTTGTACACAAAGTAGCATTTTGTCATTAGGAATTAATAATAAAATATAAGATTTGTACCTCGCAAAATAATCCCACTTGTCAACGTCAATGCCGTTCTTTTTGTTAGCTACTATCTCATAGAGGAAACTTTTCTCCTTTGGTCGACCACGGTAGGGCCACTGACAGGGGAGGCAAGAAGAAAAACATCACAAACAATAAGAAATTAAACTGTGCCAACAGTGTCAAAATGAGTTTTTAAAGACAGTGAGAATACACTTTGACTTTGCCTGTGATAAACATCCAACACTGAGGTAGTGAAGAACACAAAAGACAAGGAAAGAACTTCCAGAAGCTATCAGGGATTGGAAATCCAGAACAGGGCCTAAGCAGCTGTCATCTCAGGAAGAACAAAACCCATGAACACAAGTATTCATTGCCCATTATTCTAATAAAAGAAAGCCTGCAGCTTTGAAATGCAAAACAAAACAAAAGAGCATAGCAACAAAGATGGGAAAATTTGGATTTAGTTAATTCTCAGGGAATTAAACACACAAACATGTCACTGTCTTGCAGTCTTCTGCAGACTACAACTTAACAGAACAGAATTTTAAAATACTTACTTAGATGTTTTAAACAAAAATTGTTTGAACAGTCAGCTGCTTAAATGCCTACCTCACAAGGGACAATTCATGTATAAGGCAAACAGGAAATGAACACCAAAAATAGTAAGATACAACTTGCATATTTTCTTGAAAATTTAAAGATCCTTCAGGTAAAAAAATGCCACAAAGTGACCTTGAAATTCTGGAAGTGGAAAACATGGTATGCAAACACAGCTTCCCTGTTACCTGCACTGATGTGAATAGCAAGGGAAATGTGCAAGCAGCAGGAAGAAAGCACATCACGGACAAAAATACCATGATCACAAAGAGCTCTGCTACTGGGACATGTTCAGGATGCTGTTTATGTCTGGTGCCCAACACCCACTGTCCATATCACAACAGAGGCCTGCACCACAGTGCACAGCCTGCCAGTGCAGTCTGCTGCCTAACACCAGGAGGGTGCTGCCATGTATCATGTGTGGCACTCCTATTCCTGGTATCCTGCCAGAAAAAAGGCAGAGTCCAAACAAGACAAACCAGAGACGGGGAAAGAACCTGGCACAAGATCAATGCTAGTGGCAGGCACCAAGATTTTTGTGCAAATGAGCCCAACAGGATAAAGATCAATTTGTGGATTTTGTAAATGAACATCCTCTTCCTCTAGGATCTCAGACTGGATTCAGTATGCCGAGTTCCTTGTATTTGTCATGGGATTGCTACCCACTCCTGCAGCAGAAACTAACGGGCTAGTGTGAACATTTGTGGGTTACTTGTTTGGGACTACATATAAATTCTGATTAGGACCAGACTGTCCAGACAGACCTCCCACTGACTTCAGCTGCTACCAGGTCTTTATTCTGGTGGTAACTGAACGAGTGTCCTTGAAGAGATGACAAAGGCTGTAAAGCATAAAATGAGGAGAGAGAACTTCTGCAGAGTTACAAGGCTTAACAACCACCATCTCTTCTTGCTTACCTCTTGAGGCAACTTAATTCTTCAAGTTTTACCCTTGTTCTATGTTTGCTACTGCAATAAATCCAAGCATTTTGCTGCTGTCATCAAAGCTGATGTGGCTCTGGCACTTGGGCCAGGCTTGGATTGCTCACTGCCTCATCTCTGCCAGTGCTCAGCTTTGTTATCCAGACTGAGGGAGGCTTCCTTTACTCCAGGCCAAGCCCCGCTAGCTCCCTCAGCTTCTCCTCACCACACTTGTGTTCCAGACCCTTCCCCAGCTCTACTGCCCTTCTCCATTGCACCTCAGTGTCTTTCTTCAAGTGAGGGGCCCAAAACTGAACCCAGAATTTGACTTGTGGCCCAGGACAGGGGGACTGTCACTGTCCTGGTCCTGCTGGCCACGCTATGGCTGGTACAGGCCATGTACCTACTATTGGCCTCCTGCCCACCTGGACACATCTCATTTTCAGCCATTGCCAACCAAACAGCACCCCTTTTCTGCCTAGCCACGTTCCAGCTGCCTTGCCCCCAGCCTGTAGCAGGAGCCAACACTTGGCATTCTGCAGCCTCACACAACTGGCCTGGGCACATCGATCCAACCTGTCCAGATGCCTCTGTAGAGTCTTCATGCCCTTCAGTTGAGCATGACCTGCATTTCCTAAACCCAGGCTGGCTGGGCCTGGTTCCCTGCTTGTTCCCTGTACATGCTGCAGGATGGCACTCATGCTGATCTGCTCCATGACCTTCCCTAGCACCAGGTCAGATAGCCTTGTAGTTCCCTGGATCACCCTCCTGACCCTTGTACAGGGAGTCATATTTGCTGATTTCCAGCCAAGTGGGACCACCCAGGACTGCAGGTAAATGATGGAAAGTACCTTGGTGAGCACTTCTTCCAATTCCTTCAGTACCCTTGAGTGGATCCCAGTCACCAGTTAGGTTCCTAAATACAAGTAACTTTCTACAGCTTTCCTGATCTGAAGGCTTTTGAGTAAGAATTCTCAGGGAGCTGTAAGGACGTTAACACACCTGCCAGCACTGTAAGAAATAAACACTACACTCCTCCAGCATCAATTGTGACAAGATTCTCAGAACGTCATGGGGCTACAAATAACATACAGCAGAAGCCAAAATTCTTTCAGCAAAATAAACACATTTCTTGCCATAATCACAGGAGCAGTACACTGACTCACCGATTTTGAACAGGCAGTTTCATCTATGGGCCCTCCTATTTGTTCCTTGATGAAGAACATATCTTCTTCCAGGACAAGACCATACGATTCCATGACTTCTTCTAGTTTATTGGAAGTGATCAAGTGCTCAAACATTTGAACAGAAGCAGTTTCATGCTGTGAAAAAAACAATCTCAATGTCATATTACATAGTTTAAGCATCTTCCTTGCAGTGCCACAGCTTTACTCCAAGTCAGCAGCACTTCCTAGCAGGGCACATGGGCAGGCTGGTGTGAAGTGCAGCACCTGGGTGCTTTCCTAGTCATTTTGCATTAAACAGAACAGCACATCACCCACTCTACAGAGTATAGAAACACACTCTTCAGCAGAGAGCTGTTAATTCTGTGTGTTGACAAATGGCAGCAAGGCAGTTAGAAGGTTAAAAGACAAAATAATCAATTTTGCTGTGTAGAAGATTAACCAGTTTACTCAGATGATTTTGCTTAGAAATTACAAGCAGAGAGAGGCCTGAAAAGACTGTGTTGCATTTCATTCACAGCAAACAACCATTGAAACTCTGTTCAGAATCTTGTGGTTTGAATTCTAAACACTATTGAATGTCCTGGCCCTGGACTAAAACATTATACTGAGAAGGAAGCTGCCAGTTGGTATTTTGCATCTGTAAAATATATTCTGCAGAAAGCTCTCAATGTGCATTTTAAGGCACAATGCTGGCCAAAAATGATCAGTGCAGCCCTAACAAGGATATCATCACAAGATTAGAAAACAATATTCTGGTTTCCAACTAAGCCATCAAAATGATGCAATAAGGCAAGGCCAAATGACCAGCCTCACAAGCACTGGAACTCTTTAAAGATTAATTATTCTGCGTTTAAAAATTTCAGGTTTGTATTTTTACTTTAAGAGTGAAAAGCCTACCTTCCACTTCAAATCTGGACGAGTGAGTGGAATAAATCTTCCATCAAACATGTGTGAAAATGGCCCATGACCTTAAATATAAAGATTACACAGGTTTAGTCTGAGACATAGCTGCCAGCAAAAATTTCTTGAGCAAGCTTAGGATCTGAATTCTCCTGTATTTGACTTTTCTTGACACATCATGAGTCTTAGACTGGTTTGGGTTGGAACAGACCTTAAAAATCATCTCATTCAGACTCCTGCTATGGGCAAGGACACCTTCCCAGCTTGCTCCAAGCCCTGTCCAACCTGGCCTTGGACACTGCCAGGGATCCAGGGGCAGCCACAGCTGCTCTGGGCACCCTGTGCCAGGGCCTCCCCACCCTCACAGGTAACAATTCCCTCCCAATATCCCATCTAACCCTGCTCTCTGGCAGTGGGAAGCCATTCCCTGTGTCCTGTCACTCCCAGCCCTTGTCCAAAGTCCCTCTTAGCTCTCCCAGAACCCCTTTCAGGTGGTCTAAGGCCTCTCTGGAGCCTCCTCTCCTCCAGGCTGAACACCCCCAGCTCTCCAAACGTGGGTCCAGAGCAGAGGAGCTCTAGCCCTTGGTGCAGCTCCAAGGCCTCGTGTAGGATCTGATGAGGCTGACAGCTGGTGTGAAAGCGTCACAGAGTTTGACTTAAAAACAGTCAAAATCTACTCATGAGAAACTGCAGTCACAGTGAAAGCCACAGTGAGAGCTAAGAAAATAATCAATGAAAGAAGATGTTCTTGCTATGGAACATCAAGAGAGTAAAAGAAGAAACTCGCACATAATATGTAACTAATTGCTTGTACAGCTAATTGTATTGCTGTTGGAATGGTCATTGTTGTTTAGACAGCCCTGTCATTGTTTGTTAAGCAGCCAATCACAATAAGCCACAGTAATTGTGAAAAGGTAGTAAGAGTAATAGCTGAGAATAATAAAAACCTTTTGCTTCTTATGGTTTTGGATTACAATAAGTGTGTGTTGTGTGTCTGTCTCTGCCACACAGCCTCACTCCAGCAGCACCACATCCTTATGCTGGCCCCAGGGTTGGAGGCAGCTCTGCACGTGGGGTCTCACCTGAGCAAGGCAGTGGGGCAGATTTCCCCCCTCACCTCTGCCCATGCTGGGGATCAGCCTGGCACATGGGGGGTTCTGGGCTGTCTCTGGGCCTGTCCAGCTCTTACCCACCAATGCCCCCAAGTTCTTCTCCTCAGGGCTGCTCTCAATCAACTCTCTGCCCCTCCAGCCTGTCCAGGTCCCTCCGGATGCCCCGTCCTTCCCTCCAGTGTGTGACCCCAGCACACAGCTCAGTGTTGTGGCAAACTGCCCAAGGGTGCATTGATCCCACTGTCCCCATCACTGACAGAGATATGCCAGTGCCCACACAGGTCCCTCATCACTGGGCTCCACCTGGACATCGAGCCCATAACCACAACTCTCTGAATGCAACCATCCAGATAATTCCTTACTCATCATCTATGAGGAAGACTCAGATATAAAAAGTATACTTTCCTAAGATACCTTAAGTACTACTGCACTTAACAGCCAGTTCCAGCACCCACACCACAGGAGAGTACTGCAGCAGCACTGAACGTTTTATTTACTCTGTGTCAGCTCTGAAGAAAAGAAGTAGTTATGAAATAAACGTTAGAATTTTTGAAAGGAACGCTGATTTTCATTCTGAAATGTTTTAAGAGACCTGGAGTAATCACAGAAGGAAGTGGACGCTTCAGCCACTGAGAGCAGAACTCTAAGCACCATTTGGAAACAAGACAAAACACTAGTTAAGAGTGGCTACAGATTCACAAAGTGGAACTGTCTTCACAGATGTACTCCAGAACAAACAGAACAGATAAAACCTGTCTTGGAATATGGCCATGCAATGAGCAGCCCAAAACAGCTCACATGTTCTGACCTCACAGCCAGCTTTTCATCCTGGTCAGCTTTCCAAGAGCAACAACCCATCTCAGGTGTTCCTTACCCAAATCGTGACAAAGCCCAGCAATTTCTACACAGAGGATGTCTCGCTGGGTTATATCCAGTTCTGGTTGCCTCTCCTTCAGTGTACGAACCAGATATCCTGCAAGGTAGCCTACCCTGTTGCAAGAGGAAAGGAATATAGCAGTGGTTTAGGATGAACAGGAAAAGAGAAGTTCCCCTACTCTGTTTTGCTCCATTATGTCACAGCTCTTGTCTGAGAGGCAGCATACAACAAATACCCAAACCCTGACCTGTGAAGAATGGCAAGCTCCTTCCTGTAGTAGTTTTAGTCCTCTGAAAGCAAAAAACCATGGAATACCTTACCCAAAAAACAGAGACTCTGCAGAATCCTGCAGTATTTCATAACACACAACCCCACAGCAGCTGTGTAAGGGAACAGCAGTGCACCATTGACAGTGAGAATCTTGAAGCACCTCAGCTTACTCAGAATCCTTGAATTGCAGTCAGGGCAAAGTGCAGAGGTCCACAACAGTCACCAAAGCATTTGGTTCTTTTTTCAAACTGCTGCTCTAATAATAGCTCATGACAATTATTTCTAATCTTCTCATTCATTTTAGATTTGAAATTTTATTTAATTGAATGGGACCCTCTGTTCTCATGACTCAAAACCAGTTGGAGCAAATATATGGCACATATTCCCATAAACTGTTTATAACCTCTACACAAACCTCTTTTTCTACTTGCCTTAAGAGTTCCCCTTGCAGAACAGCTTAAAGCAAGACAATGCTTTCTGTGATGAAATAATACCTTTTATTAGTCCAAATTTCACTCTTTGATGGTTTTTCACAAGACCAATAAGCACACAAAGCTCACTTCTTCTATTTGTAACACTGTAGAAATCTTTGAAATTATATACAAGTGGAGAAAACTGTCCTAAATTTAACTCTATAGATCAACGGAACTGTTGAAAAGTTGCTGATAAAACTGGAGTTTTCAGACTTCTCTTGTGAAAACTTTGTTTATATTAAACCACATTTCTGTCTTTTTGGTTTACCAGATGCAGTCAATCCAGGCTGCCTCTCTTATCTGACTCTTTTTCAAACAGCCATTCAAATCTCATCATAAGTAAGTTCACAATATTTCAGCACCAACAAAAGCAACTTTAGGCTGGCCAGACCACCTGAGTAAAAACCACTTACTACCTTAATTTCACTGCATCTTGGGATATACCCTTAAAACAAGCTCAAATTTGTCATTCATCAGCTGCCCTGAGGAGCCTGAATGACCTAGCAACACTCTATGTAACCTTGTGTCCATCATATTTCTGTTTAACTGAATCACAGCTATCAGCCTGACAACCTGCCATTGACTGCATGAAGCACATCTCTCTACAAAGGCAAACAACACAGATCAAATGGATTTTAGCTGTGCTGGATGATGTGTGGGGATTACAACTGTCTGGCAGATCATACAGAGCAGCCCTGGTACCCTTACTAAGTTTATGCTTAAAACTTGCATTTTGACTGGGGGAACATAAAGCACTTACAGTTTTCAGCTAACATTATTCTTAGAATAATAAAGAAGGGTGGGGGAGGAAATCTAACATTGATCCATCTTGTAGGTTTCTTTATCTCTATTAAAAGAAGTTCAAGGGAACAGCCCATAATCACATGGGATACCCAGGAATATTTGAGAGCAGAAATGGCCCCCCAGCAGTTTTCACCAACACTCAGACAGCAATGCCCCTTGGCTGGCACTCCACTGCAGTGGAACCAAGCTCACGGATACCCAGATGCCAGAGATGAGTGTGCCAGAGCCACCACCTTACCCGAGGGAGTGTTCAAAGCGGTTGTGAGAGGCTCCTGGAAACACAAAGTAGGTGCCACCCAGCTGCTTGATGTACCGGAGGCGCTGGAACTGAGGGGTGTCGATGATCCGAACAAGCAGGGGATGCATTTCAATGTGCCCATGAATAGGATCGTTAAAAACCTACAGAAAAAAAAAAAAAGATAAAAAAAAAAGGTGTAATTAACATTTAATTTTGAGTTTGAAAAGAAAGAGGCATATAAACATGTAAAGGACATTTAGAATGGTCAGGTATTTGGTGGCAGAGACTGTTCACCTTCTGTAAAACAGACATATCCTGCCAACCCCGTATCAAACCCTATCACAGCATCATATGATGGTTGGGGTTGGAAGGGACCTTAAAGATCACCTTGTTCCAACCTCCTGCCATGGGCAGGAACATCTTCTGCTAGACCAGGTTGCTCCAAGCCCTGTCCAACCTGGCCTTGAACACTTCCAGGCACGGGGCATCCTCAACCTCTCTGCACAACCAAATTTATCTTGGAGAACTACTGAAGCTTGACATCAAAAAGATAAAGCTGCCTATTCCTCATAGCAAGGGAAGTAAAGTCAAAATAACCAAAATTATTATCTCCACGTGTGCAATTTCAAAACTTAACACGTGTGAAAACTGCTGCCTTTATTAATCTGCTACTCCAATTAAACCAGAATACTGCAATGCATGTCTGAGATATACAGTACTTGGATATTGCTCATGCTTTTAAAATCAAATGAAATTTTGCTGGGTGGAAATTATGATTGTTACTTTTTTCATAAAAGAAAACACAAATCGCCAAGATAACTAAAATACGAAAGAAGTACTTCCTGACTAGCATATATTATTAGAGACATCTCAGTTACTACAGGGACTCAGTAGAGAACGTAAACACATGTAATCTTTGCTGTCAAACTGCAGGCAAAACCACTCCATCACACACATATCTTGGCAAAATAAGGTTTTCCTGTGCTCCCTACCCTTGGTCACTGAGCTGGGAGGGCTCTAGCAGATATGCAGACTACTACAGAACGTCTGCAGCCCTGGCCTCAGTTAAACCAACACACACCACTGGGAGAAACAGCTGGACACTGGAAACAGTGAAAGCAAGGAGGAGTCTGTTAACCCAAGCCTGGGGAAAAACTAATAAAATAAACCAAGGGGAGGCTCTACACAGAGGGATGTGAAAGGAGAGCTTCTTTAACACACGTCGAACAGTTCTTCTGCTCATTCGATCCCTCACAACCTGCAGGTGCCCTCCAAAGGCTTCCACATGATGATTCTAGTATTTCTTCAAGTTAATGTGCTTTTTCACAGACCACCACTACCAAGGGCCCAGAGTTTGCTGTGTGCTGCTTGGGTGGGCAGCACCCAGCCAAGAGGGGGGAGGAAGAGAGGGGGAGAAGGGCCCTGTGCAGGGCGTGGGGCAGGACCTGGCCATGGGGTCCCCTGTAGAGGCCTGTGGGCCTGCTGAGAAAGCTTCCCCAGAATGCTCTGTTCTGTTCTGTTAATGTACCCCAGTTCTGCTCCCCTGGTTGGCTCTGTTGGTGGCGACAACCCTTGATACACCCTGGGAGTTGCTTCATCAGTTCCCTTACCCCGGACCCCTCATTGTTCTCCCTGAGAGACTTCCCTGAACCCTTGGAGGGGTGTGGACACATTAAATCTCTCCTGTAGAACCCTATGCAAAGACTCTTGCTGCTCATTTCACCATCAGACTGTTTCAGCCAGCTGTCTGGTCGGTGTGTGTAAGCTGCCTGCGCCGGACGACTTTCTCCTGGAGATGCTTGCAGGAAGGTCGCAACATGGAACCAGCTAAGAAGAAAGCGACAGTCCCCATAGCATGGATTACCTTCATCACCTCCATGTGCTGCTGTTGCAGCTGTGTCAGGCACGCCAGCACTTCCAGTCGCTCAGCTGGGCAGCTAGGAAGGAAAAAGAGACACTGAGAGCAAAGTCTGCAATGCACTTCCCTTTACAATTTGCAATACATATGGAATTACTTGTGCAAGTTCACATTACTTTGATATTTGCTGGCAGAAAAAGACTGCAACTTTTTCAGAAAAATATTGAAAGCATTTATCCTTCTAAAATCAAGTATAGAAGGAAGGGAACAAATAGCTACAAAACATGTCTGTAGAGCAATGTAAGTGCTTCTCCCACTTACATAGAACTGAGAAATAAAATCACCATGAAACTGATTAAAAGAATTTATAAGCCACACCTGGAGATTAGTCTTTTTAACTTATGGGAAAGAAAACATGCAGCATCTGAATAACTGACATTTTTTAAGGATGAAAAAATTCCTTAACTAAAATGTCAGAGTCACAGCAAATGATTTTTATAAAAATTTCTGGCAGTTAGTCAACTCTGTATTAAAAGTTTAATTTTGTCAAATTGGCTTGAATTTTACACAAATTAATTTCAACTCCAACAGCAAAATCACTACAGTTTAAAACATGTTTTAATTTTGTTGAGACTGATTCTTCTATTTTGCAAAGATATTTTGCTGTCATTTTTAATAAATTATTAAAAGTCCCCTTCAAAACACACAGCTAAACTTCCAGTGCAGGTACTCTGCAGTAGCCACAGCAGTCTAAGAGCACAGGCAGGACAAGTCTGGAGAGAGAGACAGAGATAACATGTTCTATCATACCTACTTTTACTAACTCTGTCTGTAAGCTTGGCCCTTGAGCTAAATGGTTCAGCCTCACTATGACAGCAAACATCATCATGAGAAAATACGTTTTCCTCAGCAGTTAATCACCCTGAGATGAGTTTCACATTAGCCTTTCAACATAAAAATGAACAGAAAACAAGGCTATAAAGTACTGCTTGATGCACTACATATTCTCATCTGAATCATTTAATAATTCATAATCCATGAAAAATTTAAGGCATGTGATGTTTGAGCTGTTGGTGAGCAGTGCTTCTCTCAACCACTTGGTATTCCTTCCCTAACACGGAGCTCTTGGGCTGCAGCTGCTGCTCAGACTGTCACAAGGCAGTGCTGGAGCACCTCTGCTGTGGAGACAGGCTGAGAGTGGGGGCTGTTCAGTCTGGAGAAGGGAAATCTGCAGGGAGATCTCACTGAAGCCTTCCAATACCTTAAGAGGACTTATAAAAAGGAAGGAGAGAGACTTTTTATAAGAGTAGATACTGTCAGGACAAGGGGCAATGGTTTTAAACTGACAGAGGGCAGTGTTAGACTTGGTATTAGGAAAAAATAATTCCCTGTGGGGGTGATGAGACCCTGACACAGGTTGGCCAGAGAAACTGTGGTCACCCCATCCCTGGAAGTGTTCAAGGCCAGGTTGGACAGGGCTTGGAGCAGCCTGGGATAGTGGAAGGTGTCCTTGCCCATGGGAGGGGGTGGAATGAGATGATCTTTAAGGTCTGTTCCAACCCAAGCCCTCCACGATTCTAAGATGAAAAGCACCCTTGGTGCTGCCCAGACCAGCATGTATCCCATGACATCACTCTGAGAGCAAATAAATCAACACTGTGACCAGCAACTATTGAACTAATATAAGGAACGCTTCTAATGACTCATTTTTCACACAGAATCACGAGGTTGGAAAAGACCTATGAGATCATCAAGTCCAGCCTATGACCTAACATCACTTTATCAACTAAACCATGGCACTAAGTGCCACATCCAATCTTTTTTTCAACACCTCCATGGATGGTGACTCCATCACCTCCCTGGGCCATCTCAATGACCAATCACTTTCTCTGTTAAGGATTTTTTCTTAATGTATGGCCTAAAGTTACCCAGGTACAGCTTAAGGTTGTATCCTCTTGTCCTGTCCAACAGCCTGGGAGAAGAGACCGACCCTCACCTGGCTGCACCCTCCTTTCAGGTAGCTGTAGAGAGTGGTAAGGTCTCCCCTGACCCTCTTCTTCTCCAGGCTGAACAACTCCAGCTCCCTCAGACACTCCTCATAAGGCTTGAGTTCCAGACCCTTCACCAGCCTTGTTGCCCTTCTCTGGACACACTCCAGCATCTCAAGATCCTTCCTAAATTGGGGGGCCCAAAACTGGACACAACACTCAGGGTGTGGCACAACCAGTGGCCCAACCAGTACAGAGGAAGAATCACTTCCCTAATTCTACTGGCCACACTATTCATATTTTAACATGCTCTGTTCAGATCTGTTGTCATCTCAACCCTCTGTGCCCCACACTCAGTGAGCAGTGTTTTGTTCAACCACTTGGTAATCCTTTTCCTAACACAGAGCTCTCAGGCTGCAGCTGCTGCTCAGACCATCACAAGGCAGTGCTGGAGCACCTCTTGGAAGCACCAAGAAGGACTGTCATGGATTAACCCCAGCTGGGAACTCAGTCCCACACAGTCGCTTGCTGCTCTGCTGGGATGGGGAGAAGAA
Organism: Lanius collurio; assembly: GCA_020086605.1. Classification (NCBI taxonomy): domain Eukaryota; kingdom Metazoa; phylum Chordata; class Aves; order Passeriformes; family Laniidae; genus Lanius; species Lanius collurio. The sequence continues at coordinate 11,737,906 of JACBWW010000027.1, forward strand.
TTGGGAAAAGGTAAGACCCTGCATGCTATGGGTGTGATCCTGGTGTGACCAATTGCCTGGATGTCCCACCTTCCCTGCTCTTCATCCTCCTTCAGATAGGAAACAACAGCAGGGCATTTTTCACCCAAAGTCTACAAGGTCAGACCCTCCTAACCAAGACAAATCCTGTTAAAACAGGAAACTCTGGTTTTCCAGGGCTCTGCAGGCAGATTTGCTCCAACAGCCAAAGCAGCATTACTGGTGGCTGCTTGGAAATGGTGACAACTGGCACTTCCTCATCCATTCCCCTCCTTGCTTTGTCCACACCCTCCTTCATGCCACAAGTGGCAAGGACGAGAAAATCCCTTTGTTGTGCCCTAAGAGGTCAGCCAGATAGCCCCACTCATCATCTGTGCTCAGCATGCAGCACACTGCATGCCACATGAAACACTGCCAGCAACATGAGAACACCTGGGAAAAACCCACAGAGCTGCCTGCAGGCCCCACTGGCCCAAGGTCTCCCCTCTGTACATCCAGGAACCCAGGGAACTAAAGACATTCATTCATTAGTGGCCTGTCACAGAGAAATTATCAACGTTACTGCAAGACACGGTGTGCAGTAGATAGCAAAAGAATTGTTCTTAGGGCAAAGTTGAGACGTTTACAAAAAGCAGAATGCTTAAGCAATTTGTCATCCAATTCTCAACAGTTTCAGCTTAATAGAAACAAGATGTCAGATCTCACAGAAGGAAACTTTGTATAAGAAAACCCTGTAAACCCAGCACTATCTGCTCTCTACACTGAGAGCTCTCCACACCCCTGTCCCCCATGCTGAGGGACTCCTGGCCACCCCATCCTGCTGCCCATGTTCAGCACTGACAGACAGTCTCTAACTCCCTCGAACGACTGCACATGTCTAATGTGGCCTGGACACCTGATGCTCCTTCCCTGCTAGAAGCTACCAGCCTCCTGGCAAGCCCTAAATAAAACTAGACACCAGCTTGTCATTTCAGTCAGGCAATTACCTGGTACTTCAGCAATAAACAAAGTCTTCAGCTGCCTTCCACGACATCATAGCATTTTCTATCTGCACACTTCAAACAGCTGCAGTTAAACCCCTCTTCTACAAAAAGAAAAACCAAAAATACCTTAATGACTCCTGCACACGTCTTACCTCATCCAAAGCCGAGCACTTCTGCCTTGTCCTGCTGCGTCACAGCAGCTCTTCATCCTCTTCCAATATCCACGCCCAGACACCCGCCCTTTCCCACTCCCCCTCTGCACACTGATGTCCCAATAAAACAGGGAACGCGCCCTTCAACCCCAGCACGGCATGAGCACTGATGGGTTTTCATCCAAGGAGCCAACACCAAAGTGCTCTAACCCCCAGCTGAAAGCACAGCTCCACACTTGTGTGCACCTGCCAGATTACACACCCCAGCCTACCTCGGGGCCACCAACCACAACATCACCAAACAGCTGGAGCCAACAGGTGGGTTTTCAGACAAATTTGGAGGAAGCAGTATAAACAAGGTTAACAAAGGAATAAAGAAAAGACTTAAAAAGATTAAAAACCACCAGGAAGTATGCGGTGAGCAAGAAGGCTCACATCCCAGTAGAGGGGAGCAAGAGGGAATCCCCAGTGGGGCAGAGAAGGGGCATAGGGGCCTTTCCAACAAAAAGGATAGCAGGACAGACTCATACCCTTTGCTGTTACAGAAGAGCAAGACAGCATATTCACCACCAGAAAGATTACAAGGGTTTGGGGATCAGTCACTCCCTCACTGCTGGGAACAATCTTTTACACACTTAGAACAGCATCCAGTGTCCCTGTGTTTGTGGCAGGTGACCACTACCAGCCGGACTGCCTGCTCTGGACTGCCCAGGGCAGTGGGGGCTCACGGCAGCAAGGACTCGGCCACTCACCCCCAGGCCCCTATTCTGCCAGGACACACAACACTACTTCTTTTTCCACAGCAGCCCACGCTGCTGTAGGCACAGCAAAAAACCAAGTCCCAGCAGCTGCTGCAAGGCTGACCTGTCAATGCCCGGGATTTCTCCCAGGAAGACGGGTGACACCTGAGCTCTGTAAAACATCGGGGCCGCTGTCGTTCCTGGACCTGGAGCAGCAGCAACTTCAGGCAGAAAAGTAAGTTCTCGCCAGAACCTCTGGAGTTCACTCTTGTGTTCCCAGCAACACTCAGAAGCTCACTGTGCTACGCAGGGGATTTTCATTAAACCTTTTCTAATGGATCGAGGGTTTTTTTGCTTCTCATGGTCACTTGGGCAGCGAGCGTCCGCGCCGTGGATGTGCTGGGATCAGCAGGGAACGGGAACTGCTCCGAGGGTCCGGGATCAGCCCCACCGAGCCCGTTCCCTCGCGTTCGCCCCCGCACAGGCTCCGCTGGAGGCGTTTGGGGCGGCCGCGGGCCACAGCCGCGCTGAGCCGGGCCATGCATGCCCGCCGCCGCTCCCGGGCCTCGGCCTCCGGCAGGCCCTCCCCCCTTTCCCCGCGGGCGGTGCTCACCAGACGCGGGTGACCTCGGGGGCGCAGGCCGGCAGGTCCAGCAGCATCCTCCCGGTGACCCCGCTTTCTGCAGGAGCAAGAGAAGCGTCAGCGCCAGCGGCAGGGCCGCATGGCCCCGGCCCCCGGCCCCGGCCCGCCGTACCTCGGAAGCGGCGCAGCAGGCCGGGATCGCCCACGCCGCAGCGGGAGAGGTGCTGGCAGAGCCGCTCCGTGTCCCACAGCCGCGGGTCGCTGCGGTCGCTGCCGGGGGCGGCGGGGCCGCGGGGCCCCTCGCACCGCGCGCGCTTGGCGGGAACGCCCGCCGGGCTCCCCATGCTGCACGGCCACCGCGCAGGCGCCACCGGCCCGGGGGTCCGGCGCGCAGTGACGTCACCGCCCCGCGCGGCCCCTCAGCCGCCCCCCGGCCCCGGGGAGGGGCCTCCGCCCGCCCCACAGCTCGCCTCACCCCGCGGGGCGACCGGCTCCCGTCCGGGGCCCGCCGGTGGGCTGGCGGCGGCCCTGATCTGGGGGATTCACGGGAGATACCTGGAACCCTGCACCGGTACTGCCCCGTCATCATCCCAAATCCCTGCCATCATCACAAACACGAGCTGCCACATGGTGCTTCCAAAAGAAGTGGCGCCGCAGCACTGCTGCCTTCGAACAACGCTGCTGAGGCGCCCAAATCCGAACTCGTTCAAGATCTCATTCCCAAGACATCACGGCTGGGAACAGCCACACCACAGCTGCCCGGTGCTCCGCTGCTCCCAGCCATGGTGATGGACACCACAGTCATCCAGGCAGAGACTCATGGGCTGGTTTTTACATAGCTCCTTCACATGTGACATCCCAGTACCCATGAAAACAGCTGCCCAAAGCCTCTGAGTGCCACAAAGACACTGGAAGGGGCCTAAAACTTTGGCTCCCCATTACAGACCCCACAGAGCAAGGCTGGCAAAATCCCCCCTGCCTTGATCCACCCTGACAGCCTTCTCAGAGCTGTGCCTGCCACTGTGCAGCTGCACACGGTGACGGATGGATGAGATACTCTCACCAGCTTCTGGGGGAGCCCACTCATTGCTTCCCAGCAGCCCCAAGGACTGAGGTTGTGCCAGACACTCCTCCTTGGGAAAAGCCTGTTGCTCCACTGCCATCACCAGCACCAGCAGGGACACCCCCGAGATCCAGAGCCCTGGACACCTCCAAGCTCCCTGCATGACCCAGCAGCTCTATGATGGCCAGCACATGCTGTGCTCACTGCAATGCTGCCAGGTGGAAGGTTACACGTTAACCCTCAGCAGGTTGCACACATGTGCTAGATTTACATAGCTAGGTTTGGGGAACAAGGGGGGCAGTGGTGGCCTCTGTACATCGACACAAGAAGCTTTTCCTATGTTGGGCAGAGCTGGCTCAAGGCGTCTCCAAGACAAATCACTGTGGCACGGCTGTAGCTGGGAGGGAGGAGCCAGAAGATGTGCGAGCCACGGCCCTGCAGGCACCAGGGCCAGGGAAGAAGAAGGGGCAAGAGGTGCTCCAGGCCCTGGAGCAGAGATTCCCCTGCGGCCCGTGGTCCAGGCCACGATGAGGCAGATCCACCCTGTGCTGGAGCAATTGGACATGCCCTTGAGGAAGCTGTGGCTCATGGAGAGCCCACACAGGAGCAGGCTCTCAGCAGGAGCTTCACCCATGAGGAGATCCCATGCTGGAGCAGGTGCAGAGCATGAGATGGAAGGGGCAGCAGGGACAGAGCATTACAAACTGACCCCAACCTCCCTGCAACACTTGAAGAGAGAGGAGGAAGGATAGTCAAGCATGAAGTTGAGCCTAGGCAGAAGGGCTGAGTGGGGAGAAGGCAGTTTCAGTTTTGGTTTTGTGTCCCATTATCCTACTCTATTTTTAATTGGACATCAATTTTTCTTCCTCAATTCCTGTCTTCTGCCCATGGCTGGTGAGTAATCTTTATCTCCAAGCTGTTTTGTGGTATTTTCTCCCCACTCTGCTGAGGAGGGGAGGTGAGAGCGTGGCTGTGTGACCTGGCAGCCAGCCACAAGACAATGCAATGCATGTCTGGAATTGCTGTGTCCTCCTCCCCACTTCCTTCTCCCCTTCAGATGTGTAGAGGGAAGAAAAAAATAACCCCAAAAAACCTCCCATCATCTTAATAATGAAAGGTCATTTATTTTTTTTCTTGATGGCTCTGTTTCTGAGGGGCAAAGCTCACATGTTCTGTTGTCATGCTACAGTCATTTCCTCCTGTAAGTAAATATTCTGCTTTCTCACTTCTTGGCTTTTGTTAGCAAAATACACGTAATGCTTGCTGTCTGATTTTCATTTGGCTGAGAGTCTCTCTCCATCCCCTCTGGGTCTCTTGGAGATATCCATTAGCACTGAAACGAAACTGCCTGAGTCCCACCCTTTTCTAGGAAACTTTATTCTCGGAAGAAACGTGAGGAGGCAAAACCAGGCCAGATCCATTAAGGAATGCAACCATACAAAATAATCTCTCATTTTCTCCACTTGCTTTGTCATACACAAGTGACGCACAAATGTCACCGGTGCTTGGCCTTTTAAGGAATAATTGATCACTGGTCCATTCTTTACTTCTAGCAGAGTCAAAAACTGTCCTACAGATAGCTCTAAAGAAGCTTTTTGGGGACGGGAAGGAGCTGAAGGACACACATCCTTCATCCACAGGCCCAATACATCTGGAGAACTTATTAAAAAAAATTAAGAGGGAGCTCATTGCATTTGTGGCCTAAATAAAACAGCAAGGGAGGAATATCCTGTTATAAATGAGTCAAAATTCATAATAAATTAAATGGTATCAAGGTTGATTTTAAGTATAAGGGATATAAGACTGTACATGTATCCAAAGATGTTATGTTTGGAATGTGCCTTGGCATGTTCCCTGGTAGCCCACAGAGTCACGGGTTACCCTTCTCAGTGATAACATTTGCATCTGAAGCACAGGCAGAACCAGAGAGGTCTCAAGTACCCATCACCATCAGGAAGTCAGATATCCATCTGGCACATCAACCTACTCCAAATCCACTCTGCCCTTGGAAAATCCTTTTTCCATCTGAAAGGAGCAACAGATATGATCATCTAAGTTTCTGTTCCTCCCTGGACCATGCTGATGAACGGACCTCTTACCTAAGACTCTTCATTTTAATGACAAAAGAAGAGTTCCTGGAAGCATCAACATCTGAACAAACCCCTCACTAAAGACACAATGAGAGTTCCTGGAAACATTAACATCTGAACAGACCCCTGATCTCTGGACCAGAGGACCATAGAAGACAAGATGAATATGAAAAAGACAAAGGATTCTCTAGCCAGAGGCAAGAAAACCAGTATAAAAACTGAACTCAGAAACCTCGAAGGTGTGCACTACCTACCCAAACTGCTGGTGTTCAGGGCTGTGTATGTGTCACCCAGGGTCAAGAACCGAGGCTTGGCCCTGCCGTTTTATCGTGGCTATTCAAAATTGTCAATTTGATCATAAAATAAGTTCTGTTTGTTTTTATATTAATAATTTGGCTCATGCAATTTATTAATTCGATTTAATTGGCAGTTTCATTTATAACAATCCTGAAAGAACAGGACATCTGTCTTGGATGCAATCAAAAAACTGCTGATTTTGTAACATGAGATGGATGCATGGCACAGGAAGAGAACAGGGATTACCAGTTTCACTCTTGGGTAGCAGGAAGAAAAAGAAAGAAAAATACTGTACTAGGGTGTTGTTCTGAGTAGCACAAATTCCTTCATAATCAAACAAAAGACATGAAAAAGGGAAAAAGAGGAAAAATAGAGGTGGCCTGAGTGCCCCCCCATCCCTGCCTGCTGCTGCACACACAGGAAATGCAGTTATCTCTGCTGAAGCAATGTGGCACATAAACCCAAAATTATGCCATTGAGTCCCCTTGCAATGACAAACGAAACTCAAGGCATGTGGTGAAATTCAGGCTGAAGAGGAATTATTCCTTTGGAGGGGCTCTATTTTTTTTACTTTACATGTTTCTCGTTGCACTTTCCTGGTGTTTATGGCTAAGATTGGAAGGGACTTAAAACCTCCTCTCATTCCGACTGCCCCTGCCATGGGCAGGAGAGCCCTCCTCTAGACCAGGTTGCTCAAACCCCATCCAGCCTGGTCTTGAACACTTCCAGGGATGGGGCATCCACCACTGGATTGACTCCCTGTTGGTGGACTCCGTGCAGCAGAGTTACAAACTTGCTACCAAGGAACTGAAAAGCCCGCAGCAAAGCCGGCTGTGACTCAGCACCAGTGTGTTCCACAACCTCAGCTTCTCGAGCCCCATATTTACACATCACCCAGCTGAAATTTGTGTGACTAAACCCTTTCAGAGCTGTTTTTCTATGTCTGGGAGCCACGATGGATGATTTGTAAGTGAAGGCAGAGAAGGTGCTTGCAGTAAAGCTGCTGCAGCCCGAGTTCCTTGTGCCTTGTGAGAGGCAGCACTGGATAACAGGAGCACTGTGGTGGTGTGCAGGTGCAGGGGAAGCTGGGCTCCCTTAAACCAAATGTTCCCCATTGCTCGGATGTACAAACTGTTATAGATGAGTCAAAATTCATAATAAATTAAATGGTATCAAGGTTGATTTTAAGTATAAGGGATATAAGACTGTACATGTATCCAAAGATGTTATGTTTGGAATGTGCCTTGGCATGTTCCCTGGTAGCCCAGCCAAAGTCATGGGTTACCCTTCTCAGTGATAACATTTGCATCTGAAGCACAGGCACCTCCACCAGAGAGGTCTCAAGTACCCATCACCATCAGGAAGCCAGATAATCCATCTGGCACATCAATCTAACCCAAATCCACTCTGCCCTTGGAAAATCCTTTTTCCATCTGAAAGGAGCAACAGATATGATCATCTAAGTTTCTGTTCCTCCCTGGACCATGCTGATGAACAGACCTCTTATCTAAGACTCTTCATTTTAATGACAAAAGAAGAGTTCCTGGAAAAACCAACATCTGAACAGACCCCTGATCTCTGGACCAGAGGACCATAGAAGACAAGATGAATATGAAAAAGACAAAGGATTTTCTAGCCGGAGGCAGGAAAAACAGTATAAAAACAGGACTCAGAACCCTCGAAGGTGTGCACTGCCCACCCTGAACTGCTGGTGTTCAGGGCTGTGTATGTGTCACCCAGGGTCAAGAACCTGGGCTTGGCCCTGCCGTTTTATAGTGGCTATTCAAAATTGTCAATTTGATCATAAAATAAATTCTGTTTGTTTTTATATTAATAATTTGGCTCACACAATTTATTAATTCGATTTAATTGGCAGTTTCATTTATAACAAAACCTTCAGGTTGAGGCACCACACGAGCCCTGTGCCCCATCAGCTCTGCTCAGCCTTGTGGCTCAGATGGAGCAGGCTGCAGGCGGGCTGGGAACCACAAGCATACCCTGCCTCTGATGCATCTGTCCTCCAGTGTACTTCTGGTCACTCAAGGAAGTTAAAAAGTTTTAGGAGTTTGGCATTGTGTTCATCTGACACCAGTTTTTCAAGAACTACTACTTGGGAGATGAGTTATTTGCTTATTGCAAACTTTGATTATTGCAATCAAAGCAATTAAACTGAGTAATCTCTATTTACTCAGCGTCTTTGGCCTGAAGACACTGAGTAAAGACACATTCAGCTTCTTTCATCTGAGATCCCAGCACTGCTTACACACTTACAGTTTCTTCTTGGCTTTGTATTGTGTCCCCAGTTTCAATTCCTACCACTCCCCAGGCATCAAATTACAACAAAAAACCCCTATGAGTCACAAATCAGCAACACAAGAAGAGTGATTCCTAACGGGAAACCAAAGAGAAAATCAGTTTCGATTCCCTGAGTTGTTTAATTGCAGTCTAACCACAATTTTTTCTTGAGGCCACATCTTAGTACAACATTTGGGATGTGGCAACCTATTATTAACATAGTGCTGGTATGTAAAGAGGTAGCAACTTTATGGTATTCTCTGCAGGGGTGTGAATAACCTTTTGACTTAGGCCCTCTAGAAAGCTGAACTGCGTGCAGTAAACATGGAAGCTCTGAATCCACTAAGGAGCATTAAGGAGGTGATATTTTCATTTGAAGAACTGGTGAAACCCCTCCCCCTGAGAAGACAGGATGGTTTGCAAATCTGGAATACAAGAGCCTAATTTCTGAGTTCAGGCTGCCCACAATGCTGCCCCCTCACTGGCAGGTTTACCTACAGAAGGAAGTTCACAAAGATAAAAACCAAAAACCAGACAGGTTTTCACAGCTATGACCCTCAACATCCCCTTGCCTGGTAACTAATCCTTGGGTAACATTAAGGGACAAACAAACAAAGCTACCATGGGCCACCCAGCCAGGACCATAACACTAAGGAACATTTGTAAATCAATCACCCTTGTCCTTGTCTGACTTCAACATGCCAGATGTTAACTGGGAACACCACACAGCTGGTACAAACTAGTCCAGAAAATTCCTGAAACACGTGGATAGCAACTTCATGGTAGAGGCACAAAGGGAGCCAAGCAGGAAAGGTGCCCCTCGTGATTTGTTGTTACCAGAGAGGGTCTCATAAGGGGAGTGGCAATCTTGGCCACAGTGACCACAAAGCAATCAAGTTTAAAATCCCTGATGACAGGAGGAAAAGTGTCAGCAAAACTACCACCCTGCCATGAGGAGAGCAGAGTTCAGGCCGCTCAGGGAATTAAGTCAGTACGGTTCCCTGGGAAAATTCTACTGAAGGTGCTGGTGTCCATCGGTGTTGGTCATTTTTTAAGCACCATGTGCTAAAGGCACAGGAACAGGCAATTCCCACATACTGGAAGTCAAGAGCTGAGGCAGGAGGCCAGCTTGGTCAAGCAGGGATCTTCCTCTGGAGCTAAGGCAAAAAAAAATTATGGTCAGAGTGAGCAAGGTTGGTGCTCATGGGAGCATTCTGCCAATTGGCAGGGACGATTTAAAGGACACAGACACCAATGGAAGGAATGGTCTTATTTTACTATGAATATTAAAGTTACACCAAAGTAAAACAATACATTTGATAAAACTACATGCTTGGCTTTAGCAACAAGCAAAAGTAAGCAAGGTAATGCACCTCATCATCACTACATGAGAGGCAGGATAGTGATTGAGAAGGATACATCACCAACTGTCTAAATACACCACCATCACCCAGATCTGCAGTCACTGGGGAGTCCTGTTTGCAGCAAGGACCTGGAAAACCCCTCCCAGCAATTAGGGAAATCCTACACGGTGCATCCACCCATAGCTGGGGTCTCCAAATTCACCCTAAAGGTGGGTCCAGATTTTATAGGCCCAAATCTCCAAGCCCAAATGACCTGATTATATTTTTAGCGCAGAGACACCTGGATCTGATGGCAAGCTTCCTGACCAGCAGGGGCCAGGGCTTGGCCAGAGCCCAGGTCTCCGCTGGGAGGTTTATCCTAGAATACCCTACAAACAAGTCTCTATTCATGTCAGTTGGGAAAGTTTCTTAAACTGATACATTTCTTGCAGGTAACTACACAAGGTTATACAGAGGTAGCCTAAGTGTCTCAGTCATCTATTTTTAGCTAAATAATACTGATGGTGTTAGTCACATAATGCCCAGAATTCATCTTGTAAGTCAGCTCTGGCTGAAGCTGCTGCTCCAGCCTACGCACATCAGGGAGGGACACAGAGAGATGGGCAATCACTGACCACGTGAGGTTTAACAAAGAATAGTGCCAGCTTCTACACCTGGGACTGGACAGCTCTGGATGTCCAGACAGACTGGGGAACAAGAGGCTGGAGAGCAGCACCACAGAAAGGGACCTGGGAGTTTGGGCCGAGGGCAGGTAGAACAGGAGCCAGCAGTGCCCTGGCAGCCCCAAGGGTCAGCCCTGTCCTGGGGGACATCAGGCCCAGCAGTGCTGGCCGAGCGAGGGGGTGACTGTCCTGCTCTGCTCTGGGGTGGCCTCACCCCAAGTCCTGGGGCAGTTTGGGGTGCCTCCAGGTGTGGATATAAAGCTATTAAAGAGCACATGTGGTCACTTGGTTTGTTGAGCCTGGAGGAGACTGATGCAAGACCTCATCAGGGATGCAGCTCCCTCCTGAGGGGCAGCTCCGACCTCTGCTCCCTGGGACCAAGGACAGGACTTGAGGGAGCAGAGCTGTGCCAGGGGAGGGTCAGGCTGGATATCAGGGAAAGGTTCTTCCCCCAGAGGGTGGCTGGGCACTGAACAGGCTACCCAGAGAATGGGTATGACCCCAAGGCTGCCAGAGCTCCATGAGCACTTGGACAACGCTCTCAGGCACAAGGTGGAAAATTAGATGATCTTAAAGGTCCTCCCCAAACCAAGCCATTCTATGATGCTATGACTGTTGGGGGGTCCTGTGCAGGGCAAGGAGTTAAACTTTGATGATTCTTGTGAGTCCCTCCCACCTTAGGATATGCCATGATTCTGTGATTCCATAAACTGCAAATTAGTCTTTTAAAACAAAAGCTCTGGCAACAAAGAAGTCATTACAGCAGAATCTGCACAAATTGGCCTTTTTTGCCTCATAGAGCAGATGAACAAGAGTTATTTAAAAAGCTGAGTTCATGCCAGCTTTATGCTCACTTGGAGCAACAAAACCAGCATGACACCAGCTGGTAAAGATCTGAACCTGTCCAAGGTGGTTCTGAAACACATCTGGACAGGACCAGCACCTGGAGCTCATGTCTGCAGTGCTCAGAGATTAACTAGAAGCCCATAGCTCGGCTCTGCTGGAGTCACACCTGCCTCTGGGGGCACAGCACCTGTCGCTGCAGGGTTCTCTCCCTTTCAGTGTTTTTTTGGTGACTTCATGTAATATATTACTCACTTTCTCCCAGAATCCACACCAGACTGAAGCACAAAACAGTAAAGAAACTTCTGGAGGAAACTTCAGACAAAATACATGAAATATCAAGAATTTAAACAAAAAAAAATCCCATAGAAATCTGAGGGAACATAAAAATTATGGTCGTTGACACTACAGAAAACGCAGATAGAAGGCATTGTTTAATAAATTAGCACAGCAAAACAACAGGAAACACAACAACACAGGTTAAAATACTTTTCAGTTGTTTATTATAAAATACAGATTTACATGTGAAGGCACTTTGAAACCGTTACAAAATTTCCATGTAAGCTATTGTTCTAGCTGTTCAATAAGCCCCAAATAGTTTTTAGATCACCTAAAAAGGAGAAAAATTCTGAACTGCATCCAGTTGTAGTACATTCATTTTGCTAATGAAGAAACACTACACCTAACAACAGTTAATAAGGATTTTGGCTCCATCAGTTGTCTACCATCAGAGAAGGCAGTGACAGTGTGAGGAGCAGAGATGCCTGGAGATCTGCACATGATATTGAATTAAAACCATGTCAACTCAACTCTCATCATACTGTGGAAAGACTGATGCCATCATGCCTGACCACTTCCTATCCAGAAAGGCTGCAATCCTGCACTTTTTATTTCAAAATCTGAAGACAAACATTAAAACTTGAATACTGCAGCTCTCCATGGGCAAGCACCTTTTTTTGAAAGTAAAAAAGTTTTTAAAAAATTCAAATATTCAAGTAGTTAATGAAATAAAACAAGTTTGTAAACTTTCTACTCCTTGTGGAGTAGTGTCCCTACACACCCACACTTGGTAATCCATTTCTCCTTCACCACTGCTGGCTACATTCATTAGCTGAGGCTAATGCCCAAAATCATGGCAGTGTTCTTCCCTGGAGATGTGGATCTCACAGCACATACTAACCCACCCAGCCAATGAAAGGAACAGAGCTCCTCAAGCAAGTCCTATGTAGTTGTTCTTTTTTTTTTTTTTTTCAGTTCAGTTACACAGAAACTGAAAATTACAGTGCTGAGTTTTTCTACTGCTCTAACCTTAAATACTATTATAAAATAAGATCAAACTACTGATTTACAGTAATGAGTAAACCTTGACTTTTCTCCATTTTGGTAAAATAGACCCTACCAAATTCTCAGCGTTAAAAACTCAGTCACTAAGAATTGGATGCTGGAATTTATACTTTTCCAGTGAATCCAAGCCTTCAACAGCTATAAAACCTCATACATATACACCTCCTTGTGTGATGGGCTTACATTCAGTGTAGATACTACACAAGAGGCTAAAGGTCTTCAGGAAAATATAAAACAGAGGTACAATTTGTTAAATGAATTTGTGCACTTGAGCAGCTTTGAGATGGCCAAGCCCCAGCTGCTGATTTCAGCTCTAACTGTATTTCCTCATGGGTGAGCTGCCATGCATACCAACAGCATCCAGGGCAGGCTGCTCCATGGCTTTCAACATGGAATACCCACTGGCTCAAGAGAAAGGGAATTCAGGCTCACAGAACTATATCTCAGTGCTTTATCAGAGTCCAATCTAAGTCACCACTATTTGTATTTTTAGATTATTGCCTTTGTTACTGCAAAAGCTGTCAGATCCATGTCACAATCTATACTTTAACAGAAGTTCTGACAGTTCAAAACTGCTCAGCTCTTCCTGAGGCTAAATAATTCATTTCTTCTCCCTCCAGTTATTCCACAGTAAAATAATGCATAAATTTCCATATTCTTTTTAAATAAGGCACTTTGAAAGTTTCTTCTCCAAATACCAAAAGCTTGAGGAAACTTTACTCATTTCTTTATTGCTCTTACTCCTACAATAAAACCAGTATTAAAAGCTGAGTTACACTCAGAACTCACGATGCTCCAAGTGAGGCTTGAGAACATCCAATATGGCTTTCACAGAACACTCTTCTGCTAAAACAGCTCAGTGTGGCCTTTGGGAATGAAGATCACTGGCATTTCCTGGATAACTCTTTGCATCCTGTGGAAGTCGGGTGAAAGTTCAGTGTTAAAGGAACTTGGCAGTTGTCTATATACAAAACCAGGAAATAAATAGCCCAACAGCTGTATCCATCTCCACAACTTAGAGATCTCCCAGAAAACAAAACTTTTTTAGTGATTTGCTCTTTCACTGACAACATCCTGCAGACGTTTTAGTAGAACATCATCATTTTCCTGGCAGAGTCTCTTCGTGGGGGATTCAGTGTCACTGTCAATTGTTATTGCTCGCTTCTTACTCCTGTGTTCACCTTGTTTTATCATATTGTTGATGTCCTTCAAACTCTGCGATCAAGACAAAAATAGTTACTCTATTTCAAACTTGCTCTATGTCTGAAATATGAAAGAACAGGTTATCCTGCAGCTCTGAGCAATGGACTCTACAAACAGAATTCTACTTTTCACCCCAAAGTGAGAGACTATTCATTGTAACACATCAGACCTGCATTAGACCACATCCTAATTAGGAGACTAATTACCCTTTCTCAAACTGACTGCTTTCAGCCTTGTTTTTCTGTCTACCTTGGAAGGGCTGCCATTGAATTTGTAGAGCAGAGCAGTTCGAGGCGTGAGGCAGGCGCCGTTCTTGTGAGGTGACACGTACACGGAGTGCTGCTGCGAGATGCGCCGCGGGGACACCGGCTGCTGCCGGATGCTGGGGAACGGCGACAGCGGCGGCGCTTCCATCTGCAAGAGAGGACACAGCTGCACAGCAGCTCAATCACAACATGCCTCAGACCAGGAGCTTCACAGAAGATTAATACACTTCCAGATCTTCTTTAGAATATTTTATCTTGTTACAGTGAAACAACAGATGAAGTATCCATCTAACAACAGAACTGATTTTCCAGATGCCTTACACAGGTAGTCCACAGGCATTTGAACAAACAGGTTGTAAAGAAGCTGGAACTGGGTTTGCAAACCGAGCAGCATCTGCATTTGTCCTCTTGAAAGGCTGTTAAAGCAAGTGTTCATACCCTTACCTGCAGCTATCTGACATGACCCACAGCAGGTGACAAGACAAAGTTATTGACATACGTTTAACTGCCAGGAAAAACGACTCTGAGTTATTAATTCCAAAATACTTACCACATGATCGTGGTTTGTGATACCGTACTTCAGTGCAAATGACTTTACTCTTCCTACGTAGACTGTGTTATAGAATTTAATAAGATCTCCTCTCTCCTCTGTTTCTGACTCACTCGAGTTCTCTGCTGCAGATCGTCCCAAGGAGCTGCCAGCTTTCACAGATGAGTCTAACAATAAGAGAGCTTCAGATTTCAAAACTACAGCATTGGCAAACCGGGCACTTCAGAGTTGAACTTACGATGTCCAGCTGGCAAGAACTTGTCCATAAATTGACCAGTCAATGAAAGGAATTCAAGAAACGTGCCTGAGCCAGGAGCAGAGCGTGCTGCAGGTGGTTATGAACATCAGCAGGAGCTACCAATCGCTGTGAGCAAGCTTGTGGGTTATGGCTAAAAAGGCCAGTATCAACCTTTATTCCAAAATCAGAAATAGCTGTACCAAGAAACTGTAGCACAGCTTATCCCTTATTCCAGGCTTATTTTGGGAAGTGGTACAAAGCCATTACTTGCTCTTAATACTAAGTTTTAAGCAGTCTGACAGCTCCCAGCTTTTGGCTTCTGTGAAAGTCTCTAGTGATCAGCTAGCAAAGAACAACTTGGTGCTCAACTCAGATCTGCACCAAGGAAGTCATGACACCATTTGTTCAGGAATATTCTGTTAAGTGGCAAAAGCTGCAGCCACACAGCAAGTGTATTTCTGTTAATGTTTGCTCTCCCCTAATTAAGCTGAAGCACTACTGAATACAACCTTTATGTCTCCTCTACTCTGCTGTCTGCCAAGTAAAACAGAGCAGCACACAATAAAGTCTCTGGCCATCAGTGCACTGAGACAAACATCAAAAGCTCCAGCTGACACCCATAAGTGGCTCCTTTGTCCGTTTGCCTTCCTTCTCTCATAACACAAACACAGCTCCTGTGGACTGGTGTCAAAAGAGCAGGAGTTAACACTGGGTAAAGGAGACACGAGTCCATAAACTGAAGAAAGCCTGGTATGAAAAGCCACTGAAGAACTCTGTAACCAAGTACATTTGTTTGACAAAATACCAGAGTCCAGTGTCACTTCAGATAGTCCAAGACATCCAGTAACCATGGAGATGGTAGACAGAATTTAGATGATATCAGCACTTTCCTGGACCCTGGCAGAATCCTCAACAGGCCTTTAAAATGGCTCTAATATTCATTAAGGCAGATGAATCCCACCCACAGGGAATTTACCACCAAGAACTAATTAAATTCCATGTGTGTCCTGGCTGCAGATCTGCTCATGGGGTCACACACAGGCTCATGATCTCTCACTTTCCTGACATGTTCCTCAAAATGGCCATGGCACAGTTCTCACGGTTTTCTCAAATACTACTCTCATCCCTTTTCTTCAATAACCCAGAGCAAAGAACACATTACCTATTTAAAAGAAACCTGAATATAAGAAAATGGTGGCCCTGGAGAGTTAGCATTTTTGTTTTCTGAAACAAATTCTCCCCACCTAAGTCTTCAGAATAGGTGATATTAAAAAAAACACACCATGATATTCCAGGTACAGTTTATCTTCATTCTTCTTTGTTATCAGTGTTGCTGTCCAAGAAGAACTACAGTATCACTGACAAACTAAGAAAATACTTCAATCCTGAGCAACCAAATTTAAGTAAATGAAATTAAACATTCTTTCCAACTAGGAAGTGTATTTTCCATATCTAATACACAGGAGAGCTAGTGACAAGATGGTTTCTTTATCAACAATACATTTATTTTTGTTTAATATACTTAAAACTGTAAAATTTGCTCCATTTCTTAATACTTGAGAGTTCAGTTCTTTAAACGCTCCCAAGTATGTTACTGAAAAGAGCAGATTCCTTTGCTGTACTCACCTTCTGTCATCTCCATCAATGGGTTTCCATTTTTATCCAATGGGGTGTCATCAGAAGTATTTCTCAACAAGACACTCCTATAAACCTACAAGACACCAGGGAAAAACACTCTTGTCAAGGAAAGCAAGGAAGTCAGGAGACTAGATGAAATCAAACTGAATAGGAACGAGTATTACACTGCAGAGGATGTGACTTTTATGAGCACAAACACTTCAGAAGCCACCTATGAGCTTTACAGAAAGTAAAGGCAATGCTCTTGACTTACATGGCTGTTTGCTTGTGGCTGATTTCTGTAACTTTTCATTATGTCCTGAAAAGTTCTTTCCTCTTTGGTTACCTGGAAAAGAAGAGGCTGTTGAAGACCAAGCACAAGCACGAAGCCTGGGCTGCTCAGGTCCAGTATGCAGCTTTTTGATGAATATTACTATGGATATGTAATTTTAAAATTATCTCTGGTGATGAGATTATGAAAACAAAAAGGATTTTTCTTGTTCAGGAATTCCTTGTTTCTTAGCTACTAAAGCTTTTTGGTGCTTTCCAGACCTTTCTTCCAGTGACACTTAAAATTAACAAAAGGAAATATTATAAAGTCAAAAATGCATTTTGTGAACTTGAAAACTGGATCCCTTAACTTTTCTAAACAGAAAGAGGGTAAACCCTGAAGCAGACATTAGGCAGGTATGTACACACATGCAATTTCACCTTGCTTTTTTACTTCAAAATAGCTCTTTTGTTAAAGTGCTTTGTTTTTCAGCCATACACTTATAATTTTAAGAGCAGACAAACAACAAATTTTGTAGTAGGAGCCAGGAGACAACGCATCAATGTCTCTGGCTAAGCTGTCAGGTCTCACACTGCACTGGAGACAGCTTTCAAAAGCCTGTGTTATTAAAAAAACCCCAAACAAATGACAAATTACACGATAAAATACAGAGCACTTACTATTCAATGGCTTTGCCATCAGCATTGACATCAGGTGAGCCTAACCAATGCTGCAGTTAAGAGCACAGGTAGTCACAATTTAAACATCACTGTTCCTCCACACACAGTGCTCCTCTTCATTTGTCTGCCCTCAAGAAAAGGTAATCCAGCCTCAATGGATTAATTTCACCCTCAAAAATTTTGTGTCTGAATTAGGCTTGATGGACACTGTAATCACCAGCTCAAGTTTGAGTCAAACCAATAGTCCAGTTTCACAGTGCAGTTTAACACCACCTTAAATTAAAGCTGGCAAATGGAATAAGAAATGAAGTACAAGTAACAGGCAATCACCTCAATTCCTCAGCCTGAATCATCAAAAGCTAAGAGAACTTTTGGGGAATAGACACCTTCCTACATACAGTTGTTCCTGCAAATTTATGCACCTGCCTAATTCTTTAACTGTAATGGAGTTTTTAGTTCAGGTTACACAGATTGTCAAGATGACAAACGGGACAGAAAACAAATACAGGGAAGCAAGACCACACAGTGCTTCATCTGTGGCAACCAGTGCTCACTGTGAATGCACTCCAGAAGAGAAGAGAAACCCTGTCAAGAATTTCCATCAACAAGCCAGTGAGCTAAGACATGCAAAACAAGGGAAAAACCATACAGGGACTTCATCCACTTCTTTGAAGGACTTTTGCCTTCCCTCCAGCAGTACAACATGAATGAATCAGTCAATCTGTAAACGCTGAGCACACCTGATGCTTTCAATTGAACGTAAAATTCCATAAATTTCTTAAAACCACGCGTTACCTTCGCCATGATATAAAAAGCACAGAGGAGGAGCTGGTCCAAATGTCTGTCTTTCATAAGATCAGCACAATGAACCAACGTGAATTCAAAGCACGTCCAGATCTTCCTGCGCAGGTCATTGGAAACATCCAGTTTCAAGCACAGGTCACGCAAGCGCACGCTTGCCAGATGATACACCTGGAAGGAAAAGACACACCGAAGAGTGAAGCCAAACAAGCTTATCCAGGCCTGCAGAAATAAAAGACCTCAAAGCAGAGCTGTTCTCTAAGGGCCACAAAGATAATTAGAGGGAAGGAACACCTCTCCCATGAGGGAGAGGTCTGGGAGGCTGGGGGTTGTTCAGCCTGGAGGCCTCCAGAGAGGCCTGAGAGCTTCTTCCACTGCCTTAAGGGGGTCCAGGAGAGCTGGAGAGGGACTTGGAGCAAGGACTGGGAGTGCCAATGGCTTCCCACTGCCAGAGGGCAGGGTTAGATGGGATATTGGGAGGGAATCCTTCCCTGTGAGGGCAGTACAGCCCTGGCACAGGGTGCCCAGAGAAGCTGTGGCTACCCCATCCCTGGAAGTGTCCAAGGCTAAACTGGATGGGGCTTGCTGTAATGGAAGGTGTCCCTGCCCATGGCAGGGGGTGGAATGATTACATCTTTTAGGTCCCTTCCAACCAAAACCATTCTGGGATTCAAGGACTAAGTTGTCCACTCTTCAGTTGTTGAATCTCTAATACTTACAGAAAATCCACCTAAAAACATTATGCCTATAGCTTCTATACCATATCTCTCACTAATTAGGCACTTTCTTTATGCTGGAAAGAATGAAGGGGTAGTGTCATTTTCACTTTCTCTACTGAACAGGAGCAAGAAAGGAGAGTAGGGAAAAACTGTGAGTATGATGATTGATGCAAATGGAAGGTTGAAATTTAAAACCAAATATAAGGCAAGGTTTTAGTTCTTCCTCATAACTAAGAGGAATATGTTATCTATGACATGGTTAGTCAAGGACATGGCTACACCTGAAATACTCCCCAGCTGAGAGTAAAACCTCCAAAATGCAACGTTCCCTACTGGCAGGTGGCCAATCAGTTCTTAATCCTTTCTCAGAAAAACAGCCTGTACTGGCAAAATTAAAGAACTAATAGTTCAGACAAAGAAAGTGCCTTACAAGTGTTTCCAGAAATTATTTTCTGTATTAAGATGTACCTTAAAGATTGTTCATTGTAGAATTTCTTAAATTGTATTGTAATACAGATACTCTCAAAGGGGAAAACCTCTGGAAATTACTCCTCTAGTAAGAAAATAACAGCAAAAAAAATCTAATATTTTTGAGAGAGATTAATTTAGGGATATATTATTTGCTGCCATCTAGACCAAGTTATTCCACCTCCTCCAAAGACCCCTCACAAAATTCAAACTGAAAATGAAAGCAACTAGAAGTAAGTCATCTGAAGTTTCCCTGAAGCACACACAGTTCTTAACCTTTAAATCCTGCATTACTTCAAACTCATTCTTTCTAGAAACCTTTAGCTACTGTGTTATTCACCACTGCTTCCTGAGCCCCCCATCCCAGCAAGACCAGCACTGCTGGGCAGATTTAAAAGTGGCAAAAGAGAATCTCCAGATGCTGGATCCACAGCAGTGCAGCTTTGAATGAGCAAGACACAGGAGAATCATCTCATGTCAGATATGTCTAACCCTGGCAAATATGAGGAAAACAAAATAGCCAAGAAAAGCAAAATCTACCAGTATGCCTTTGATATTTATTTATAGAAGCTCCTAATTAAAAGGAAAAAAAAATCTCACGGGTAGAAAGGGGCAAACTGGACTCTCTGCAACACTCAACATCTCTTCCCTTCTTCTTCAAGATATGTAAGAACTACACGTGCCAAGGGAAAGGCACGTGAAGACTGAAATGTAATGGGAGCTGGACAGGGAAGGCAGAAGTACAGCACTACTCCTGAGTAAGGGCACTTACCTTCCTGTAGAACAGTGCCAAGGAGCCTGTCCTCTTTGGTTTGCTGGCTGCTGGCAGCTGCACCTCTTGTGCTTGGTTCCCAGGAGGGTGGCAGGGAGCCTGAGCATCCACTGTACATGGCTGGCCTAAACTAATTGAAATGGGGATCAAGGTGATGCCACCCATGTCATTTGCAATACCTGGAGAGGACACACACATCCAGAAATAAACTGCTTGCTCTCTTCATGCTGCAAACAGCAAATCAAACTCATTTATGAACATTTGATAATAAAGGCATTTTATCCTCTATGCTACAGTCTAAAAAAGACTCTGTCCCTCAGAGTCTTCAGAAATGGTAAAAATTACATTTCTGCTAAGGTTTAAAAGGTGAATCTGAATGTGAATGATCTTATCTAAAGGTCATCTGAAAGCACAAAGTTTACAAGAAACCACAATTTCTGTACTTGGTTTTCCACTCTTTTGGGGGAAGGTGGGCATTCTTCTTATAATTATTATTCTGCAAACCTGACAGCATATCTTATACAGTCCTCATTAGTTTCCTCAGTAATCAAATTCTCTGGATGAAAATCTCCTTAAACATGAGAAGTAAAGAAATTTCTTTTTATCTTTAACTACAGACCAAATTGTTAAATTAAGAAATGGCTGTAATCTCATTGCTCATGTATCATTTTCAGAAATATTCAAGCATCACCCAACTTCAACAAAAGAGAAGTCTCACAGTATTTTGCTAATGTTAACATGTAACCCTTATCCAGAAGTTCCAGAGCCTTTTGAAATTATAACAGACCAAATTAAGACAAATTGCAGTAAACCGTTATGGGAGCTGAGAACCAAAATATTGCTTAATCTATGAGGAAGGAGCACAAACTCCATGAACTTTTCTTCAAGAGAAGAAATACTCAGTGTGCTTGCCAGGAATCAGATGTCTCCAAGGAGATGACATCAATATAAACTTGAGCTTTTTTATTGTTGTTGGAGGTTAGGATTGCTCCTTTTGTTTTCTTTCTCTCAGAGAATTTTCTCCCATATGTTCCTAACAGAAAATAAGGACTGGTACTTAAGAGAGGGAAAAGAAGTTACCATGGTTCAGGGAAAAGGTGCAGCTGGCTACTCTCTTTACCTGAGGGGTTTTCTCTTTGGAAAAGGTACCACGAGATTTTGGTTCGGTGATGAGGGGCTGGGCTCAGCTCCTTGCCCTCTCTTGCTGTTGACTTCAGAGGAGGTCGAGCTGCTGTTTGCTGGGGCAGAATTTGCTGCTGCTGCCAGAGCCCAGCCCTGTCCTGCTTCTCCTGCCATGGCTGAGCCTTTGCTTGTGAGAGCAGCCACTGAACTGGGACCTCACTGGCACCCTGCCTCACCAGAAAGGACCCTTGCCATCTGTTCGGGTGCCTCAGGGGAAAAGACCCCGACACCCTCCCCCTTCCTGGAGGGCGCATCTCCCCGGTGGCAGCTGCGGAGGAGGAGCGTGGCTGCTGCTGCCCAGCCCTCCTTGAGTCTGCTACTGCTCCAGGGTGTTTTTCTGCTACACTGCAGCCACGCACCCCCTGCCCGCCGGGACACCCCGCGGCTCCTGCTAAGGCTGTGGAATTTTCTGTTACACTTTGTCTGCCACTCGGGGTGTGCCCGCCTGCGCTGTGGCAGCCCCGCTCCGAGGTTCCCGCCGCGCTCCATTGCGGCTCCCGAGGGGCACCGGGCCCGGCTGCCCCTGGGGCTCTGCCAAGGAAGCCCCTTTTCCATCCCTCCCGCCGGCCCAGCCGCCATTACCGCCTGCAGAGGCGGCCGCGCTCGCGCCACAGCGCCCCCTGCCGGCGCGGGGGAGTCACCGCCCCCGCCCTGCCCGGCCGGGAGCCACCAGCGCCCCCGGCGGCCGCGGGCGGAACTGCACCCAAGGGGAAAGGGCCTGCGGCCGGGAGAGGCCGGCCCTGGCTTCTGCGGCTGTTCCTTGGTGCTGCCCGTGCTGCTGCTTGTTTGCCTTGTTACCCCGACACACACCAGTAAGGAACTGCTACTCCTTTGCCCAAAGCTCTGCCTGAAAGCCCCTTCATTTCAAAGTTATCATAATTTGGAGGGAAGGACGTTGCATTTTCCATTCCCAGCAAGGTTCCTGCCTTTTTTGGCAGACACCTGTCTTTCAAACCAAGACAGTTGTTGACAAAGTAGCTGGTTTTTTAAAAAGAAAAAGCAATACATGTTCAAGATGCATGGCTGGTGTAAGCATATCTTAAGATCAAGGAAAACATCTAGTAGAGAGGAAAAACAGCAGTAATTCCTACCATGCAGTGGGATAGTGACCTTCTGTCCTGCTTTTCCAGGTCCTGTAGGCGTTGTCATGGTCAGCACTGTCTGGCCAGGAGATGCTGACGTGTTTTCAGCACCAGTGCTTGACGCTGGAGCAATTGTCAGCTTAGTTCCTTTTGTTACAACTTTTTCCATCTGCATTTCTTTGGGGCTGTCATCTCCAAAGAGCCTTCTCTTAGCACTTCCAGCTGTAGGAGAACTGTAGCGCTCGTGAACGGAGATTGGAGACAATGGCTGCATATCTGGCATGTCAAGGAAGAAAAAGTAAACCCAACAAAACCTTAACAACAGCAGCTTAATGGGCATACTTCTGCAGAGAAGGGGAAAGGCTATCTTCCAACTACACCACCAGAGATCACTTGTAGCTCAGGCCTCCTCTCAGAGTTCACTGTTCTGAAGTGTTAAGAACAAGATCTACAGTCTGAATTACTCCTTTTATTTTGGGGTCAGCCCACACGGCACAGTTCTGCCATCAAGTATCACAGGGAAGCTGAGCAGCCACTCTGATCCACAGGGACTGAGGAACACACAGGATCACAGGTACTCACTCCAGTCAGCTAAGCAATTACTAATATTTGCAAGTGTTGCTCCTCTGCAGGAACCCTGCCCACATCCCTTGGACATGCTGTCTTCCCCATGCTCCGGCTGCCAGTTGACTCCACCCTCACACACCCCCAGTTCCTCTCAGGCTTTTCTCCTGCTTTCAAACATTTACTCCAGTAGTAAGCCTGAAGTACACAGCACTAATGTACAGGCTTCATTCACAGGCTTTTGGCAGTTTTGCTGCAGTCTGTGACAATACCAGTGACAACACTTTCCTATTTCCCATGAATCAGAAACTGTCTGGATAACTGGCCAGGTAAGACTGATTGGAGACCTTACTTCTAACTCTGCCAAGATGGTTCTCTTGGTAACAATGACAAATAAACATTTCCTATCCCCACCACTCTCCAACTGAATTTAGGAGGAGCCTCTAGTACCAGATTCTCATATACAAGGCTCTGTCTCACACAGCCTTCCCCATATATAAGACACCATCTCCAATCTGGTTCCTCTTCCATCAGTGAACCCTAACACTTGTAGAAACTGCTTGTACATCACCTTCCTAAGGAGTATTTAAAGAAACACCAAACAGTCTTGTTTGTTGCCAGAAAAACACCAAAAGAGACAACACTGCACAACCCATCAGTCCATGGTGCACCTACAAGAACATATGGACAAGTGTCTGGGATACAATGAAAGCAGCAAGTCCTAACTAGAGAAGCATGAAAAGAAAACAGCAGTGCTGGCACTGCTTCTGCACCCTCACTGTCCTGGATCTAACACTGTCAGTTCTGTGTGAGATCCAGGAATCTCCAAAGGGCAGTTCTTCAGAGGACAGAACACTGTAGGCAAAGCATTGTCCTCCAGCCCTGCACAGAAACAGTTCTGTAGGAAGCAGGAATAAATGTAGTTTTACCATTCCATTAAAAAAAAAAAGGTCATCTAAAATCCAGTCAAACTGACTTGAAAATAAACAAACAGAAAGCAAAAAAATAAAGCCTGGAAAAATTTGAACATCAATGGACAATAAGTGATTAGATGACAACCCACCACAGAGTAAGGTCACCCTGGCATCAAACCAGCAGCAAAATCTGCTTCAGTCCAGAAGGGAAGCACCATCACCACTGTCTGCTGCCAGTGAGTCACAGCACTGGTTTGACTGGGTGCATGTAGACCTTCCCTTGATCAAATCAGAGACTTCACAATTCTGAACGCTCAATTCAGACTCAAGGTTGCTTTTTGCAATTACCAAGAAGTTTAAAACCCCTCTCCCCAAATTCACATATTCAAGTAATATCAGAAGCCTTGAACACACCTCGTCTCAAACTGCCACCAAGATCTGTCCGAACCTCTTTCACTCGAGGATGAATTATGGGAGACAATGGCATCATAGGCAAGTGCCCAAGCCCACTTCCTCCATTGCTGGCTTCAAAATTACTGGGAAATATAACCTGAGAAATAAGAAATGTCAGTGTAAGATAACAAATTAATTTCTCTTCTTTGTGACAATCTATTAATAGAAGATATTCTGCAGCAATGGTCTCATTTGAACAGTTTTCTGTATAAAACAAGTGAGAAAAAGAACATGGATTTCCTAGTAACAGGAAAACAGATCACATACTTCTTCACAGGTTGGGACTTTGTTTTCTGAGGCCTCAAGTGCATTCCAGAGTGCCGAGTTCCGGGTCCAGGCCAGACTCTCCAGAATCTGTTCCTCAATGCTATTGAGATGCTTCACCATGTCTCTGGAAAGTCCTTCCTCAGACCGAATCAGCACTTCAATGACCTGATGGCAATGACACACACAGAGCTCATGTTTAACACCATCAAACTGTTATTTATTTCAGGCTCCTGTTCAAAACGGCAACACAAAGTGCTCCAGCCTCCTCCTCACATCTTCATCTTCCCCAACCCTCTTTTGGTCCCTCATTTTTTAAATCCCCTTTCCCAAAGCAACCCAGGAGCTGGAAGAGGACAGCAGATATGCCATCAGTGCAGAACAACCCCCTCCAGGGGTTTTTAGGGCCCTCTCTCACCACTGCCTACTGTGCACAAGTGAAAGCACAGCACAGGCAGCATCGACCTGGGAGATGTGAACAGGCACAGCTGCTCAGCAGGGAACGAGACAGCCCCAGCAGCCCAGCTCTCCCTCCTCTCAAACCAGCAGCACATAACATGAGGAGTTGAAAACCACTGCTTAATTTAGGAAGCACTCAGAACCCTTAAACATGGACAAATGGGGGTTGAACTGAGTTGACCCTGCAGTATCCTACTCCAGCACAAGATCCACTCTGGGTTTATTCCTATCAGAGCAGCATTCAGCCTGTTTTTCTAAAGCTCCAGAGATGGAAATGCCATAAAAGTTCCCTGGAAGATCTACTGATACATTTAGTCATTCCTGTTACGGAAACTATACCCAGAAAACAAAGTTACAAATATCACAAGTCTCTCTCTTGTGTGAGGCCCTTGAGATGGCAACTTTTGTCCAAGTAAGAGTGCTGCAAGAATAGATACTGAACAGCTGAGAAAATTCAAATCAAACAAAAATCTGTTCCACAAAGTTGGATGGAGGCTACTAACAGCCACAGCAATACTGACAGATTTGTTACAGCTCCAGTACTGCCCTACAGCTGAGGAGTAAATGAAAAAGGAAGAACAGAATATGAACCAGCTTTTCCAAAGGCTTCCATTTTTTGGTTGCTGTCATCTAAACAGAACTACCTGATTTATTCAGGACTAACTCCAGTAAGCTGCTAGGAATCCAGCAAAAACTGGAGGCATATGGATAGGTGATAAAAGGATTAAAGTAGTCAAAAAACAAGTTACACTGGAGCTGGGGGGAATGTGGTTAAATAAAGAGCAAAACCAGAGAACACCCTGGAAAAGACATTCTATGTTCTGTTACATAAAGAAAAACCCCCAAACTTAGCAAAAGCAAGCCTGTGATAAGTAGTAGCAGCCAAAGGCAACATTTCAGAACTGTATCTGCTATTTCAGAACTACACAGCAGCCAATAAATATAAATATCAACAAAATACATGCCTGAATGCTTTAGTCTAGTAAAAGCTGATCAGCAGTACGTTACAGATCAGTACTGTTTATAAAATGGGATTTTTGCTTTATATTTCAGCTTCAGTTCTGGCATTACACCTTCCAAGCAATACATTTCAGGACAGCCCAAATTTAGAACAGGCCTAATGCACAGTTAATATCAGTCCTGGTTTTACCCGATTCCCTAAGGAGGAAGAGCATCATCCTCTCCAACTGTCCCTCCAGTAATGTGCCATTTTTAATACAGATCCTGGTCTGAGCCAATGTTTATTTACCTTATAGAAATAGAATGGCCTGAGGTCAAGAACTTCAATGATCCAGGGGAAGGTGCGAGGGGAGCTGTAAGCGAAGAGCACAATCTCCAAGCAGCAGGCCAGGAGGGAGCGGTGAAAGAGATCCTGTTCCAGGAGAGCCTGCAGAGATCACACAAAATGGCCTCAGGTTTGGGAAACAGCAGCTGGAATTCTGAGGCACTAACACTTCACAGCTTATTGTTGGAAAGAAGCTGGCTTCTTCTCCCATCCACAACTTCTTTTTCACAGGGAAGTAGAGGAGACCAGACACAGAGTAACAACACCAGAACTACCAATTTTGCAGGCTACAGACAAATGAACTGGCCTCCTTGCTGTGCCTTATAAAGCAGAGCAAATGCAGCACTGTTGAACATGAATTTTGATAAAGAAGAGAATAAAAGTTATCTGTCCAAAAAATTATGATTCTAGAAGGCAGAACAAATTCAGATGTTTAGTTATGACAGTTATACTGGTTTAAATAGTAGAAAAAAAAATACATTTTGGCAGCTCCCATGTATTTCCCCTGTTTAGTATTAACAATATACACAGAGTGCTTCACAGTGCTTTGTTCTGGAGCTGCCTGAAGATAAACTCCAAGAAACAGTCACAAAAAGTGTTCTACTCTTCCACTGGTTCTTTACTTACAGTCAGATCCTTCCCATGCAGTCTCCGTGTTTCTTGCACCATTATAGTCTCCAAGATTTTATAGTACAAAATCTCTGCCAGTTTTAATCTGTTTACAGCAAAATCTGAAATGTAAAACCAATGGAGATTAAGTCCAGTGCTACTGGCACAAATGGTGTTAAGACTAAACTGACCAGCACCTGTCCTCATCCAAAATGAGAGTGCATGTATGTATGTACAGATTTTGCAAACAAACAAACAAAAAAGTTCAGAAACCCACAAGTCTGAAGCGCAGCATGAAATTCCATAAATATTTTTAAGGATTATTTATTGTAGTATTTCTTGTGATGTAATTTTGCAATAATAATTTACCTATTTGCTTTAATTTTCCTTTAAATTTTAAAGCTAATGAGAATGCAAGTTTGCATTAGTTAAGAGTTGCTTTTCCATGACTTCTTGGTTATCCCAGTTTGAACTGCAGCCTTGGGTTTACTCTTCCATAACTTTTTATTCTTCACAGTGTACTGTTTGACAGCAGCAGTTTTCTGTTTGGGTGTATCCTGGGATAAAACCAGCTTCACTACATTAAATACAGAAAACAGTATAGGTATGCATTCTGTTTGCCCTTGCTTAGTATTTTGAAACACCCCATGCCTTTCACTCCATACCTATGTGAGATCCTGGCTGCTCATCTGTTGACTGAGTGTAGCTGCAGCAGAAGGTCTCACCAATTTCCTTCACTCTGCTCATGATGCTTTCCATGGGGCTGCGGGCACAAGACCTGAAGCCAAAGGCAAAGAAAGCCTTGTTTGCATAAATTAATATCCAGTTCAAAAAAAATAAACATGAAAAAACAACAACAACCATAAAACCAAAATAAAAAGATAAGCCACTTATACTGAGCGTTCCTCATCAGCAATAACCTGTATCACACAGAGGAAAACATAAAACATACACAAGTATTGTGTCCTCTCTTCCTAACAGGGCCAGGGAGGATATGCAGATAAACACAGGAGAAAGCAACAACTACAGCAGCACAGAGAGGAGAAAGATGAACCTGCCAGGAGCAAGGCAGTGGTAAGGATGCCACAGCAGGCAACCAACCAACCAAAGGCACCCACGAGACCACACAGGCCAGGCTCAGTTTTAGGGTGCACAGAAAAGCTTAAAGGAAAGAGGCAGCAGCATCTCCCAATTTCCTACCCAGACTGAGAGAAGTGATGAACTCCACACTGTCATTGTCACAAAAAAGGGACAGAGTAGCTCTGGCTGGACATGCTCTTTTTGAATACTTCTAAATTTTCCAGCAGCTCTGTTTCAGAGGACAGTGGCCTGTGGCTGGGGTCAAATTAAGACACTAAACTACTCTGAAAAGCTAGAACTAAAATCAGCTAAGGTTTCTCTTTGAACAAAGCCTTCTAATTAACTTCAAAGCTTTTTCCATGGAATTTTAATTTGAAAAAGAATACTGAAAAGCATAGAATATTACACAGACCAAACTACAGATCCTCCACTTCTTCCAGGGACACAGTACATACACCCCAGTGCTTGCTCAACTCATATCCAAGATGAGCAAAGTACTCATTACAGCTCTTAGCAAGGGCTTACTCAGTTCTTGTTCCCATTTCAATATTTACCTCTCTCTTGACAGACTGGTTTACTATTTGGAACAAACACATGCTTTATTAGAGATTACAGACACATTCATGTCTCAACTGTATAGTATAAATAGTATCAATCCTTACAAAAACAATCAAAGAAACATTCAAAAAAATCCTGCTGAGCAGTTGCAAACTTTCAAGAATTAGTGCTAGGAAAACTCAAATATACATAACTCCAAAGAATGAGAACTGCAAGTAGTATTTTTCACTTGTTTATGATGGTTACTTTAAAAAACATTGCTTCTGCACTTCAAACACTAAGTGCTAATACTAAATGTCCATTCTGATTTATAAAAATACACCTGGAGACCTTACACCATAATACAGCAGGACCTTAACTTGGAATGATATTAGGCAATCACTCAGCATCCTTACAGGTATTTACTATTCAATTGCTATTTTTTATGAGCTATGCTCAGGGAACAGCCACCAGAACATCCCAAGTGGGAAACACGGCTGCTGCTATTCAAGGTCAGCACTGACAGTGACCAGGGGCACTGCAAGGCTCAGCCTTGTGCCATGGGGTTACACCAACACACCCTGAAGTAGTGAAGGAGAAATGGGGAGCCTGTAGGCTGCTTTTAGTTTTAACTTCCCAGCTGGGAGCGAAGAGTGCAGCTTGTTTATCCAAACATTTCCTCCTCCAAACATGGTTACATCTTTTAACTAAGAACTACTTGTTTAAAATGTAAACAAGCAAAAAAGGCATTTGGCTTTTAAGCAGATAAACAGACAAATTCACATCAGCAAAATCTGAAGCTCCATTAATACAATGCTAGTGACAAGTCAGATGGGGGTGTGTGTACAGCCATCCTTCTCCAGATGAGATCATCTAGAAAACAGAAGATCCTTCAACAAGAAATAATACAGAAACACAGAACAAATTATTCTGCTCCAAAGAAAAAAAAAAACAAACCAAAAAAAAACAACAAAAGATGAGTTTCTGTGTCAATGAGAGCAGCTGAAGTGGTCATACTCACTCAAAAATAGCTGTGAGTTGTTCACTTGGTGCATTTTTCAACCCAGCCACCATGCTCTGCAAACGGCTCACGCTCTGCGTGGCCGAAGCCACGGGAGTGATGACAGCTTCCTTTTCTCGCAGGTATCTTCTGCCAGTCAGTGGAGTTGAAGGTGCAAATGACCTTTTCTGTCAGACAGAGAAAAATAATAAAGAGATATTAGCCAACAAAACTGTTTCAATAACCTTCCAAATGAGCATCTCCTGCAAAATTCCTTCAAAGGTAAAAATGACCACGAGTACAACCACATGAAGGCTTCATCAAACCTGTGAACTCAGAGCGACTGAAAACGAGCCCAAGTTCTCCCAGGACTCCATAAATAAAAAATATAACAAATCTTCAAGCAGCCAAAAACTAACTCAAAGGGTTTTTACAACTAAAATACAGTAAATTAAGAGCTAAAATCTTAAAACTTGTAAATTTTTAAGCTCATTTGAACATTGAAAATAGAGGGTGAGGAAGAGGAAGTACACACTTCCATTCTCAGTCCCTGACTGCACCAGCTGGGTGACACAAGGAGTGGGTGGCAGAGCTGCCCGGGAGAGGTTCACAGGAAAACATTCCTTGGGAAATGGGTCTCCCTTCACCCAAAGGATGTCGTGGCACTGAGCAGATGGAGCTGTGCAGACTGCTCTCACCTCTTTGTATCCTGCTCTCTGGAAGTGACATAGTAAAGTTTTTAGATTTAATTATCTAAACTGACAACTTTCTGAAGATACAAGGCAAATAATGAGAAAAGGTTAAGCCTGCAGTCGTTATGCATAAACAGCAATATTATTATACTACATAAACTGAAGCTCAGAATTAATAAAACCTATGCCAAACCCCTGTTTTTAATTTGCCTGAATATGAGCTACACCAATATTTGGGAGAAAAAGCTAAGACATATGATTCATTTACACTAGCACCAGCATCTTAGAGTAAGAATTCTTATTTTTCAATTGACAGGTAAATCAAACAGCATATGGTTCTTTCACAAAGCCAGTACTATTTCCCCCTTATCCAAGATTAAAAAGTAATCAAGCAACTGTTTTCCTGCGTGCCAGCTTCATTAAATATATTTTACATTTTTAAACACAGTGAAACATTAACTCTGTTTATAGGCTACTTTTTGTAATGAAGAGAGACTTTGCTGAGGTTTATGCACGAATCTTATTTTCCATAGAAGAGTAGGAAAGGTGACTTTTCCTTTCCTAAGAAAGGAAACAGTGGGAAAACAAATGAATTCAGTGTCAAGGTTCAGTGGTATGATTATGGGGTATAAGTGAAGCTTGAAAGAAACTAAGACCTACATATTTGGGTATTAACTATGTACTGATTTTTCTTGGACAAAACCAGACTATACACATGAAAATGCTCTCATTCTGTTTAAGGAATAGTTATTTTAAAAATTCCACAGTAAAGAAGATACCACCTTTTCTCCTTAGCAAGACAGCACCGTGTTCACCATCTTCCTCTCAGGAAGAAGAATTCCAAGTCACCTCAATGATTCAAGGAGTGTATAAGGACAGGAAAATTTGAATGAGAACTTCAAGTGAGCTTGCCATGTTAAACTAATCACCTTTTCAAAATGCTGCTGCAGATGACATTCCATGTGAGCTCTTGCTGCCATTTTCTCTCCTGGTACATCTGCAGGGAATTTTCGAGTGCCAATTTCTTCTTCAGCATCAGCTCCCAGGAAAACTCTCTCATCAAAGTCACCCACGGTCAGAACATACTCTTCATACTCTTTATTCAGTACTTTGCTGAAACAGAAACCCAGGTTTGATACCAAAGGTGCCTGAGGAGTGCAGGGAAAACCCCAAAGCAGCACAGAGTCAGAGTTTCATGCTCTGGACAGCAGTGCTGCTTCCACCTCCCTGAGCAACCTGCCCCAGGTCATCCCTGCCTGCCCATGGACCCAAAACCTCTCCAGGATCACTGCAGAGATCACTCTTCCACCAGCATTTGGATCTCAGTAAGAAGAGAGAAAAAACCACTTTGCTTTCACACCAGTTGTGAATAAACCAGTCTGGAAATGCTCAGCTGGTCAGAGGTTAAATCTGTGCCCACATGGAGCAACCAAGGAGAACTGCAGCCAGCTTGCTCTGTTGGATTGCTGAGTTTGCCACTCTGTAGCCCATAATTTTCCTAAAGGTGCAGAGAGGGGAAAGGGAGGAGTTACCTGCCTGGGTTCCATTTCTAAAACCACCACTGGCATGTGAGACCAAACAAAACCTTTATTGCAGCAAACCCCACTGGAAAAAAAGCAATGTTTAATCCCACCAAGGTTGCAAAGCTTTAAACATATACTTGGGAAGTAGACTGTAACTTCTGGATGAAAACCAGAAATGGCTTGTCTCAATAAATCCTCCCTGCAGTTGATCCAGGAATGCAGTTCCAGCACATAAAATAATGGAATATAACAATGCATTCATGACACAAGCAACTCTGTGATCCCACAGAAAACCTGATTGGATCAAGTTGAGCTTCCCCATGTGTTTTCGGAAAAAGTAAAGGTCTGTGGGACGTTGGACAAAAAAAAACCCCAGAGACACTTACAAGCATCTTTTAGATGTCAGACTACTTGCAAAAGAACAGGGACTGCTGTAACATTCCCTATGACAGCATTACTGAAGGAATACTATTAATTTTTAAGCAGAAATACTAAGAGAAATTCAATGTTCAATGATCAAAGAAACAGGAGTTTATAACTAAAATGAGGTGTTATCTGCATTGTTAAAACAAATGAGTCTTTGCTCAAAATTCCCAAAGCAAACCAACAAGTTAAAAGCTCATAAACAAAAGGCAAAAACAAATTAATAGGTATTTTTGCAAAAGGCAAAAAAAAACCCACGAGGATTTTTTATGGGTTGCATTTAAAGTAGCTTTCAGAGGTGAATTTCAAAAATTTTCTGAAACAACTACACTTGCATCCCACAGAAATTGTTCACCTCTTTTTTGTGGTTTTGCAATTGTTGCTTCCTTTTCTTTTGAGTCCATCTGCTGCATCCACAGATTTACACACTCAATTAGAGACTGATAAATAAATGAAGAGATTTCCCTACTTGGGCATAATATGTGTACAGAAACATATCTGTGACCTTCAGAGGCAAGGTTTTGATTTGCATTACATTATTCAAAGGTTACAGTTGTCAGATCACAGCAAAGCAAAATCAG
The DNA here is from genome assembly GCA_020086605.1 of Lanius collurio. Lineage (NCBI taxonomy): Eukaryota > Metazoa > Chordata > Aves > Passeriformes > Laniidae > Lanius > Lanius collurio. Next base: position 11,770,573 of record JACBWW010000027.1, read on the forward strand.
AGCAAGCACCAAAAAAAGTGACATCAAGAAAGAACCCCTGCAGCCCAACCCCCTGACACTGGCCACACCTCAGATCCTGAAAGTGCTTCAGCCAGAGAGAAGCTGTGATGATCAAATAACCAAAACCCATTAGACATGGCAAGACAAAAACCCAGCAAAACTGAGCTTTAGTACACAAAGGCCTGTGCTTTGACATGAACCAAGCCCTACGATTAAGAACAAAAGCTGTAACTTACCTATTTTCTGTAAAGTTGAAAAGATCCAACAGACAATCTCCTTTTAAGATCTAAGAACAAAAAGCAGAAATATCTTAGATAATAAAATCAAAACTGTTCCAAGTATGAGGGCATGATGGTTTTAGTCAAAAAAGAAAATTCTATATACATTTAGGTGCATATTTTTCCTGCCTAGACCAAAGGGCTACAATGCCATTATCAAGACAGAGTACAAAGCCCAAATGGATCCCAGCTCCAGACAAATTCACTGTTCAGAGCCAGCCCTGCAATGTAACATCTGCTCACTGCTGGGTTAGGGACTGGCTCAATGGGCAGCCACAAAGAAGCTTCCACAGAGCTTGTAAAACATTTCCAGGATCAGAACTAGACAGGACTGCAACCTCAAGTCTCTCCTTCCAAAGCATTTTGCTCAACTTCAAGGCAAGCAGCAGGACCCACACTCCCATGACAGACATCCCATGCAATTATTTCACAAGGAGATCACTTTTTTTTTGCCTGAAGAAAACACCATCCTTCACGATTCAGTTACACACTGCCAAGACAGGAAAGCAAAGGTTCTTCACTGACATAAAAGGCCAAAACAAAGGAGGCCTTACAGCTCAACACAGCATTAAAAGTGTGAGGGAATTCTGCTCCTGCTAAAATACAAAGAAAACCTGAGCCAGCCCTTTGCTCATTTCCTTTGCTCTCCCCTGTGGAACCTGCAGGACTTAAATGGTCTCGAGACCATCATGGAGCACCACCCTGTGCTCATAAAACCCGTGGGATGTACCTTCCTATCAAACAGCTTTGCAATGTATGGTTTGAAGTAGTGCTCCTTTATGCCTTTTGCTTCCACAAGGAGCCCGTCGTGCAGCTCGCAGAGCATGGCAATGATGCAGGGAGGATCCTCAGAGGCCTTGATCTCCAGAGTGTGGAATTCCACCGGTAAGCCTGGGAACCAGGAGGGGGGGAAGACAACCAACCTTCAGCCTCATTTCAGATGAGCCAAGAGAACAAAGCACAGTTGATTGGAAATAATCTGTCCCCACCATACCTTTAAATGATGGATTTAGCAAATCTCTTCTGTTTGGACACAGAAGGGCATTGGCAAAAATCAGGTCCAAGCAGCACAGAAGTAAATGATAGGAATTTACTAAATCATCTCCAATCATACGGAAATTACCTTTAAGAGACAGCACATCACGTCAAGCAACACAACAGAAGTTCACAGCTGGGAATGTATACAAACCATGCAGGCAAAGCAAGCAGCCTACCCTTAGTGTACACAAAGAGAGTCCAGCAGAAGTTGAAGAGATCTTTGACGCTGCATGGCACCCGCCTGTCAACAAGAAAAATGGGGGGAGAAATTACTCTTCAGTTCCAGGAAGCCAAATCTTGTTCTACAGTACAAATTTTATTTCATTTCCCTGCTCAAAACAACAGCTAGAGCTGCAGTCTTAATTCCACACTAAGGCCCAGTCTAAGCTACACACCCTGAGTTCAGCTTTCACTGCCCAACAGACAGTGCTTGACCTGGCTCCAAGAGTGCCCTGCACACATCCACAACTTCCCAACCGTGTTCCCAAGCCAAAGGCTGCCTCTGACCCTGCCACACCATTCTGCTGGTGTCACCTCCCACAGAACCCTCCTGCAGCCACAGGTGGGGAGGTGACGAGAGCTATATATACACCACTGATGGTTTCTCCTAAATATTTAACTAAAGCATCAGCCATTGTTTCAGAACAGGCAATTATAGCTCGTACTACAGCTCAGCTGCTGACCCCTGTTTGGAGCAGAACTATCCAAGCCCATGGACATGGAAGAACAAGGAAGAGGTGCCTCAGCCCACAGAGCAGCCAAAGCAGGGGTGGCACCAACCAACACTGCTTTGACAAGGGAACACGAACAGAGCACCCAAGAGCACCCTCCCCCTGCACTCTGCCTCTAGATGTGGAGCTACACTGGAGCACTGCACCACCAACCCCCCTCACATGCAGAGAGCCCACATGAACTGACAAAAATAACCTGCACAGCCTCAGCTCGGCTCCCTCATCCCCAAGGTTACATTCTCACTACAAAGCTGTCACAGCCACATATTCTGCAGGGAACATGGACAAGCTCTTCAGGAAGGCAGACGTTCCACGTGTGTGTGGAAGATGACACCACCCACTCCCCAATTTGCCACAAAAATGAGCACACCATCTGTAACTTCCTCCCATTTCGTGTTTCCACTCATCTGGCTACCATGGCAAACAGCTGGCAGCGTGGAGGTCACAGGGATGTGACACCCCCTGAGCAGAGGGCTCATGGCATGATACCAACCCCCTGCCAGCACTGTGCCAAGACAAAACACTCCTGTGGTACTTGAGCTGTTCCTGCTAAACGTGTAAAGTGCTGATGCCACTGTACCTTGGAGCTAACCCACCTCATGGTACCTCTCCCCACCACACCCTGACAATCTCACTGTGGGGCAGTTCCTGTGCTACAGGAGCTGGATGTGAAGCCCAGCTGACCTGAGCTGCACCCACTGGGGCCAAGGGTGGCTCAGAATCAAAGAGACCACAGCCCTTTGGAGATTAATTTCCATAAACTTATATGGGGTGTAACTCTTTCCAGGGAAAAGTCACATCAAATCTAAAAAATACCTCTGCTTCCTGCTTCGATGAGGTTTGGAAGTTTCTTCATAAGGGTTTTGAAATATATCAAAAAATATTGGTTCAAACTTTTTGAAAATCACAGTTGACACTTCAAAATTTCTCTCCAGCCTCTCAACTCGCTCTCGGAATTCCTGGGGTAGGTTTGACATGTCCATCCACTTCTTCATTTTGCTAAAAAACTGAATTAAACTTAAAAGAAAAAAGAAAAGTCTGCTTTGAGATTTAATTAACTTCCATTCTAAAATTTTAAAAAGCCAAAATGCAACATAGTTACTCCATTAATAACTGACATGATTACTATATAGGTTTATAATTTATTTTTATAGACTCCCAAACTGTATATATTATCAGCCTCTTGCCTTTTATCCCTCTGGGGTTTCTCCTTGACTCTCTTTAAGGCATGAGAACACTAATCTGATGTGGAGGCTGCCTGTGTAGAGCAGGGCAGTGGTGGAAAGTCAAGTGCAAGTGCAGCTCTGAGTGTGTTGAGGTGGAGGCAGGACAGGCAACAAAACAAGCCAAGAGTCAATGCCTGTCAAAGTTACCTGCACAAAAACCTGTCAGCTGAAGGTGTGAATAACTGACAACCCCTCTGTCAGCTCAGCGGGGAGTGGGTCTTTAAATGGAATGAGCAACATTCCGAGCTCCGTGTTCCCAGGTCAGAGCCACAGCGACGGGGGAGCTGCTGCCGGGGCCGTGCAGAAGGTGAGTTCTGTGATCACCAGTGCTGTGTTCCCAGCAGCCGCTAGCACTGCGTCGGGATTTGGCACGAATCCTGAGTCAGACGCACGTTGTACCGGGATGGCACGCGCCGAGGTGTTTGTGGTCAAATTAACTACAAAAAGAAACAACTGGCGTGGGTAGAACAGCTGCCGGTCCGACATGGGTGGTTTCCCAAAGGCTTGAAGTTGGAAATTACGTATTTGCATCTAATTTCCATCTGTAATAACAGCGGATTTACTGCTTTTACCCCGCCGCGGCTGGCAGCGCTGCGAGGGAAGGAGCGGCAGCCGGGTTAGCGGCTCTGGCAGAGCATTCCCGGCGCGGAGCGCTCGGCCCCGGCAGGAGCCGGCCCGGCGGGCGGGGCGCTCACCTGAGGCGTGCGGAGCGCAGGATGCGGGTCAGGGAGACGCCGTTCCCCTCCATCGGGCTGCTCCCCACGGTGGGCACACGGCTCCGGCGGCAGGCGACGTACAGCGCGCAGGCCAACCAGTGCAGCGCTTCGCCCTGCGGGCACGGGCGCGGCGGTCACCGGGGGGCCGGGGGGGGCCGGGAGGGACCGGGAGGGACCGCGCCCGCCCGCCCGGCCCCGCCCCGCCCGGCCCCGCTCACCTCCAGGCTGTAGGTGCCCCGCAGCGCCGTGAAGTCGCGCAGCGCCTCGGCCGCGCTCGCCGCGTCCAGGTTGAGCTCCCGGCAGAGCCGCTCCACGGCGGCGCCGGGATCGGCAGCCCCCGGGCGGGACATGGCGGCGGAGCGCCCGCCAAAACCGCCGGG